>BSBK01000610.1:0-502500 GCA_027943335.1 Chamaecyparis obtusa
TATGTATATATATATTATATATGTATATATATATATGTATATATATATGTATATATATATATGTGTGTATATATATATATACACACATATATATATATACATATATATATACACATATATATATATACATAATATATATATATATACATATATATGTATATATGTATATATATATATGTATATATATATATATATATATATATATACTATATATATATATATAAATATATATATAGTATATATATATATATATATCACCATCATCCATGTTTTTTCATCACATTGGAATATACAACAATTCATATTTGATGCTTACTATGAAATAACGTTTGAGGCTTCTCCCTACTGTTGTTTTTATTATAACAAAATAATCGATCTTTGAACTGTGTAAGGTGTTTTACCTTTTTAGTTTTTAAAGCACAATGTCATGTTTTAATATTGTGTAGTTTTTTTCTTAAGTCAAAGTATTCTTTTACTATAAGAACATAATTTATGACCATTTTACTAACTATTCTAACATCGCTTTATGACAAATCATGTTTTGGTAGAGATGGCGATAAGTGGTGCTGTCTATTCCTTGGGAGATTAGATTGCACAGGTCTGTATCTCAAAATCATTTGCATGTGGCAGAAAATTCATACTTACAACCATTTCATTCTACATTAAAAACATTGATGACACTCTAGAAATAGCTTACAGTAACCATATCTGTGTTGCAATACCATCTTTTTGATGTTGTCTACCAAGTCTAGCTAATGAGCCTGATGGTTGACCTTATTGTCCTTCACCTTTCAAGGATCATAGCAAATGACATGTCCACACTTCATTGACAATTGGAGCTATTTAATATTTTACTTTATTTTGAGTATCCACATATCATTGAGCAAGCATAAGCAGCTGGTTAGAAAGCATAAGCATAGCCTTGTAGATATAGGTACATCAACAAGCATCCTGGAGATAATAAGACCATAAGTTTGATGAAGCTCCTTGTAATGCAGAGCCAACATCAAGATAGCGGAGTGTCCTTCTACTACCTTTCACAACTCTCAAACTTGACCCAAATGCTCAAAGGTGCTATCAACCTCCTAAGATGGTGTGATACACTCAATTTACTAAGATAGTGTTCCAATAAACTCCTTTTAGCAAGGTGGGTATCCTATCAAAGTTTGGTGCCAATTTGGCTTTAGGGACACTAGATGATTGATCATGATTCATTATATCATATCATGCTACTCTGCTCATTGTAATCATGATCATCTTTATGATATATCATATATGACAAATTTGATATTTTAATTTCATATTACTATGTTTACTTTAAATGATTATCATTATGTTACTATGTTGAAAACTTGAATGTTTAATATTTCTAGTTCATGTATTTCAATCTGGTATGTAACTTAGTCATTCAATTGGTATGTTGAACATTTCAAGTTATATATGTATAGTATGCAGTCCCCCCCCCTCCCCCCGTACCCTCGCCGCCGTCCCCCTGTCGTCTTGAAATTGAGGCCCTTTTTTTTTTCTTGCACCCAAAACTTGTCTCAACATCCCCCTGTCCTGACATACCCATGTACTAGTGTTTCATTGGATATACCCAGACAAATTTAGAGTCCCAGGTATAAACCCTGAGTATACCTAGGAAGGAGTGGACCCAGGACCCTAAGTCTAGTTTGGTATGGGCATATCCACAGAAATGGGCAAACCTAGTTACATACGTTATTCTACATAAACAAGAAAATCTAGTAACATAGGTTATTGATATAAATGCTCACTCATGCTCTTATTTGCACTTGTTTTGAAGTTTAAACACTTAATGTTCTTACAGGGAGATGCAAAGTTTAATTGTTGTTCAGCACTTGCCCCAAATATTTTAAATGTTCTTTATGATCTCTATTTTTCTTTATGTGTGCATTTGGTGGACATTACCAGTACCTAACTCTTACATTTGTGTGAGTACTTCATCTTGATTATTTTTCTATCATGTACAATGAATTTTCTGTTATCAACTTTCATTACTACATTTAGTTATTTGGCCTGTATCTTGTGGTTTTGATGAACTTTGATGTCAATCTCAAGGTAGAATATCTATGTAATAACAAGAAAAATTCTATTAAGTTGTGAGTTGACCTTACACTGATAAATGGATGGAAAAATGCCTTATAGGCTTATAGCTATTTGATGAATACCTTCTTAGATTGATGGAATATTCTTGCAGGATTTGATTAAGGTCCTAGTTACATTAGCATTACGACGACTTATGACTTATGAGCAGTATATGATTATGATTCAACTTCTGGAAATTAGAATTTTCATTTATTGGAAAAATAGAATACTGACAACATGTATTTCTTCTTCTAGGCACTTGAAACTGTGGATGAATCTGGAGCTGGTACCATAGTCCATATATCATTCTGCTCATCATGTTTGTATAGGTGCATTACAATGGTTGCAATCCTATAACCATTTAGACAATTAATGTTTTCCAAAACTCTTTGAAATTGATAAGGTAGTTTTTATGAAAAGGGAGGAAATGCGTATTAACCATAGAGCTTTCTTTTAAAGAAAATGCCTTTGTTGTTCCTAGGAAACTTTGTTTTAAGAATGTTAAATTATGCTTTAGAATTTGCAACAAAGATAGTTCTATTTTACAAGTGTAAACAAAACACTGATGTATAATTTTTTTATATAGAGTAAGTTAAAAGCTAAAAACTCATGCCGATTCTTTATTTGGATTAGCATTATTGTAGAGTTAGACCACAGACACAATCCTAAGTAGACACAAAGATGACTATACCAAAGAGCCTTATCCTACTTGAAGAAATTACTTTTATATTGAATTACTTAGGGAGTTTGAGAAATATTGATTTATCATAAAGAGAAGCATATTTTTTCAGCACATTAGAAGGACAATATTGCATTTGAAGAATGTGTTTCTTATTGTATTGTTTTAAACAATCACAACCATTAGTTAAAATAGGAAAATTTTCATTTATAATGGCTTTCATATTTATTTTTTCATTTTTTGGTTGGATGAAGTGTGTTGATAAGGTACTGGTCCATTTTCTTTTTATTATTTTACATCTATTTAGCTTTTTATTGGGTGAATCCTGATTGGACCCAAACCAGGGTCAATAGCCAGTGTGGACTGATCTAGGCTTGCCTAGGTTTATGGGTGGGCCTGGTATCATAGTATGGTAGTAATGCTCATTGTTTGGCCTAGAGTAAGACCCTAGGTGAACCCTGACCAGATACTAACCAGGATTATACCCATCCCAGACTGGTTCAGATTTGGTCAAAGTTCTAGGCAAATCTGGTGTCATGCAATGGTACTAATTTCATTGCATACCTTTCTATTTCTCAATGTCTATATTACAAGGTATGCTATAAAATTACTCCTATTAAGTGATACTAGTGAGGAAAAAATCTACGAATTATAAACCCCTAATAGTGGATATTGCGTCAATGAATAGCATTGGGTAGACACCTTACTAGGATTATTGTCTCTTCAAAGGACCATATGCCTAAATAACCACATTTCCAAGAAGTTTGGAAAAATCCCAAATTATTCACTTAGATTGATGCTTTTGGTCGGCATTTTTCTTGACAACTATCTCATCTTTTCTAAGATAAAATACATTTATCAATCTGGCAAAGTGAACATATGGAATATAGAGGAAAAACCAGGAAAAAATACTTGCACAAGTGTGACAAGCTGAGTTGAGGTAAATGATAAACCATACTAACATTCCGCAAAATCAAAATTAACTTGGCAAACCAATTACTTGTGATTATAATTCATTTACTTGGATTTAGCTGGGAAAAACTTTAGATATAAAAAATACAGGTTTCCCAACCTATGCAGTCCAATTATTTGTTTTAATTTGTCTTAAAATTAGAGCCAGACCTGAGATACATTGCCCTCTTGAGGGTCCACAGGTAGTAGTGCTTCTTGCATGTTCCCTATTGTGATACAGAGTGTGGCATAAGGGTGGATCACCCACCAGGCTCAAATTAAGGCCTTTGAGGCCACATGAGCTTCCATGGTGCATGCCATTTTTCAAAGGAATGCCACAGTTTGAGATTAACTTATTAGTAGCAAATTCATTGAACTTATGTTTTCAACTTTAGTTGAATTCACTAAGGCCATATGTGTTAAATATTATAGACTGCCTTTTATGTCTTTCTGAGATATATCATCTAAATGGACCTAAATAGATCAATTGGAGATCATGTAATGTAGCTTTAATATGATGAATAGAAATCACAGTCTAGCTTTTTTCTAGGTATTTTGTGAATTTATATTCAAGATCATTTGATAAGAAGCATCAATAATATCATTATAGAGGCATCTCATTCCCTCATATTTTGGATCTCTCAGGCACTATGAATTTGGACCACATCTTTGAGAATTATGACAAGCTAATTATTAAGATTAGACAAATATTAATACAATCATGGACAAGTTTAGAAAATTTTGAGACCATTGAGATAACTTTGGCCCAAATCTGATTTAATCAATCCAACAAAGGATGCTTAGTAACAAGAATATCTTCTGTACCATTAGGACTTGAGCAGTTTAAAAAAAAATAAAAATTCCCATCCATAATAATCTTAGATCTACAAAAGCCACATGAATCTTTGTGATATTGCTATTAGGATTCAACTATGTAGTTTTTTGAGTCAAACTCATTGACTTGTGATTCATGAGTAGTGGTTTACATGAACCCATCTCTCATGAGAATGAATGGAACACTTAGCACTCATTGGCTCTAGGTGATGCTGATAGAGGTGAAGCACCGGGACTTCCCAGGAGGTCATCCATCCCAGTACCACTCCAGCTCAAGCACGCTTAACTACGGAGTTTCCTCCATGGTTAAACCCACTCTTCTTGCATCCTCATTTGAAAAACCTTCACCAAGTGTTGTGCCTTATGAACTATTCATTAGAAATCCCCTTAAGCTCATCAATTAATAAGTAGGAGATATTTTCCACAGCAAGTCAAATTGTGATATTGCTATCAAGATTCAACTGTGTAGTTTTTTGAGTCAAACTCATTAACCCATGATTCATGAGTAGTGGTTCACACAAACCTATCTCTCATGAGAATGAATGGAACACTTAGCACTCATTGGCTCTAGGTGATGCTCACAAAGGTGAAGCACCAGGACTTCCTGAGAGGTCACCCATCCCAGTACTACTCCAACTCAAGTGCACTTAACTATGAAGTTTCCTCCATGGTTAAACCCACTCTGCTTGCATCCTGATTTGCAAAACCTTCACCAAGTGTTTTGCCTTATGAACCATCCATTAGAAAGCCCCTTAAGCTTATCAATTGATGAGCTTAAGGGGCTTTCTAATTGATGGTTCATAAGGCACAACACTTGGTGAAGGTTTTTCAAATGAGGATGCAAGCAGAGTGGGTTTAACCATGGAGGAAACTCCATAGTTAAGTGTGCTCAAGTTGGAGTAGTATTGGGATGGGTGACCTCTCGGGAAGTCTCGGTGCTTCACCTCTATGAGCATCACCTAGAGCCAATGAGTGCTAAGTGTTCCATTCATTCTCATGAGAGATGGGTTCATGTGAACCACTACTCATGAATCATGGGTCAATGATTTTGACTCAAAAAACTACACAGTTGAATCCTGATAGCAATATCACAATTTGACTTGCTGTGGAAAATATCTCCTACTTATCAATTGATGAGCTTAAGGGGCTTTCTAATGAATGGTTCATAAGGCACAAAACTTGGTGAAAGTTTTGCAAATGAGGATGTAAGTAGAGTGGGTTTAACCATGGAGTAAACTCTGTAGTTAAGCGTGCTCTAGCTGGAGTGGTACTGGGATGGGTGACCTCCCAGGAAGTCCTAGTGCTTCACCTCTGTGAGCATCACCTAGAGCTAGTGAGTGCTAAGTGTTCCATTCATTCTCATGAGAGATGGGTTCATGTAAACCAATACTCATGAATCATAGGTCAATGAGTTTGACTCAAAAAACTACACAGTTGAATCCTGATAGCAATATCACAATTTGGCTTGCTGTGGAAAATATCTCTTACTTATCACATGAATCTTGTATGATTTCTTGACACCAAACCCCATCTACAGATTTCCAATTTAGGGTTCTTGGAGAAACAACATTAGGTTCTGTAAGCACACAAATATTAATGTTAAAAATCATCTGTTAAAGAAAAAACCATGTTTTAAATGACTGGCAATGGTGCCCTAACCTTGTGCAAAATATCTAGATTTGAAGACTCTAGTGGTGACTGAGGAAGTATAAACCAGATATGTTGCAGGGACAAAATGCCCTGAATAGGTTAAAAATGAGGTTTCCATGGATAGGCCAATAATAGACTCATCCCAATGAAGAAGAAAGGCTTTTTTAAAGCATATTTTCTATATTCAAATGAATTAAAAAAAAACCACAAGAATAGAGGAAGACATTACCTGATAATACATAGTTCCAAACCTCTTACAATGGATCCGTTTGTGAAGTCTAGAAAGAAAATGATTCTCTCCCCAAACCTTAATGAAGACTGTGTATTTATAGAGATCTTTCACCTTTGTATTCAATGGATCCATGTGTGTATCGAGAATCAAAGAAGAAAACCAAGCTTTATTTGAAACAAACAAATTTCTATCCCAAACAACCTCTGTAGGAATTCTCTTATAGGCCTAATCCTAGCCCTTTACCAAAACTCTTCACCAGTGGACTTATTAGTTCAATTTAATGATGGGGATGGTCCTAATATGGTTCAAGAACACTGATTCAACAACTAGTTTGGTCTCCTCAAGTCCCTACTATAGAGTACTAGACCTGCCGCACTTTTCCCTTATAGCCCTTCCACAAGTGACTTCTTTCTCTAACTCTTGATTAGTTGAGCACATGACTGAGAAAAGGATATTTTCTCCTCATCAATTTGTGTGGCATGTTTGGGTTCAACACCCCATCATACAGTCAGGGATTTTCCCCATGTTTTCAATGAATATGCAAAAATACAACAATGGATTGAAAAGATGGACTTTGAAGCTCTCTCCACCATTATGCCAGCTAAATTACATACAAATATTGAATCAATGACCACCACGTGTACAACATTTGAGGCCACAACTTTCGTAATGGGTTCTATATAATTTGAATTTGGAAGCATGCATCCTCATGCTTTCCCTTACCACTAATAGTCTTAAGAAAATAAGAGCCACTTGTATATGTGATTATGATATTGATAGCTGGCCAATGCATAATATTTTTTCAATGATCTATGGTTTTGTATCAAGAAGGTTGGTGCTTAGTTTATGTTTCCTTGGGGTGCAAATGAGGGATCTATACAAATTGCATTTATAAGAAACTTGTTTGAAATAGGAGGAATGTGTCACATGAAATGTGATGGTATTTGTAAATAAATATTTGGCAATTGAAGACTCTTGATTTTATATTGAATTTCCTTCAACATTATTAGCCCATTGTTTCAAAAATTCTCTTCATTAAGTCTCAACATCCTTCGTTTGAGTAGGAAACTTATGCTAAATTGTGTAGTATCTATTTATGTTCGAATCTGCAATAAAAATAGAATCTTATAACCATTCTTTAAAATTGTTTCCGAGTTTGAACCAATCAATGAGGTTTCGATTCAATCTTAAGCACAACACACCTCTTCATGATTTCATTAGTAAAATTTAATGATTCAAAAACTAAGATCACATCATAAAGTACGATCCTTGGATGCTATCGACAACTTAACTCGATGTGCCCATAAATTAAGGAACATCCTTTCGCCAAACTCAACACATATGTTCATCCCAAATTGGGACTATTATAACTTTCAAAACCAAAAATATGATAATGCACTTACAGTTTTAGTAATTAATAAAATATATTCCAACCGCTAATAAACTCCTTTGTCAATGTTCAGATTTCCTGTCACTTCGAAACTCTGATACTATGCATCAAGTTATAAAATCAAAATAGAATTTAAATCTTTAGCAATTGGTTGCCAATAATCTTCAAACAAAATTGATACCTTAAGCATAAATGGTTCTCGGTTATCAATTTTTAATAAATTTCCAAACTCCCATCTTAAACTGATTCAACAATCTTTGAATTAGCCTTCCCTGAAAAATCGACATCAAAACCAGCTATAACAGATACCTACAAATTCAAAAAGAATCATTTTGAATAGTAAACGGTTTCATTAAAATTCCATTCCATAAATTAATTCATTTCTCAATCAAAACATAAACTTTGAAACCGAAATACAATGAAAAGAACTCTGAATGCATCTTCGGTCTGTAACATTTTTTTAAAATTTTTTTTTAGCATTGGTCTCAATTTTGACCAATGCTATGATCAGTTTCTACCAATGCTTGGTCGAAATTTTGACCATTGGGCTAAAAAAAATCAACGGGATTGCCATACTTTCCACGAATCCAATGGTCAAAATTTTGCCCATTGGGAAAAAAATGACGGCGATGTCATGCATAATATGGTCAAAATTGACACCATGTATTGGTAGAAATTTTGACCATTGCATGGTCTCAATTTCGACCATTATAAAAAAAAATGACGACAATCCTCATAATTTTAAGCATGAGCTATACTCAAAATTTTGACCTGTATTTTGGTCAAAATTTTGACCAATAATAAATATGTAGAAAATTTGACAAAAAAAGAATGACGAAAGTTTTGGTCGTGAATTCGATCAATTACTGTTTAAAATTCAACCAATTTTCATCAAAATTTGAAGTCAAATTTAGTAGTGCTATGACATATACTTATTGGAGATGTCTGGGCATACTTAGGTCATTTAAGGGACATAAGTATGCTAACTCATTGCCCCCATTAAGATATACATAATCATAACTAGGAAACCAACAAAATGATCCTAAAGTATCCACACACAGATCATACCGCAATCGACACTTGCATCAGATTTCACCAGTCACAATATACCAAGATATGGAAGAT
This sequence comes from Chamaecyparis obtusa, assembly GCA_027943335.1. Lineage (NCBI taxonomy): Eukaryota > Viridiplantae > Streptophyta > Pinopsida > Cupressales > Cupressaceae > Chamaecyparis > Chamaecyparis obtusa. Next base: position 8,968 of record BSBK01000610.1, read on the forward strand.
CGAGATAATCATGAGTAGGATCTACTGATACAAAAAGATAAAATCAACAAAGAAGGCCTCCTAACCAAGTGGTCATTCGGTCCATAGTTCTTGCCATGCATGAATGGGATAGGATTGATGAGATTGATTTGAGCCGATTGAGGAAGGACGCATCTTGCAAGGCAAGGATTGATTGACTGAAATGGATATTTACTGGAAATAGATGTGAAAGGAACAATAACTCAAAGATTTTATTTCAATGTTGATTTTGATAAGCAATTTTGCAATTACTGTGTTTGGGAAAAGCTCAGTGTGATGGGGTTAAGCTTAGCTTGCTGGGAACTGCGATTGGATCTTTATGACAATGCAGGAAGTGATGACTCAAAACTAGGACTAGGAGGAGGATGGATATGTACAGTGGACGTGAAGACAATGGATCCAAATCTGCTATCATGGTGCCTGAGACAGGTTTTCACCATAATACTTGCCCAGAGTGCTTGTTTGCCAAGTTTTCGCTGTTGGATGATTTTATTTTATTTTTTTGTGTAAGGTGCCTGTTTACCAGGTGTGTACCAAACAATGATTTTTTTAGGAACATTATCTTCTTTTTAGGATTTTTTTCTTTTTTGATGTTTAGGATTTCTTCAGGATCTTGTTCTATTTTTTAGGATTTTTTCAGGATCTCTTTCTGATTTTTAGGATTTTTTCAGGATCTCTTTCTGATTTTTAGGATTTTTTCAAGATCTCTTTTTGATTTTTAGGATTTTTTGTTGAATAACACTGTATAGGAACTGAATGCTGAGTTATGCATAAAAGCACTTCAAATGTAGGATATTTACAGGATCAGGGAGTGGATCTCCCTCAAATGTTACTATCTGATATGCCCCAGATAGGCCAATGTCACGGTTCTTTTGTTCACCAAGTAGTGCTAGTGCTTGAAGTTGGAAGACTCTGTAGTCATCATCAGTAAGGAACATTTGCAGAGACACCCTTAGTGAATGTATCGCATCTAAGGAAAGACCATTCCAGAGAGATCCACAAATACTCTCTTGAACCACTCATAATGCCTTGTCAGATTCCTTGCATTCTACACACCTAAGGAAAGTACTATCTTAATTTCGCTTGAACAAGTCATTAGTGATGAGGAGATACATGGATGCACTTTGGATTGTAAAGGAACTTGTAGAGGTGATTTGGTTTTGGAGAGAGTGGTAATGGTAGCAAGGAGTAGCGAAGGTAATGGTGGTGCAAATAATTTGGGAGTGAGGCAAGTCATAGGAAGGAGAAGCGAGCTTGAATGTTAACATTGAGTTTTCTTTTATATCCAAGTCTTTTAAGAGAGACATGGGAATCCACATAGCCTTTGATATTTCTTTTCTTTGAGATGCATTTGATTGCACTTCTTCTAGGATGGATTTATGAATCCATATTTTCTTTGTTTTTCTTCTTTTCTTGAAGGACCCTTGTGGTCTCTTGAATATTTCTTGTGTTTTTTTAGTCACATGTAGATTAGATAGGACATGGTGACCTCTATATGTGAGTGGATTCTTATATTTCTGATTTTTATGTTGCACATTCAAGCTACTTATGGAAGACTCAAGAATTATGGATGAATGAGGCTGATGTGATGGGTTTAAATGGATGGATGGAAGAGAAATGGTCAAGCCACTTAAATTAGGAAGGATGAGAGATAAATGTTCAATAGGTTCAAGTGCAAAGACGCTTGTATCATCCTCATCATTCATGAATGTCCTAGATAGATCTAGAAAGTTATCCTCCATAAAGTGTTGTCAATCATGAGTCATCCTAGAAGAGTTAGAGGAGTTTAGAGAAGTATTTTGTGAATCTAACTGAGATGACCTAACCTATAACTATGTCCTTCTTCTCATGCTCGAGTAGCCATTTGTGCCAAAATTGTATGAATAGGAACCATCTCAATTCAAGACCTCCCTAGATTTGATGTTGTTTTCGTAGGATGAGGTCTCATGTATCCATGGTTTATTTGATTAGCTAGAGTACAAGTAGATGACCTAGAAACCATAGGGAGGATCTCTACAGAAGGGTGAGAGCATTCCTCATCATCTGGTTGTTCTTGAGAATTAGAGCTTTTTCCCCTTTCAGAATTCATGAAAATAACATACTTGTGCACAACATCAACTTGAATCCCCATTGTAGCATTTGACTGTGAGTCCCATTCATATTCATTTAATTCTGTATCACTGTTCTGATATTGTCTAATGTAATCAACAAGAATGATTTGAGGAGGGAGATTTGCATCATCATCACTATCTGTCTTAGGAGGTGAGTCCTCAATAGGGCCTTGTGACTGTGTAGCAGCAGGATCTTGTGTAGTAGTAGGAGTAGTACCATCTATATCAGCAGGAGCATAGTCTATAATAGGCAACAATATATTTGAGATGCAGGGGATATCAACAATTTTCCCCTAATTCAAATGCATGTGATCAGATTCAACAATGTGTTTAGCCACAAGAGCAATAATAGAGGTATTATTTGTAACAGTAGGAGCTTGCATAGTAGATGGGATAGGATCTCTTTGATTAGGACCAGGATCATGCTATTGAGATGATTGTGATGACACATAGGGTTCCTCTTGATAACTTGGATTAGTAGTTTAAATTTGGAGAAGTCTTGCATAGGTCATCGGTTGAATCTCTTCTTCTTCTTCCTCGGATGAGTCCTCATATGTAGGAGTGATGCTACTAGGTTGGTTATCTTCATGTGTATGATAGTCTAGACTAGTCTAGGCTTCGGGAGCTCTGAATTCAACATGAAGAGGTTCTAGGAAATCCTTTCCTTTTCCAAGTGGACTCTATCTATCATATCCCCTATTATGTGTAAGTTGGTAATCTATACCATGTTTGTTAGGCAAGATATTAGCAGGTTTGATTTTTCCAGCCTCCTTATGTAACAGAACATTCTCTTACTTTTCTATTTCTAAGGGAACTTTAGCCTTGTCCATGTCAGTGTCATCATCAGATCTAACTAGAATTCCCTTCCCACAAGGTTCTTTTCCCTTAGCTTGATGAGACATATTTTCTTCAGAGGAAGTGTGCTAGATGGGAGTTTCTTGTGGAATAGGATGAACATATTCATTCAGTGGACAATAGTTTGATTGCTTTCCTTCCAGTCTCTTGCAATACTTGAAGGGTTCATGATCTCCTGGGATGATTATTTCAGCTCCATGATGTGGGAATTTTAAACACTAGTGAAATGTGGATGGGACACCTGAGATAGTGTGTGTCCGAGGTCTACCCAAAAGGATATTGTAGGGTAGATCTAGATGAAGCACTTGACAAGCAGTTTCAATAAGGGTTGGGCCCACTTGTAAGGGGAGTGCAATGAGACTTTTACTCACCCTTTCTCTATCATCATATGCTTTTATTGTTATTCTCTTATTTACATCAATGAGGTCCTCAGAAAGATTGATATTGTAGATCATGCTTAAAGTACAAAGATTCAGACTGGATCCATTGTCTATAAGGACTCTTTTGATTTGGGTGTTATGGATGGTGACTTGGATATGCAGGGGTTTATTATGATGGGAGTGAGGACCTCAAAAATCTTTTTCAGTGAAAACCAGGTATTGTTGGGCAGCCAAATTTTTGATCATTTCTTGGAATTGAGAGGCATTGATATTTTCTGGGACGCGAGACTCAGTCAGGGCATTCTCAAGGACCTCTTTGTGAATGGGGGATGTATATAAAAGCTCTAATATGGATATCTACACAGGGGTCTTCTTCAACTGGGGAAGCAAGTCATAACATGAGGTAAGTCAATTTGAGGTAGAGGGTGCAACAAGTGGATCCACAAAAGGTGGATTGACAGCAGCTTGTATAGTTACGCGAGGGTGGTGAGTAGTAACATTGCAATCTGCACTCTTCAAAGTCAATGTGTTTACATGAGTGTTGGATTGTTCAATATGGCCACACAGTGAGTCAAAGCCATAGACATCATTTTAAGCTAATCTTCCACAAGTGCATTCATCTCTTGAGATTTTGTTTGTTGAATAATTGTAAGAAAAGCCCTTGGATGTGGATGCATTGTTTTGATTATGTTCTAGAAAAGGTTTAGAATACATTTTTAACTGGGCATTAGAAGTAGAGGCATTTTGTCCTTCTACTTCAATTTTACCATTATCGATCCAATCTTGCACAAAATGATGAAATTTAATGAATTTTTTAATCTCACGCCCTTTTATGTGATGATAATCACAGTATTCATTATCCTTATACCAGTTGGGTTTAGGTTGATTTTCATTGAAAGGCATGGTGTTAGGATAAACCATCATCCCTTGGTCGACTAGATGTTGGAAGATTACATCGAGGGAATCTACCAGCTATGTAAATTATCATCATGGTTGTTGACGATTGTTGTTGTTGTTATTGCCATTATATCCCGAGAATAGAGAGCCATGATAACTAGATCCTTGATTTTGATTCTGGTTATTTGAACTGTTATGATTGTTTTGGTTATTCGAATTGGTTTGATTATTGTTGTGATTGTTCTGATCAGTGTTGTTACAATTGCCTTGGTCACTATTATTGGATGTTTGGACATTTTGGATGTGTTTAGCATCTGTCACTCCATCATTAACAACACCTTTGTTTTTAGACCAGAACTTGGGTTTATCATTAGTATTGTTAGATAAAATAGGGGTATAGTGTTTAATTTCTCCTTTCATCAAAAGTCCATCTTCAATAGACTTCCCCTTTTTAATGAGTGCCTCGAAGGAATCCAGGAGCCATCTTCATTTGAAATGACATTTCTGTAACCAGATTCTTAGTAAAGATATCAACTAGATGTGAATCTAGGATTTTCCAAGGCATGTGATTGGTGAGATGTCACCACCTTTGGAGAAAATTGGCAAAGGTTTCTCCATTTCTTTGTTTCATGTTACACAAATCGCTCAGGGATGGTTGATGTTCCATGTTATAAGAATATTGTGTAACAAATTTTTCAGTGAGATCATGGAAGGTGGAAATGGAACCTGGAGGGAGGTTCAATAACCACTCTAAGGTTGGTCCTCCAAGACTCCTAGTGAAGAGTCTTAGGATAAGATGATCATTGTGGGAAACTTCTTGTGCCGCTACATAAAATTCCTTGATATGTTGTGCAGGGCATGAGTCTCCCTTGTATTTATCAAACTTTGGCATTTCAAAATTGGTGGGGAATGGTTGGAGAGTGATTGATTTGTCAAAAGGATAAGGACTTATTTCTGCAAAAGAAAATTCCTTCTTCCCGCCTTTCTGCATAGCCAACATCATGCCTTTGAGCTCATTAATTTGTTGGACTAATTCAGGAGGATTAGTGGTGATCATATGGGCTTGAAGTGTTCCTCCTCCTAATGATGCATTATGTCCCCCTAGAGGGGGAAGAGTGGTGTTATGTCTTTGATTGGTATTTTTTAGGACTCCACTAGGTTTCGAGAAAATAGAAGCAGAGTGTCGTCTTGAGGACCCTAGTTGTGGTTTGGGTACACGACCCACATTTGAACCATCGTTACTCACCCCATTGTTGGAGTTAGGCTTGTTTAGGAGTTGTTGGATTAACTCAAGCATATTAGAGGGAGGTTGAGTTGTGTTATCAGATGTTGATGGCACTACTTTGCTTTTGTTGGTTCAAATCAAGTTGTTCTCAAGAAAAGTTTCATCAAAATTATCAGGGAGGGTAACACCTCTTTGGACAAGATTCATGAAGATATTGGCACTGTTGGCTTGGACTAGGTCTTCCACTAAGCTTAAGTTGTTGGGATACTCAAAAAATTCTTTAGTTCATGGATTGGCACTGACACTTTCAGGTATTACTATGTCGGATTCCATGTGAGGTTCTTCTTCATCATTAAAGTCTTCTCGATAGATAGTTTGTTGATCGTTATCCATGATGAGAGATTCTTGTCTTAGCTTTGCTTGTGATCAGGTAAGTACCATGCATGAGTGACCTTAGGATGGTTGAATTGAAGAAGGGTGAATAGTTGATGAGGTATGGAAAGAAAAGGATTTGGGTGAACTAGGAGCAACTTGGACTAATGATTAGGTCTTGATGATTGATTGGATTGATTGAATTGGACCAATTGATTTGATTTAGGATTAGATTGATTGATGAAATTGGATTAAAGAGGAACTAAGCCTCAATGGTTGATTGGATTTAAAGGTTTGGAACAAACCTAGGTGAAACAAGACCCTATGATTATGAAAACATAGGATTGGTTTTGATTTAAAGTCTTCTTGTGTTTGGGTGATAAACTAATGATCCCCCCCAAAAATAGGACTGGATTAGGACTACTAGAGAAAGAATCAATTCTCAAAGTAGTAAGGGATTAATGTTTGCTTTGGAATTAAGGTCTATGAGACACTATTGGAATGATTCTTTCACCCTATGGCTTGATGAAGGTGTGAAAGATGGATTGATCTGATTCTGATTTAAAGTCCAAGATTCTAATTAATGCTCCTAATGTTTTGGGATGTGGATGACAAAAGGGATGTTAAAAGATGAGAAAGGGATGAATGACTTGAAGAAGATGAGGAATAAAGGTCAAAGGTACTTAGTCATAGGATTCCCGAGTGACAAAGGCCATGTTCACTTTGTTCTTGGCAATAAAATTAGCAACCCGATTGTTGTAAATGATTTTATCTGATTTCTCAATAGCTTCTAGAAATTCTCAAATGGGTTTCAAATAAGATTGGTTGGCTTTAATCCTTTGATTGATGATTTTCTTCTCTCTATGGACTCGTGCAACTGGGAGTTTTTATTTCTTATGTTTAACACTATCCATCATGACTTGAAGACAATATATTGATAGATCAAAGGATGTTCTTGGAAAGAACTGATTTCATACATACATCAAATGTTTGGGTTACAAGCACATTTATCAAAAATAGTCCTATAAGGGACAAATAAACCTTGCAAGATTCAAGTGTACGGATTTGTTTTTGCAATGAAAGTAACAAGCACACTCTTTATCCCTAAAAGGAAGTTGGCTGAGATTGAAAACCTTTGCTCACTGACTTAGGAACACACCTAACAACTCCTTAGAATATGACCATCACCAAGCATGCAATGGCTCCATGATGTCGTATTATCAGAGTGTTAACGTTGAAGGGGGCTCGATATGGTGAGTGTCTTGGGGAGATTACTATTCTCCTCGCACGTAGATTATGAACCTTTTGGAGGTGAACAGGGTGGTTTCTAACTAATGGCTTTTAGTAAGGATCTTCGTTCGAACACACTCTTTGTGTCCGCACAAGCGTGACTAGGACATATAGCCCCATAAAGTACCTTGACACAAGTAGTCACATAAATGTGATTGAGACTACGAGGCCCTACTAGATGTTACGTGAGAGCCTTGTATAAGCTCAAATGTCATCTAGCTTTTGAGGCTTTAACCCCAAAAAGAAAATTTCATTAATGTGAGTTGGAGTGGTGGGCTTACACCTTGTTCTCATGTGGGTCATTCTCGGGAGCTTTTTACCTTACCGACAGACCCATCTAAAGGATTGAAAATAAATGCATGGATTGGCCCCAAGGAGTCTAGATTTCTAGTTTTCCCTCAAGGGGAAAAGAGCATAATATCCTATCCAACGAGGTTTTCTCCCAAACACACCAAACAAATGATTAATTCCAAGTCTTTTCTTCAAGACAACAATTCAAAAGGTTCTGAGTTTCTGGTTTTCTCACTTGGAGAAAATAGCATAATCCCCTAGCTAATGAATCATTATCTATAGAAAAAGACTTCCTATTTAATGCTAGGTGCATAAGAAATCATTAAGAAAATACAATGTTTGATTAAATCTCCTTGGCAACCTACAAAACAACTTTGATAAGTAGTTTAGTATGTTTGGTCTTCTAACAACGTCCTGCAAAACAAACAAGTTAGTAGTCTTAGAGTGGTCAAATCTTGGTCTACATTCTGCAAAATTATTGTTAGAAGTCATAAAATGCCAGTATCTTCCAAAAACTCAGATCAAAAAACTCAAAGTGCAAGATACTATAGAAAAATGCAAAAATCAGGTAGAGACGCCTGTTTACAAGCAGAGATGCCTGTTTGTCAAAGATGCTTGTTTCCAAGCAGAGACGCCTATGTACAGGAAGAGACTCTTGTTTGTTAGAGATGCCTGTTTACAGGCAAAGACGCCTGTGTACAGGCAGAGACGTCTGTCTACACAAAACCAAAAGTTAAACACCAATGTTTGAAAGTTTTATCCTCTCACTAAGTCTTAAATGCATAGAAAGGTTTCTAATGAAAAAAATACAGTGATTTTTAACCTTAATATGTCAAAAAAAATTACTTAATCAGCTTAAAAAATAACACAAAGGAAAACTCCCTCTTCTAGTAGAGACACCTGTGTGTATGCAGAGACACCTATCTGCATAAAAACAAAGATTTCATTAGTTTCATGTATTTTTCTTCATTTGCAAATACAGTTAGGTGTTTTAATAATGATCATTAGCCTTAATGTGATTTCCAAATAGAAGTTTTGCTGATTAAAACAAACTAAAATGAGAGAAAAACTCTTTCTGGCGGAGACGGCTATGTGTAGAGATGCCTGTTTCTAGGTGGAGATGCCTCTAGTCGTGTGGAGATTCCTGCCTAGAAAATTCACGGGAAACCTTCACAAAATCAAGAGAAATAGTTAGTAAATGGGATTGTGGGTCCCACTGGGTGTGCTAAAATGTATATGATGGAAATCCACCTGTTAAGAACAAGTTCAAACATGCAAACGTTAATGATAAAGAGCATATTCAAATCTATTTTAGCATGTTCATAAACTTATAAAAAACACTAATTTTCACCACAACCTCTGATGAGCAATAAGCAAGTGCACCCAAGACTTGCTTGATTTCAGCTCTTAGAGATATTTGTGGGTGTGCTCTCCCAACACAAGTATAGATCCCACTAAAATGCAAGTATGATGAGGATTTGAGATGCTCAAGAAGAAGCTACAAAAGAAACTCTCAAGCACTCAAATACAAGAGGCCAAGGAAGCTCAAGGAGGAGCTATGAAAGAAATCCTCAAGCTCTATGTCATGCAAGTGTGCAAAGAAAATGGATGAAGCTAAATCACTAAGATGAAACTAAGTCTACAAACTTTAAAGAAATTTAGCAACTACCAAATTGTTAGAAAACTCTATGAAAGCAATTCTAAGTCTAAACTAGCATAATAACTCTAATGCAAAAAGGAATGTATTTTTCTTGAGACAAGGGTCCTATTTATAGGATTTTGGAGGGCTAGGTGAGGTGGCATCTATGTGTAATCCACATAGGTGCCACCAAGGAGACACATAAGCCATGCAAAGTCCAAGACTTTCTCACACATGTGTGAGCAACTTGGGATGTGAAAGGTCAATGTGTACTTCAAGTACATGTGTAAGTGTGTGTAAGAGATGTGTAAGTGAAAAAGTCCATTTTCACCATTTTAGAATGTGTAAGAAGTGTCATAAAATGTAAGAAGCTTTGTTTGTGCAAATTTTAGCAATTTTTGAAAAGGGACATTTTTGGAAATTTGCTCACACATGTGTGAGCAAATAATTAGGACTAATGGATGTAGGAATCCAAAAATTAGCCTAATTAACCTTAGTTAATTAGTGAGTAGACTTATTAGACAGAAAGTGATGTGTGTAGGATAGCATCTAGGTTGGATTTATGATTAAATTAAATAAAATTTAATTTAATCATGGTTTAATAGAAATAAAGAATGTGAGGGGATTAAATAAATTAAAAATTTATTTAAAATGGGACTATGGAGGAACATGTATTAAATTAAATTTAATATATTATGAAAGGTAGTATTTAAATTTAATTCATATACTATTAATTAATGAATTTATTTAATTAAATAAATTTAATTAAATAAATTTAATTAAATAAATAGATGAATTTAACAAATATAATTAATTAAAAAATTACCTATAATGTTATTTGGGATCATTAATTAAAATAAATTTAATTAATGTTAAAAGGATGAATTTAAGTGTCACCACAAAATTATCAATACCACAAGGATGAATACATAGGAGAATAAGCACTACATAGAGAGTCCTTCCAGAAATAAGCTAAGACCACCTGTTATAGAAAACAACAAGGGCGAGAATATTGTGGGAGTGCATTTCCACCCTATCACGAAGCAATTATGCTTCCCCAAAATCTTTCCTAACATGAAAGATACCCGACCCAGCTCTAGAGGAAGTCTAAAGAAGTAAACTGAGAGGATTAATGGAATTGTGTAGAGTAGCATATGTTCCTCACAATAAACAAATGACATCATAATGCTCAGGCATAATTATGCAACATAAGTTAAACAACATCCTTTCCACAATAGTACAAAACATCTCAATAGTCTTAGCTCCATCTCATTTAGCATTCAAGGATATCTCAAGAAATACAACCATGTATTTAGTTTTAGAATAGAGAATTATCAAAACTTACAAATATCATGATGCCTATGTCCTTTGAACACACATATAAGATTTCCAACAAATCATACATTTCATTGTTAAGCACTTTCTTTGCTTAACCAAACTAAATTAATTTTAATAGTTAGGAACTGGTTCACTCAATTTTGTAGTAACTAAAAACACAATCCTTGCATATAGATTCCATATTTTGCTTCAAATTGTGAATCTAATTATAAATCCTCAAGGTTGTAATTGCCTATATCCCACTATTGACTTCATAAACAAATACGTTCAATTTGATACATTACACAATAAACTACTAAGAAAATTGTATCCTTTGATAAAATTTAGGATAATTAACATTGAACTTAAAAGCATAGTCAACTAGTTCATCTATAACAGCTTGGTATTCCCTAGTCCTTTGTATAATCAAAATTTTTAGTAAATGAATCATCTGTATTTTCAATGTTTCAAATAAAAATAAAAAAATAAAGTTTCACGAGTTGAATTTAATGACAAGATTCCAAACACATTTAAAACACAGCTTAATCATTAACTTATTTTGAATAAGCAAAACCAACCGGTAGTGGTGTCTTTAAAAATGAAACAAGAACTTAATTACTCCAAAATTATTGGTTATTTCTAAGAAAATTCATTCACATTTCTCTACACATAATTATCTTTATGATGGATAAATCTTTGTTACAAGTTTTTGAGGTAGATAGGAAGGATCAACATAGTTCTCGAATCATGTATCCTTCTAGCTGAAAATGGGTCTAAATCCTACAACAACACACATGTTTGTAATTTATTCTATAATGATAATTATTAATTAAAAATTCCAACATGCTCTCCACAGATAAATTACACTGCTAGATTGATGATGTCTAAAGCCTGTTCACTGGAGTCCTAATTACATTAATGGATGAGTGCATTCTACCTACAAGAGCTTATGATTTTATCTACTGGGTACTCATATTATTAATTTTCTTGTTTTTTATTTTCATAGACACTTTGATTTTTGGGTATTTTGTTTATGATTTAAGATGACATAGGTATAAATTAAAGTCTTTAACAATGTCTCAAAGTTTCTCCAAAAGAACAGATTTAAACTCCATACGGTAGGTTGGGTGAAAAATGGCCTTCTCCTTAACACTTAAGACAATTACAAAGGACAAATAGATCCCAAACCGACAAAGAAGGAAAAAAATGGCTTATACAGTGCTTGTTCGAGCAAAAATTAGAAATGTATTTTTATTGATAGACACTCAATAAAAATGTTTTAAACTAAAATGGTTACGCCTAAGAGTAAAACATCGTTTCACTTTGCTATAAAAAACTTCTTATGGTATTGCTAAAAAAATGCTAGACTCCTAACTTCTAAGTATCGTGTAGCCAAAATGAGGATTAATGTTACATATGCAATCCAATATCAATTCAAGTAAAGCAGACAGCGACTCTCATCCTAGCAAGTTGAGGAAATAAGTAAAGATGTAAGAGAATTAATCAATCACCACTGGGTTAATAGTAAGAAGAAAAGAATAAAACATTCCAAAATTGAATCGTCCCTATGCTTTAGATGAAAAATATGAATACACAAAATCATGCATTCAAACCTAGGTGAGTAAGTAAACAAGCACAAGTACATTATTTTATGTTTTACACTAAGAAAAATAAATATCATCTAAGATTGTTACCAGCAGTTAGAGAGGAGCATTCTATTACGAAAAAAACAAGCAAATGAACAACATACCATCTACTGATCAACTGCACAAAGATCTGGGTTACACTAGAGGTTACATTCTTTACTAAAATGTGACAAAAAATAATTCTTCAAACATAATGCTAGGAATTTCCCCACTCACGTGCCAAAAAGGAAGCTTAAGAATAGAAAGCTAATGTCATTTTAAGCATGGAAATTATATTTAGAAAATTGTTTTTAAATAAAGAAAGTGTTGAGATAACAATAGGTGGAGACATTGGCACGATTTAACAAAGCCATGAGTAATACAAAATAGATGGCGCTTGCATCATTGTTCTTGTAAATTAAGAGATGACACACAAAGTTTGAAAAAAGGTCATTGATCTAAGGAAAATTACTATCCATGATTGACGCCTATTATTATCACATGTATTGTATTTTCTATGTTTATCAATCCTAGAGAATAGGGTTTAACATTAATTCCTAAATCTTTGGGTGATTCCTGAGAAAAAATGTAGCTTACAAAAAAAACTATAGTTACATTTCAACAGAGAGAAAAATACAAATAGTACATTTAACAATAAGTTTTGCAACATAAAAATAAAGCTCAAAAGAAACTTAGGCATTGACAATCTTGTGCTATCGTTCTCTCCCAATGACTAGAGAAACAAAAAAATATCCTTCCTTCCAACTTTTGCGATTTTTCTTTTCCAAATCCTCTATGTGAATCCTTTCCCAGCTTCCTACGTACTTTCGCTCCAGTAAAGTTCTTGTATCCATTTTTCTTTTTCAATCCTCTGTATTTATTAAGTTTTTTTTTTGTTTGGATCTTTCTGCCAAGAGTCTGTCATGCCCCAATTTGTGCATGCAAAGTCCAGTTTATTAATAGTTTTGTCTACCTAATGTCTTTGTGAAAAATATTCCACTCTCACATTTGGCGTAGATTTAGGGAAAGAGTGGTAGTTTGTATTTATTAGAAATGGGTTGTAACAATTTTTTACTACTTTCATTTCTTTTTAAATTTATATAAAGTTTATATTGTCATTTAAGAGTTCCAATAAATAGATCTATATGCACCCTAAAATGGTCGCCTAGACTTTGGACCCTCGTTCATCAATTTATCATTTCCTAAATCAATGCTTTGCAATATTTTCAATTTAAATCAATTTCCTTGATCAAATCATAATTAATTCAATTGTTTTAATATTTCCTAAGGTTTGATCATTTTATCCTAAATTTTATTTAATTAAGAGAACATGCTCCCTTTTAATTAAATAAAAAATATTTTAATTAAATAATAAAATCACTTTATCCTAAGCCACATTTAATTAAAAGAACAAATCTCTTTTAAATAAATAAAAAATCTTTTAATTAAATAATGGAGACCACTTTGCTCAAACTAATAAATAAATAATAAAATAAAAAGAAAAAGACTTTTTGTCTACACATTGAATGCACACTTTCCAAGATGAGTGGAATCTCCTTTTGCCTCTTAATCTCTTCTACACATCTTTTTGCCTCTTAACCATGTCCATTGATTTTGCCTCTTGAGAATCCTGAGCACATGGATCAACCAAAATTTAATCTCCACCATTGCTCATTTCTTTTTGCCTCTTAATCTTGACCGTCCATTCATTTCTAAATCCTTTATAAGGAGCCCTCTCCTTCTCATTTTATGCACTTGAGCTTGAATATTGAAACTTCTCTTTTCTTTTCTTCTCTCATGCCTCCATGGAAATCCATTTAGATTACTCTTGCACTTGCATATTAGATTAGATTCATATTTCCTTTCATAGAATAATCTTGCATAAGCATTTTCTTTCATAGATTAGTTTGCTTTCATGCATTGTTATCATATAGAATAGCTTTCATTTTCATTTGCATGCATACTTGATGAATCATGGAGACTAGCATTCTTGCTTTTCCTCTTTGAATCTCTCATTTTATGGTGTACTTGCATGGGCACAAACTAGGTCTAAACTGGGGGCCTCCATTATAAACCCTTGCTCTCCATGAATAAAGAGCTATGAGTCATCATTTGAGACCTCATTCTTGAGCAATCTTGGATATAATGACTCATAGAAGTCTGTCAACATTTTAGCACACATTTTTGGTGCCCACCATGGGGCATCCCACCTTTACATGCTAGTTTTGGTTATTTTTGGAGCTAACCCCCTTTGTGCAGATTTGCTTGAAGACTAAAACCGTAGATTTTCAAAGATTTGATCATATCTCCCAAACGGCTTGGAGTTTCAGTCTGAATTTTTTTTTTACAAGTTGGCGACATGTCAGAGAAGCTTCAATAAAAAATTTAGAATTTTCTAAGGTACTTTGATTTTTTTATAATTTTTCTTTATTTTTCAAAAAAAAAGAATTTTTAGGGCAAATCAACACATTTTTTGGAAATTTTTACATCTTCGGAAAGCTATTTAAATTTCACAGGGGGTACATTCTTTATGTTTTAAATTTGGATGCAATATCATAGCTCAAATAGTTGATTTACAAAAACTGGTATGTTTTGGTAAAATAGGTCTCTAGGGCACAAATGAAGAGATTTTTCTGAAATTTTTACATTTTTGAAAAGCTCTCTATTTTTTAGCATGGGTCTCTATTTTGCATTTCTATTGTGGCTGAAATCATATCAAAAAAATTAGATCTTATTGACTATGTCAAATGCAAAAAATAAATAAATTGTGATGAGTATGCACTTATTTTTCACATGGTTCAATGCATGATATGAGTTGTCATTTGGATTATTTGCTGGTTATTATTGCTCATAACAATTTATTTTTAGATCTAACCCTAGGGTTTGCATAAGTTGAATATAAATTGCATATCTTGTTTCCTTGTTGGAGAGTTTGTGGCTTGCTTGCACAGAAAAGCTCAACAAAAATAAAAATAAGGTAAAATCTACTGAGTGCATTGCTTTAGACTTGATGTATTTTGTTTCATCTCTATAACATATTTTGGGAATAAAATGAATCTCTCATGTGTTTGGCTTGAGTGTTTATTGCTTTCATAGATCACACTTTAATTTTTCTATAAAGGAGAATGAATCTAGATTTGCTTTCTTGCATATATGTCTCACATAGTAATTAGGCCCTATGAACACTATTTGTGGCGTTCTTGAGAGAGTGGGCTTCATTCACTTGTCGTACATGTGAATCTCTTCTTAACAATAGAACCCCTTATAGGTAGGGAAGGAAGTTGTTATTATCTCATGGTCTTACTTGGTTTAGTCTTCAACTTTGATCGGTGCGTTCTCTCTTGGACCCGCTTAGAGAGATCGGTAGACATTGTTGTTGACGTACGAACCTTGGTGAGGTAAATTCAATTTTAGCGTGTCAATGAATTTGCTTGCTATGTTTGGGTGAGGTGAAGAGGCTAGAGGATTATGCTTTGTTCCCCTTTGGGCACATGAGAAACTCAAATTCTTGAATCCGAGCTAAGTCCCCATGTGGTCCTTTTTGTGGCTCTTCCTTATTAGAGAGGGTTAACCATAGTGGACATTCCCTTTATTGGGTCAAACACGTGGATGAAACCTCAAGCAATAATAGCCATTTTCACCATGGTAGCAACAACCACTATATAAATGTCCTTGTGGAGGAAATCTCTACAGGTGTAGTTTTTTGTTGGGCTGTTAGATCTCCTCAGCATCTTCGATTGATTAAATTCTCAGAATGTTTCAAAACCTCAGTGCACTTGGATTGTAGTTTTCCCTCTTGAAATTGCAAAATTTGAAGAGTTGACCATTATTAAAAACCATAGTGCAACCAACTTTTTCTTTGCTAGGACTATGTGTGTGACTGAAAAACATTTTGAGAACATACACACGTAGAATCTTTAGGGAGTAGAATACTATGTCACTATTCTTGTTCATGCGCAAGGTTGCTTTGTCCCTTGCTCGTTGTTTGAAGACAATTGTTTGCTTGAACTCCCTGATTGTTGTCTTATGTGCTTGATTAATGATAAAAATCTATTAATGCATCTTGTTGATCAATTAAAACAAACAAAAACTGAGTTTCTGAGTCAAAAAATCAGCTTTTTTTACAACTTGCTTGATTTGCTATCCTGTCATTTCCAGTCTTCCTTGGTCAATCCGGATTATATTAGGTCACTTACCCCATTGTTAGAAACCTATTTGCACCTTGGGTACCTATGTTTTGACCTCTTGAAATCATAATCTTTGATTTCATGAGTGACCTTGCTTAGAATCGGTGAGCTAGAAATTGTCCTTGTTGAGAAGATCAACCTTTGGATCCTTTTATAACACACTTGGAGAATTTTAGTAATCTCTTGTCCATTCCCTTCCATCCAAATTCAAATTCAATCAATATAACTTGGGTAAATCATCCTCATGATCCATATGTGTTAGGGTATTCACCCATTCATTGGGCACCTCAGTGGCAGTGTTGGTTTATGCCTCTTACAAAATTTCTATCTCATCACCTCTCTTTTGGACAAGTGAGTGCTTTTACTATCCTAGTTTGGTACCAACATTTCTTAGGGTCATCCTATCACCTAGTGCCCTTTCTTTCATGTTGGTTACAACAAGATATCAAGTAAATCAAGGAAAGCAACCTCAAGTAGTCTTTAACCAATTACCCTTAGTTTAAACTTGCCAAAAATGTAAGGGAAACGAACCCGTATTTGATCAATCACCCAAGAACAACTCAGAAGTTTGGTTTGATCCCAAGAGTAATCTTAGTGAGTTGAGTACACCCTTAGCATCTTTTGGCTTAGACATGGATATGAGTTACACAATGACTTGACGAGAGAGGGAAGAAATGGATAAAATCTTGGATAACATATTTGAAAGGCATAGAGATACCATTCTATTTGGTAGTTCCTCTCATGAAAATCAACCAGTCTCACCCCTTATCTCAACTAGATATTTGGATGCACACCAAAGGGATTAAAGAGATAAGAAGCAAGCCTATCAAGAAGAGCAATCACAACATGAAAGCTAAGATGATGAACCCTATGACTCTCATGTGAATGTAGCATACACCAATGACTTGTTTAGGCATTCAAGACCAAGTTCACTGCTCAAAGTACCTTCAAGATACATGAGTGAAAGACTTAAGAGAATTAAGCATGAAAAGAAAGCCTTCCTAGATGAACAAGCTGAAAAGGAAGATAAATTTAGACTCCTAGAGTCAGAGAGATAAGCCTTGTTGGAGATAGAAAGGAGAGCCTCACAAGAAGAGCAAGATAGACTTTTGGCTCAATAACTTAATGACCAATTCAACAACATGTGTGTTGGTGGTGGAAACAACTATCCTCCATCCACTCCTTCCAAGACTCCACAAAGTGGAAGATGTTGAAGAACACCTTCATAATCTCCTAGTCCTAGAGGAAGAAGGGCTTCACAACATGATCATTATAGGAGATGAACACCTCCTAAGAACTCAAGACAACCTTCACAACGTTCTCACCATGGTTCACAATATAGGGGTAGTAGTTTGATTTTTGACCTCAACTCCCAAGACTTCATGAAGATACAACAAGAACCACTCTTCTAGTAGTATGTGGAGAGATACTTGGAGCAAAACAAAGACAAGTTCTTAGAGAGTTTAATCCATAAAGGTTCTAAAGTCCCCTATAACTTTGATGGGGACAAGAAGATCAAGAAGCAAGGTCCATATTAGGAAGAATAAATCAAACAACTTAAGAGTATGATGGAAATGATGTTGGCACCCAAGAGTTCATTCTCACTTGACTCAATTTGTCCTAATCCTTTTGACAAAAGTTTTAGGATGAAGGACTTTCCTAGAAAGGTCAAGATCCCTCAATATGACAAGTATGATGGGAATGGAGATCCACATGATCATGTGTGTCAATTCTATATTATGAGTTTTGAGTTCCATAAAGATGATTTGTACCTCATAAGATTGTTCCCAAGGAGTCTTAAGGGTTAGGTGATGGAATGGTTCACCAACATAACTCCCCCCATCAAGACTTTCAAAGAGGTTGTCCATTGATTTGTCCAACACTTTGCATGCAATCTTTCAAGATTTGTCACCATGCTAGACTTATGCAACTTAAAGAAAAATCAAGGGTAATCCTTTGTCACTTTCTTACAAAGGTGGAGATGACAATGCTCTCGCTACTCTAGGACCATTCTTGAAAATAAGAATATTGACATCCTTGTTAGCAACTTGGTTCCCGAAATGCAGTATGAAGTTAGGAAGATGGTTTTTGATTCCTTTGACACCATGGTTGAAACCACATGTAGGATTGAGGATGTTTTGAGAGAACGAGGAATTTTGACCAAACATGGAAAAGTTGTGGACTCCTCTCAACCTAAAGATCAAGCTGTTCTCCACTTGTCTAGTGTTGTTCAAGCCATGAAACTCAATGCATCTCATCAACAAGAGAGCAAGCCAAGATACCAAGATAAGACTAAGAAAGAGAGACGTTAGTTTTCAAAACTTGGTGATTCATATGAAGATGTCTTGAAAACACTCATTTCCAACAATCTTGTGCATCCTCAAGATCCTAAAAAGCATTATATACCTGAAGTTAAGCCACATTGGTGGGATGAGAAAGCCTTTTGCAAATTTCACAATGGCATTGGACATGATATTGAAAATTGTTGGAAACTCAAACATATCATCCAAGATCTCATTGAGAGTAGCAAACTTAAGGTGGATGGATTGAACACCAATGCTAATTGTAAGGCATTCAAAGAACCTTTGCCCAAGTATGAGAAGGGGGAAACCTCTAAACCTAAGAATGGAAAGGCTGAGGTCAATTACACTTACACAGCTACGAAGAATGTTGTCAACATGCTTGAAGTTGTAGAAGAAAATGTCAACATGATGAGGAATAAAATCCCAATGGTTATGATCTAGACATGGACTCTCCTCCTATCTTTGATGAAGAACTTGTCATGGTGCTAAGGGCTCCTAACTCTAGAGAATCATCTCAAACTCTCAATGCTGTCACATGAAGTCAAGGTCTTGTTGTCATTAGAGGACCCAATTCAAGTCAACCAAGTAAACCAAAGAAAGTGGCATCCAAGAATGTCACCTCAAAACCAATAGTCAATCCTAAGTTGAGCTATATTATTGTCAATTAGTTGCAAAGAACCCTAGCTCAGATTTTGATCTTTGAGCTCTTAGAGTTGTCCCCAAGACACAAGAAAGTCCTTGAGGATGCTTTGTGTGTAGCGAATGTCCCCAACAACTTAAATGTTGATCAATTCCAAAACATGGTTAACCATATTGCTAGCCCTCATTACCTTACCTTTTCAAAGGATGATAATAAAGCTTTGAGCCACCCACACAATCTCTCTCTTAATATTGAGGTCATGATTCACAAAATCCATGTTAGGCGTGTGCTGATAAATGGGGGTGTTGGGCTTAATATTTGTTCCTTGAGTCTTTTTAAGACATTGGGTTATTTTGAATAAGTCATAGATACCAGAAAGAAGATCACTATCAAAGCCTATGATAAGGTGGAAAGAAGTTCAAAGTGGTTGGCCATCCTTTCTATTAGGATTGGCCTTGTTGAGAAGGATATTTTATTTCAAATTGTTGATGTTGGTCCTCTTGCGTACAATATCTTACTTGGTAGACCGTGGATTCATGATATGCAAGTAGTGCCATCTACCTATCATTAGTGTGTTAAGTTCCCCTACAATGAAGTAGAGATTTGTATACATGGGGATAACACTTTATCTGTCAACTCAGTTTCAACGAGTGCTCATGTTCCCCTTAATAGAGAAGCAGAAGACTTCAATGCAACCTTAGCGAAATGTATAGAAAAGCTCAAGTCACTAGACCTTGGCATGGGGGGTATCAACTCAACTCCTTCGCAACACTACCAGTTTCACCTAGGTCTTATGGCAGGCCTTCACAAGAAATGATACCTTCCTCTTCATCTATGACTTTATTTGGCACATTTGTAGAGTCCTTAGTGCCTATTCAAGATGAGAAAGAAGAGGTGGCTGTTAAAGATTGGATTTATAGAGAAGAGAAATACATGCACAATGAGAACTTCTCTCCCTCTCCTAAGGCTTATGGAAGAGGGTATACTTTTGTCAAACAGATGGGATATCCTGGGCATGGCCCTCTTAGTCATAGATTGGATGCTAGAGCTGAACCTCTTGATCATGCTCTTTTTGGATGCAAGTCTAAGAAGATGGTTGGCCTAGGATTTGTGAATCATAACAAGAACACTGCTCCTATTCTTGATGAGTTAGATAGTGAAGATGAACTAGAATACATACCTAATTTGACAAATCAAAAAGATATGTGTGAAGATTGGGTCCCTTCCACTAATATCCTTTGGGGAGATTCTGATAGTCCAGTCATTCATGAGACAGTTGCAACCTTAGAACAAGATGAATCAGATGTAGAAGATCCTATCAGAGAATGTCAATGCAAGAATATTGTTCATTTGATGGAGAGAGGTGTTACCCTTGATGACATTAGAGCTTCCACATCAAGATGTCCCAAACCTTCATGGTGTAAACATCCTAGTCAAAGTTCAGAAACAAGTTCATATGAGTATGAATGAGACTCCTTCTCAGAGCCTTCCATAGTTGACATGGATGTTGATGTCATCCACACTTACAGTTCTCAACCCGAGGTAGCCAATGAGTCATGTGTAGGATTAGAGGATTTGAACCCACATGTTGCTTGGTGGATGATTCTTCACTTGTTAGGATGAATCCTGATTTGGGTAGCTTAGAAGGATACTTGACGGACTCCAACTCTTCGGTCACCAGAGATGATATCATTCACATTCAAAACCTTGAACTAGTCATTGACTTACCTCTTGTTCATCCTAACCTCATTGATTGGTCCCAACTCTATCAAGAACCTGAGCTCTTAACATTTGAAAATGATTATGAGATAACCTGTTACTTAAATTCCATTGAAATTGTAGTCTCTTCCACCAGTGAACTAGCTACCAGCATGATAGAGCCAGACATCAAGTACCTTAGTCACAAAATAAAAAGAAAAGAAAATCAAAAGAATAAGAGTTCTGATGGTGAAAACCACTGTGTGGCGGTGTTAGAACCAAATAAAAGAAGAAGAAATGATGTATCCAAGTGTGAAAACCTCTCTAAGGTGCCTAAGGATGAGGTACTTGATCGTCTCCCTAGCTACTTTCACGATAGGTCTTCAGTGCTTATTGCACCAACAAACATTGCTGAGTATGAAGCTTTAAAAAATGGACTTAAGATAGCCTTAGAATGGAGAATAATAGACTTACACATCTATGGGGATTCACAGCCGATAATCAACCAAGTTCTTTGATGAATATCAAATAAAAAATGATAAACTAGTACCTTATAAGAAAATGGTTGATTCCTTGAAATGATACTTCACATTTGTCACATTTTAGCAAATTCTTAGAGTAGAAAATAAAGTAGCTAATGCTATGGCTACACTTGCTTCACTCCTTCAGTTAGGGGAACATGAATCTAGATTTGAATTCTTGGTGGAAGAGATACATAACCCTATCTATGAATCCCAAGAAAGTCATGTCATTTGTACCCTTGTTGGTCATGAGTCATCAAGTTATGGTGCCATTTACTCATACCTTCATGATGGTATTATCCCTAACACCTTTAACCAATCTGAACATAGAAATCTTATCTGAAATGCCTCTCACCATTCCCTTATCTTTGGTGATTTGTATAGGAGGGGTCTAGATGGAACACTTCTTAGATGCTTAGAAAAGGAAGAATTTGACCAGGCGTTAGTTGACATTCACGAGGGCATCTATGGGGAACATTCCAATGGTCTTTCCATAGCCTGAAGGTTGCTTAGGGTGGGATACTATTGGCCTACAATGCAGATTGATGAAGTAGCTTTCTCAAAGTCATGCAAAAAGTGTCAAAAACATGGTAACTTGATACATGCTCTAGGCAGGGAGCTCATTCTTTCTATATCTCATTGGCCATTTCAGTGCTGGGCCTTTGATCTTGTTGGGTAGATTCATCCCAACTCATCAGGTGGACACAATTTTATTATCACTTCTACTAATTACTTCACCAAATGGGGAGAAGTTGTCCTACTTTTGGTTGCCTCAGGCAAGACAGTCTCTCTATTTATTCTGAACCATATCATCTGTCGATATGGAGTGCCTTCCAAGATTATCATTGACAACAGAGGCCAGTTCAAAAATAAAGACCTTAAGAAACTCTACAAGAAATTCAAGATTAAGCAACATTGGTCCTCCATTTAATTCCTGCAAGGAAATGGTCAAGCAGATGCATCAAACAAAACCATTCTTAAAATATTGCATAGAACAGTTTGTAAGAATGGTAGAGATTGGTATTTACAAATAAATACAGCTTTGTGGGCCTATAGAATGAGTATTCATACTCCTACTAGGGCTACTCCTTTTTCCCTTACATATGGTGTTGAAGGAGTGTTACCTTTAGAGGTTGAGATTCCTTCACTTAGAGTTTCCCTCAAAGGTCTAGTTATAGATAAAGACTACCGCGCCATGAGACTTCAAGAGTTAGAACTTCTAGATGAGAAATGTCAAGCATCATTTGACCATATGAGGGTTTATCAAAAGTGCATGTCCAAAGCCTTCAACAAAAAGGTTCACCCTAGAGAATTCCAAGTGGGAGATCTTGTCCCACGTGAAAATCCTAAGAATCAACAACATAGAGATCAAAAGGGCAAATTTGAACCTAATTGGCTTGGACCTTACATCATTACATCAGCTTTTGGGATAGGTGCTTATTTATTATCTACTGCAGAGGGAGAGCAGCTCCCTGATCCTATCAATGTCTTGCACCTGAAGAAGTTCTATCCATGATGCCCATTCTGTTTGGGGGCATCCTCTGTACATACTTATTGACCCTGAAAAAATCCAAAAAAATGATATATTGTCAAAAATTCTAAAAATATGAAAATGTCCTGAAAAAATGATCATCTTAGTGAAAACCTAGCAATAGGCATTTTGATGTATCTCTAAAAAATATATATATTCCAAAAATACAAAAAAATTCAAAAAATTAAAAAATTCAAAAAAATTTAGAAAAAGTGCCTTAGTGAAAACTTGGAAACAGGCGCCTTGGTAGCAAAAATAAAATAAAATTATAAAAAGTCTTGACAAAAAAAAAAAGGAAAAAATTGCAATAAAATTCAAGTGGTAAAAACTTGGAAACAAGCGCTACTTGAGGCCTTTGCACCCCTGTTTCTTAGCACACGTCCTCGACATTTAGCCTTTCTCCACCATGCCTTGGTTTGGAATTGGTCTTTATCTTTGTCTAGGGAGCATAACTGTGTTAGCTTTGGTCTCTTGGATGCGTTAGTCCTTAGGACACCTCACAAATGGTGTTTTTCAACACCACCCCAACTGTGTTTTTCAACACAACCCCTGACGTCGAGTGTTTTTCAACACTTATCGGTTTGGTCTTATCCAATTTTGTCATGTGATCTTACCTGCTGGAAAGAATTTGATCCTTATCCTCAAAACTTAGTATTAGTTAACACACTTCAATTTTAAACATTGTATGCACCCTAAAATGGTCACCTAGACTTTGGGCCCCCATTCAACAATTTATCAAATCCCTGAATCAAGATTTTCAAAAATTAGCATTTTATCAATTATATCAATTTCCTTGATCAATTCCTGATTTTATCATTTATTCGATTATATTGTAATGGGCTACCCATTTTATCCTAAGTCTTTATTTAATTAAAAGGAATATTTCCTCCCTTTTTATTAAATAAAAAGTCCCCACTTTTCCTCTTATCCTAAGTTGCACAAATAAAGCATTATTCCTATTTTATAAAAAGGGAAAAAAACACTTTGTCTCATATGGACACAAAAGTCAACTTTTATTTTCTCATTGGAGGGTATTTGTGCACATGGATTGCTCCTCTTTCAAGTTCCACCCTTGATTAAATCTTTTGCCTCTTAATCTCCATGGTCCATTCTTTCTCATTTCCTATAAAAGAAGAGCTCTCTTCCTCATTTGTATATCAATCTTTTATGTTAATGTTATGCTGTAGGTTTTCTAGGTCACTTTGGAGCTTTTGAAGATTTAGAGCATTCTTGGCTTTTGCATCTACATTCCATTCTTAGTTTCATTTATGCATAGTAGCTTCATGTTTATGCTTTCATAGTGTAGATTTCCTTTCAAGCTTTAGAGTAACTCATCTAGTTTAACTAGGAAGGCTTGGTAATACTTGCATCTTTCCTTTTCATAGCATAGCTTGTACTTTCATTTCCATAGCTTAGCTTGCATCTCTCATTTCTAACTTGCATATTCATCTTAATCTAGTTTGCATTTGAATTTCATAGTGATTCTTGGAGATATTGGCATTCTTGCCCTTGTATTCATTTGAATCTCTCATTGTGTGGTTGACTAGCAAGGTCATAAGCTTAATAGCTCTAGTTGAGAGCAATCAAATAATCTTGCAACTCCATGCATAGAGAGCTCTAGGTCGCTTTCTCAAGGTTTCCCATTCATGGATTCCCTTGGAAGTAATGACTTAGAGAAGTGCACCATTTGAGTGTGTACATTTTTGGTGCCCACCGTGGGGCAGAGCATTATTGTTTTGTCCTTCATTTCATGCATTTTCAGAAATTTTTCATCATAGTTTAGTATCATTTTCGGCTCTTTGTTCTTATGTCTTAGAGTGTTGTGCGACATTTTTCCAGTGTCGTGCGATAGTTTCTTTTATAGCAGGGTGACACTTTACCAGTTAAAAGTGTCGCACTGTTTGACAGATAATATCACACTATTAGTATATTCTATCACCTGCAAGTCAGCGAACTGTCGCATGGAGATAAACTATCACCCCCGTATACAATGAAGTGTCATGCGATTTTCCTGGTGACTGTACTATCACTTGTACCTGATAGTGAGTTGAGTTTTGGATTTTTTATTTTTATTTTTAAATTTCAACGTTTTCAGATTCAACATTTTTAGAATCCGCGCCACTTTGGAAAACTGGCACCCATTTTTTAGATATTTTCACATATGGTATCAAAAATTTAAGTGTGATATTTCATTGGAAAGCTCTTTCCGAGCCTAATCCAACCATGTTGCTTTTATTTTCAAATTTTTCCATTTGATCAGCTATTTTACTTGTAGATTATCTAATTTTTGATGTGCTAACCCTTGTGGGGATAACAAGTTGTACTTGTAGGTGCTCTCATTGCTTGAAGTATTTTGCCAAAAGAACACATTTCAAAGCTTCAAATGCATAAGGGCTACTAACAATTTTTGTAGGGCTGCCCAAAGCATAAAAAAAAAAGAAAAAGTGCTTGTTATTTATTTCATTTCAAGTGTGGCATTTACTAGTTGTTTCATTTCATAGGAACATAATATCTTATTGTAAGAATTCTTCGGTGGTAGGAGAAGTATGCTCTTCACCTTTGTGGTGAACCAGAAAATCTTGACCCATCTTTGGATTTTGAAAACAAGACAGTAATTGAACATTTTCTTGGTGTGTTTGGGAGAAAACTTTGAGATAGGGGAGTATGATCTTCACCCTTGTGGTGAAAAAAAACCTTGAACCTCATAAGTTGATCCACTCTTTGTTTAAATTTTTAGAATCTTTTAGTGGGCCTGCTCTTGAGCAATCAAGAGGATTGACCCAAGTGGGGACAAGCTAATACCGAGCTATTCCAACCCACTATAATCTCAAGGCTATCAAGGACACAAAACCTTGGTAGATGTAGTACTTGTCTTCACTTGATGTGAGTACTTGTGGGATTGTAACCATGAGGAAAATGTTGAGCAAGAATGCTTAAGGTACTCTTGTGGCCACAAGGTTCGTTACTTGCTGCAAGGTAAGGAGTCCCTTTGGGGAGCAAGAGGGGTATTACGAATGGAAGCCCTTATTAAGAACCATAGATAGAGGCCAACCTATTTTGCTGCTTAGCTTCTTGGTGCAAGGATTGATCCAAGTGGAATAACCTAGATCACCCCAAGATTACTCACCATCTATGTTCCTTTGGTTGTGTCATTGGCACTTCCACGACAAAGCCAATATCTATTGTGGGCAACCACTTTGTGTGAGGCAAGGGGACATCGAGTGTGGGCCAAGTTGTTAAGTATTGAGCCATTGCCTTTTTAGGCTAGAAAGTTCTTGAAGTGTTCTCGTTGTGACATACTCATGTAAACATTCTTGTATATTCAACATCACAGTAGTATTCATAAGATTTTTCAATTTTGATATCACAATTGCTTGTCTTGGCAAGGTTGCTTTTGCCCTTGTGCAAGTGTTCTATGACATGTTTGATCACCTACTATTTGCAAACTTGTCTACTTCCTGATATTATTGTGCTTGAAACCAAAAAATTGTACTTGCAACCTACAACATTAACCAAATTGCTTTCCAAATTGATTTTTTCATGTTCACTGGTCAAGAGTCACACTGCTTGCCTGGAAACTATCGCACAAACTTATTTTGTTGTCTCATAGTTGTCTGTAATCTAAAGCTAATTCTTGCCATTCCCAGTCTTCTTTGGTCAGTCCAGGTTGGATCTTAGGTGCCATGACATGTTTCTCAACATCCAAATGAACTCAAATGGTATCAAATTGCACAAAATGACTCTTGGTCTTCTTTCTTCCACTTCTTCCATGTCTTCCTAGTCTTCCATTTTCATCCTTTCTCTTCTTTCTTCATGATTCTTCCCAAATTCTTCATGTTTTCTTGATTCTTTTCCTCTTATTATCTAGTCTACCTTCTTCTATTTCATCCCTTCTATTCATTTCTTCCATGCTTGATTCTTCCTCTTTTGGAACCATGAATTTCAATTATCTTGTTATGGAACCTCTCTTGAGAATGGATGATCTTGAACTCATTGCTCAATTCGAAGAGTATTATTCTTCCAATAGTCCTTGTAGATATTGCATGAATGATAAACTTAAGACAAGAATAAAAGAAAAGATGCTTGAATTAGACGCCTTTGCTAGGATCATAAACATGATCATGTCATGACCTCCTTCTTCTCAACATTCTTCATCATCTAAGTCTTCTCATCCTTCCTCATCTTCCAAGTCTCACCCTAGCTCTTCTAGACATTATTCACATTCCTCATTATCCAAGTTTACTTCCTCCACTAGGTCTTCATTTTCCTCTTCTTCGCAATCTTGTTCCTCTTCTACTTCTCCCAAGAGTCTTACTCTTCACTATGAGCAATATGGTATTCCTTGTGATACCTTTTCTATGAAGAATGACATGCTCATTTTTTATGACCATGATAATGGACAATGTAGTGATGCCTATGAAACCTCTATTCCTAAGAGTCCTCCTCATCCTGTGCTCATGCTTGCTAAAGGGTCATCGTATTGGGTAGATCGTGATGGTGATCCATATGACTCTGATTTTGAAAAAGACTTTGATGAGTTCTATGAATAATACCTCGATTATGATCCATCTACTACTACTGAGGACTATAAAATGCACCGTGCCAATTTCAAATGTCAATATTATAAGAATCCTTCCTCTGAGGACTCTCATGCTAAAAATAAAGATGACATTCTCAAGCAAGATTATGTTACTAATGGACCTTTGTCTTGTGATGGTTCCCCTCCATCCCCTACTTCCTCCAATACCCATACATTTCCTAAAGCTTCTGAGTCTTCCAAATCTTTCACAAATCCTTCATCCAACAAAGATCCTAATACTTTTCATACGGTTCCCTATGATTATCCTCAAGGGCTACCTCTTAAAGAAACTCAAGCTAACCTTCACTTGGCTGAAAATACTTTCAATAATGCTGAACCTAAAGAGCCTAAGCCTTTATGTGCTATAATGCCTACTTCAACTAGTCCTTCACTATCTCTTCCAAATTCTTACATAAAATTCCAACATGCTTCCTTGTCCTTAGAAGTGGCTCCATGTCAAGAGGACTCTAAAAATGATAAATAAAAGAACATAAAGAAAGATCAAGATCAAAAACCCTCCATGTCATCCAATCCTTTTTATGAGGTCTCTTATCCACTTCAAGGTTCTTTTGATCCTCTACGCCCTTCCTCATTCATTCCACCATGTCTTAAGTCTTCTCCTAGGCAAGATCAAGCTGCTACATATATTGTTCAGCTTATTGACAATCAAAATAACCTTACTAAACTTGCGCTTTCCAAAGATGATACTTCCATTAAGGTTATTAAAAATAATGTTGTTACTTCTAATGTTAATCCTATTGAAAATCAAGAGAAAAATTATACGCTTATGCTATCCAAAGCTCCTTGTCAAGATCAAAGTCTTTCATCTTCTTGTTCTATCACTCCATGTTTGCTTCCGCTTCCAACTCTTCCTAAGTCTTTGCAAGCTCTGAACAATCCTATCGAAGAAGTTGCTCCTATTCAAGATGTTCATGATTCTATTGTAAATCCTAATGCTCACTCTAAAGATGTTGATGTCCTTGGTTGTCATATAGATGTTGATGAAATTATTGAATTTCCTTTTGCATCTTCCACTTCCATCCTTGGACTTCCTCCACCAATACCAAAGGCTTCACGTCTTCCTTCCATCTTGGGCCCTTATGTCCCTTCACTTTCCCCTCCTAAATCTCCTAATTCATCATCCATCTTGGGTCCTTACATCCCTCCATCTCCTATCTTTCCTCAAGATCAACATAGATGCATACCCTTGAATCCTTTTCATCCACCCACCCATCTAAACCAGTCATATCCTCCTTCTTCTTCCACAAGTCTCAAGTCTTTTGGAAGTAACTTGAATGTTCAATACAAGAAAAAGAAGCAATATAAGAATCCATAAAAAAAAGAAGATCACCATGTCTCCTCTAATCGACATAGAGGCATAAAGTCAAAAGAGATATCTAAGAACAAAACTACAAGACAAGTATGGGTTCCAAAATCCATGATTGAAGATATCCTCTCTAGATCATCAAAAAGAAATGATAAGCCTATGACTATATGGATTCCAAAATCTCTCTTGAAAGAGTCTAATATTGAGAAATAAGTGAAGTTGACATTCAAGCTTCCAAAGGCTTCCACTTCATCTTCTTCCAAAAATATTCTTCCATGCCGTGTGTCTAAACCGCAACCTCTGCTAAACATTCACCATATTCTTTCTCATATTCTTTCATTCACATTTCTTCCATCCTCTCACCACCCTTCAAGGTGTGTGTTGACATTGATCTTGCCTTCCTTTCCATCTACCCTTTCACAATCCTTCCATTCATTATCCTTCTACCTTCTATCCCTTTTCCTCATTTGCCTATTCCTCCTATGTTCCAACCTCACTCGCTTTACATAAAACCTTATCCTCTATTTTTCTCTTCCATCTTCATTTCCCTATCAACATCTTTGAGCATATCATTTTGAATCCTTGGCATATCATGGTTTATCCTTTCAAGGAGCATTATCTAAAAATCTTGCCTTCTTCCAAAAAAAGAAAAAAAAACAAAACAAAACAAAAAAAATAAATTAAAAAAAATTGAAAATGTGCCTTGGTGGAAACTTGGAAACAGGCACCTTGGTAGCAAAAGTAAAGAGAAATAAATTCATCCTATGGTGAAAACCACTCCCTTGTGGTGCCTTAGACAAGTATCGTAATGAAAACCTAGCAATCAGACATCATGCATAATTCTTCTATATATTTCATCCATTCCATCTTCTCTATTTGATCTTGACAACATTGACCTATACGCGAACATTTGTCTATCTTGTGAGCTATCTTATGATGATCTTTCTTTCATTTCATTCATGTTTAGCCTTCATATTTGTTTTCCTCCATTCATTCTAGCCTTTTGTTATGCTTTTCCCCTTTGGTCTTGATCTAATAAAAAAGAGTAAAACATGATGCTATGAAGCCTCTTGACATGTCTACTCATTTGGACTCCATCCTTTCCTTCTTTTGCATTACGCTTTTGTGACTTATCCTATGTTGGCCTTTCATTGCTTGTCCAAATGTGATTTGTATGACATTTTTATTCCCTAGCTTGGGTACTCTTGAGGAGTTTTCCATTGAGAATTTCTTTCCTTCATTCTCCTTCATTCTCTTGT
The DNA here is from genome assembly GCA_027943335.1 of Chamaecyparis obtusa. Lineage (NCBI taxonomy): Eukaryota > Viridiplantae > Streptophyta > Pinopsida > Cupressales > Cupressaceae > Chamaecyparis > Chamaecyparis obtusa. Next base: position 39,033 of record BSBK01000610.1, read on the forward strand.
CTTCCATCTCTTCCACCAGCTTGCTATTCCCTTAACAACAATGGTGTTGGTCTTGTCTTTCAGCCAGGTTATTTTTGTCTTGGCGTGTTCCCAGAATGATCACATGTCTGGATTGTTTTGTGATCCCAACTCAATCTCACATTTCAATTCTTCTTTGACCACATGTGTTCCCAAAATGATCACACATTAGTCAAAAAGGGGAAAATGTATGCACCCTAAAATGGTCGCCTAGACTTTGGGCCCCCATTCAACAATTTATCAAATCCCTGAATCAAGATTTTCAAAAATTAGCATTTTATCAATTATATCAGTTTCCTTGATCAAATCTTGATTTTATCATTTATTCGATTATATTATCATGGGCTAACCATTTTATCCTAAGTCTTTATTTAATTAAAAGAAATATTTCCTCCCTTTTTATTAAATAAAAAGTCCCCACTTTTCCTCTTATCCTAAGTTGCACAAATAAAGCATTATTCCTATTTTATAAAAAGGAAAAAAACACTTTTTGTCTCATATGGACACAAAAGTCAACTCTTATTTTCTCATTGAAGGGTATTTGTGCACATGGATTGCTCCTCTTTCAAGGTCCACCCTTGATTAAATCTTTTGCCTCTTAATCTCCATGGTCCATTCTTTCTCATTTCTTATAAAAGAAGAGCTCTCTTCCTCATTTGCATATCAATCTTTTATGCTAATGTTATGCTGTAGGTTTTCTAGGTCACTTTGGAGCTTTTGAAGATTTGGAGCATTCTTGGCTTTTGCATCTACATTCCATTCTTAGTTTCATTTATGCATAGTAGCTTCATGTTTATGCTTTCATAGTGTAGATTTCCTTTCAAGCTTTAGAGTAACTCATCTAGTTTAACTAGGAAGGCTTGGTAATACTTGCATCTTTCCTTTTCATAACATAGCTTGTACTTTCATTTCTATAGCTTAGCTTGCATCTCTCATTTCTAGCTTGCATATTCATCTTAATCTAGTTTTCATTTTCATTTCATAGTGATTCTTGGGGATATTGGCATTCTTGCCCTTGTCTTCATTTGAATCTCATTGTGTGGTTGACTAGCAAGGTCATAAGCCTAATAGCTCTAGCTGAGAGCAATCAAATAATCTTGCAACTCCATGCATAAAGTGCTCTAGGTCAATTTCTCAAGGTTTCCCATTCATGGATTCCATTGTAAGTAATGACTTAGAGAAGTGCACAATTTGAGTGTGTACAAACATAACACTTAATGCTTGAGCTATGTCATAATATTTTTTTTGTGTGCTGACTGTTATTGATTTTTGTTGAATGTCCTTGTCTAATAAGTCTCTCCAGGATGCATAGCTAGAGGACATGGGACATGGGGCATGTTTTTATTTTCTTTCTACTTGTGGGTGTGGTCTTGAAGCTCTAGAGTGTCTCTTGTTGTCTCCTTGAAACACTTAGGAGATTTGAGGCATCATCCTTGACTATTTTTGCACAACCATTCTTATGGTCATCCCAACATCTATGCCTTGATGCGAGTGTGGTTTTGCTACATTAAATTGGGTAAGCTAACATCAAAGTCATCTTGACCTTTATGTCTTTGATGCTTATGTTAGAATCTTTCCACATTCCAATCTGATATAAATCACATTCATATCTTCATAGTTACACTTGTGACTAGTGATGATTGTGTAATTTTTTGATGTCCATTAATAATGGCCCAATGATGAAAATAAGTTCGTTAACATTTTCTAATGAATGATGAACACAAAATCTTATGTTACAGTTGTTGGAAATTGCAATTGAAGCAATTTTTGTATTGTCATTGATGTCAAACCCTTAACTAGTAAGACTGTTGCTATCTAAGAAAGTACTATATCTATTTGATTATTGAGAAGGGGATAGACAAGGTTAGTAACAATAGCACGTAAGGAAAGGTTGAGTTATCTTGATACTTCAATGAGTACTTGATTATGTGGCACAATGATAAGACAATGTATTGTTTATCTAAGTAAGAATGAAGACTAAATTGGTAGGCTTAATCGAGAAAAAGTGAAGAAATCTAGTTTAAGCCGAGTGATGTTAGTGTCGACCAAGCTAGTATATGCCGAGTAAAATCAGTGTTGACCAAACATTAATTAATTGCCGAGGAAATAGTTTTTGTGGTGACTGAGCTTTCTAATGAAGACCGAGGAGTTGAACACTATATTGACCAAGTGTCAGTAATTTACATTTAAGGAAGAATTCAGATTTCTAGCCGACAAAGTTGAATTCTTGGATTATGTAAAACATGTTGACTTTATTTATTGATTGTATGGAAGCATTTATTGCACTATAAAATGTTTTATTGTAAATCTATTAAGAGATTTGAGATATTTCTAAAAGGATAGATGAAGAACATAAAGTTGGAAGGATTCAATGAATCTGACCTAACCCTAAGATCTACAAAGGAGATTAAGCGACAAAAGATGTATTGACCTAATTGAGGAAGTATTAAGGAAACCTAAGCATGAGGTGGAGTGGTAGAGGATGGTGGAAGTGTTGTTGATGTTATTGACTGTCTAAGCATAAAAGGATGAAGGAGAAGTGGTGTGATTTCTTGAAGAGATTTTCAAGCAGATTAGTGATGGAAATGGAAAAGGTTCATAGTCAGTAAGCCAACATATGTGTATGGAATTGGATCTAATATTTTCAAAGTGAGTTGTATGTTTCTTAGATCAATACTACTGTTACTTTCTAACCATTGTATCAGTCAAAATCTTTTTAACAGAGGTTGACCTAACAGTCATTTGTATAAATCCTTTGAAAAAGGTTTCATTCTAATGGGATGTATGTAAGTCCTATAACAAGGTGCACTTTTAACAGAGTGGTTGAAATCATTTAACTAGGTCACACCTGACAGTGTGTTTGTAACCTTTGACAGGGTTGGATTTTCACAGAGCTCACTTCAGAAAAGTGAAAATAATAGTAACATGTTACAAAGTGGTTTTTCCCAAATTGGGTTTCCACTATAAATCCTGGTGTTAATACTTGTTTGAATGTTTTGGTTTGAACATTTCTATGTTTTACAAGTTAGATACTATTGGATAGTGGACTGCACTGTTATATGTTTCTATTATGCAATCAGTAATGACCGAGTAGCTGTTGGTTGTTGGATCTGATTTGTTGAAGAGTTTTAAAGTTTGTTTTATACATCTGGACCTAAGAACAAATGATTCACCCCCCTCTCTATTGTTCTAAATCATATTAACAATTGGTATTAGAGCTGTTGGTGCTTACAAAGAACAAGTTTAAAGCTACTTGAAGCAAATGATCAGGATGTATAAGGAGGTACCAAAGCTAAATAAGGAGAACTTCCCTGGATGGAAAAGTTTGATGAAGCTACATCTAGCTGGTATTGGTGATTCTGCAAAGTATTATGTTGAGCATGACTATGTCATACCTATTGCACCTCTGACTACCAAGGAAATGAGAGCAAAACAAGAGAACAACCAAGCAATGTTGGAGATTACATCTGCCCTAAGTTATCCAGAATTTGAAGACATCAAAGACTGCACTAATGCAAAGCAAATGTGGGACACTCTTGCAAACATCTATGGTTGTGACATTAATGTATTGAGAGCAAAAGATGAGATCCTAAGAGGTAAATTTGATGAAATGAGAATGCAAGAAGGTGAGAATATTGCACAGTATTATGGTAGAATAAAAGAAGTTATAAATGCTATTAGAGGAGCAAATGGAATTATTGATGATGAAACTATAATTGTAAAAGTATTGAGAACTCTGCATCCTATTTATGCCATCAAAATTTCAACAATTCAAGAATCTAGATGTAACCCTAACAATGATCTTACTTTGGAAAGTTTGGTTGGTAAGCTTACTGCTTTTGAACTTTCTAACTATGATAACTTCACTGTTGCTAATGTTGAATCTTCTTTTAGTCACAAATGGTTTTGAGTAAGACAAAGAAGGAAAAAGAAAGATGCATTAGTGAGAGTGAAAGTAAAAGTGACACATCTGATCAAGAACTTGAGGATCTAGAAGCTCTTATGGCTAGAAGACTAAAAAGGGGAAAGGGAAAGTACAAAGGTAAAATCCCTATTATATGTTTTTAATGTAATAAAGTTGGTCATATAGCTGCTAGATGTCTTGATAGGGATGATAAGAATGAGGAAAGAGACAACAAGCATAAAGACAAAAGAGAAGATAGAGGTTACCAAAGGTACAAGGACTACAAAGGAAAAGGTAAGAAATCCTGCTACATTGCCGAAGGAGAGACTGACACTAATAGTGATGATTTTGAAATTGAAGTTGTCTATGTTGCAATGAAAGATGAGTCTAATGAGGATGAGAAAACTGCATTGATATCTTATGTGAACAAAAATGATAAATGGATTATTGACAGTGGTTGTTCACATCACTTGACTGGTGACAAGAGTAAGTTTGATACCTTAGATCATTATAAAGGTAGAAGTGTGAAATTTGGTAATGATGCACCATGTCTTGTTAGAGGTAAAGGATTGATTAAGCTGACTGATAAGATCACTTGTGAGATTGCTTATTGGGTTGAGGGTCTTAACTATAATCTGTTGAGTGTTGCACAACTTAATAACACTAGCTACTGAGTGGAATTTCATCACAGGAGGGCCAAAATATTTAATGCCACTGGTGAACTGATTGGAAGTGGAGAACAAAAAAGAGGTAATTTATTCTATCTAGACCTATCTGAAGAAACTTGTATGATTGTACAACTTGATGATATTTGGTTATGTCACAAGTGGCTATGTCATGTTAATTTTGATAATCTGGTAGAAATTAGTAAGAAGAAGAAAGTGAGAGGTCTACCTAGATTGAAGAAACCTGAGAATGTAATGTGCAAAGAATGTCAGTTGGGTAAGATGACAAAGTCTAGTTTTAAGAGAAAGACTTTTACTTTTGAGAATGCTTTAGATTTGGTTCATACTAACCTTTGTGGACCTATGGGTGTACAAAGCTATTGTGGTGCTAGATATTTTATTATGTTTGTCGATGATTATACCAGAATGATGACTGTAATGTTCTTAAAATAAAAATCTGATGCCTTTCAATTTTTTAAGTGGTACTTGGCTAAGGTTGAAAAAGAGACAAGTAGGAACCCGTAGTGTCTGAGATCTGACCGAGGTGGAGAATTTATATCCAATGAATTTAATCTATTTTGCAATGATAGAGGGATCAAAAGACAGATGTCTGCACCAAGAACTCCTCCACAGGATGGTATAGCAGAGAGAAGGAATAGATATATCATGGATTGTGCAAGGACACTAATGATTGAAAAGAATATTGCACAAAAGTACTAGAGAGAAGCTATAAGTACAATTGTTTATACTCTTAACTAAGTACAGATAAAAAAGGTACAAATCTGACACTTTATGAGTTATGGCATGGGTATGCACCTAATGTAAAGTATTTTAAAAAATTTGGAAGAAAATGCTACATACTAAAGGACAATAGGAATGGGAAATTTGATGCTAAAAGTGATGAGGGCATATTCCTAGGCTATTCCACAAAAATTAAAGCTTATAAGTGTTTGAACTCTAACACTAACAAAATTGTGGAAAGTGTGAATGTCAAAGTTGATGAGTATGTAGAGAAAAATGAAGCTGACAGCAAAAGAGAACCAGAAGATTACAAATCTTTTGTGTATATAGAGGAAGGAGAGGCAAGTGACAAACTTGCACTTGATGTAGAGTCTCGGGTAAGTAATGTCAAGCATTAGGAAAACAATGCCGAGAGAGAAGAAGAACATGCCGAGCAACAGGAGGAAGCTACCGAGTATCAGGAAGAGGTTGCCAAGCATTCATAAGCTAAATCTGACAATCTTGTTGGTGAACTTGAAGAGCAAGATGAAAGGAGAGAAGAATCTATTTTGGCACAATATGTAAGGAAACATCACAAGCTTGAACAAATAATTGGAGACAAAGATACTAGAGTTCTGACCAGAAGCAAGATAAAAGATTTGACATGTTTACTATGTGAATTTGAGCCTAAGATAACAAGGGAGGCATTAGAAAATGAAGATTGGATACAAGCAATGAATGAGGAGATAGACCATATAGAGAAGAATGATACCTGGACTCTGGTGCTGAGACCAAAAAATAAAAATGTCATTGGAACAAAGTGGGTGTTCTGGAATAAGCTAAATGAGCATGGTCAAATCACAAGAAACAAGGCTAGGCTGGTATGCAAAGGCTACACACAAGAAGAAGGAATAGATTATGGGGAGACATTTTCTCCTATAGCTATATTGGAAGGAGTAAGAACCTTACTTGCATATGTTGCCTACAAAGATTTCAAGGTATACCAAATGGATGTTAAGTCTACATTTTTAAATGGTATATTAGAAGAAGAAGTGTACATTGAACAGCCAAAAGGATTTGTTGATCCAAACAACAGACACATGGTTTGCAAACTGAATAAAGCACTGTATGGACTAAAGCAAGCTCCTAGAGCATGGCATGAGAGACTGCACAACTACCTGATACAGATTGGATTCTCAAAGACAAATGACACAAGCAATATGTACATGAAAGATGAAGAAGGTAAAGGAATCTTGTTGGCTAAGATTTTTGTAGATGATATTATATTTGGTGGACAAGATGCCTTGTGTAAGAAATTTTCAAATGAAATGCAAACTAAATTTGAAATGAGTATGTTTGGGGAGATCAATTTTTTTGTTGGTTTACAAGTATATTAGATGGAGAAAGGAATTTTCATCACCCAGTCTAAATATGTTCATGAGATACTGAAAACCTTTGGTATGGAAGATTCAAGGCCAGTAAGTACTCCCATGGCTACTGGACAAAAGTTGTCTAAAAATGATGATGCTGCAGAAGTAAACCAGACTTTGTATAGATCCATGATTGGAAAGCTGCAATATGATGTACACAACAGACTAGATATTTCTTTAGCTATTGGGATTTTCAAAAGATTCTCTGCCAATCCTAAGGAAACTCACATGATGGATGTCAAAATAATAATGAGATATTTGAAAGGGACTACTGACTATGGATTGTACTACAAGAAGCATGAAAATTTTGAACTGGGAGTGTATACTAATGCTGATTGGGCAGGAAATGTGGATGACAGAAAGAGTACTAGTGGTGGAGCTTTCTTTCTTGGACAAAGATTAGTTTCCTGGACAAGAAAGAAACAAAATTGCATTTCCCAATCTACTGCTGAAGCTGAGTATGTGGCTGCAGTAGTGAACTGTTCAAACTTGGTATGGATAAAGCAATTGCTGATAGGCATGAAAGAAGAGATCACTGAACCGATTGTCATATTCTGTGACAACACAAGTGCTATCAACATCTCCAAGAATCCAATGATGCACACAAAGACCAAACACATCACGATCAAGTATCATTACTTGAGGGAACTGGTACAAGATAAAGAGGTCCAAATGGAACATGTGAATACAAAGGAACAACTAGCATACATATTCACTAAAGCTTTACCTAAAGAAGCTCATGAATATCTGAGAGGTCAATTAGGGGTTCTTTCCCTAATTGAGGCTACCTAGTCAAGCTAGGAGCACTGCATCAAATGTGCTACAAAGAGTATCTAACAAATTGATGCAACAATAGGTCACACTTTAGGAGCAACCTAGAGTTGTGAAAAGTATAGAAAAGCCAAGAATCAGTCATAAGAAAAGATGGGAGAGGGAGAAATATTGTTACTGAACTGGAAAATGATATCTACATCTGCAGGATGTATGTTTTAGTTGCTGCTTTGGCATTTTTGTCAAAGAGGGAGATGATCATAGATGAATACACACACTGAGATTTGATAAAGATCAAGTAAGAGGGAGAGTTTTAGTGGGCAGTCATACAAGCATGGCTAATTGATTCTGTATCAGAATGAAGCTAAGGATATTATAAATATTTTTGATGGACATATAATTTTTGGATTGGTTGGTAATTCATGTGTTATTCATATGGTGTTGCCATCAATGCCAAAGAGGGAGATTGTTGGAAAATGCAATTGAAGTAATTGTTATATTGTCATTGATGTCAAACCCTTAACTAGTAAGCTATCTAAGAAAGTACTATATCTATTTGATTGTTGAGAAGGGGATAGAAAAGGTTGGTAATAATAGCACCTAAGGAAAGGTTGAGTTATCTTGATACTTCAATAAGTACTTGATTATGTGGCACAATGATAAGACAATGTATTGTTTATCTAAGTAAGAATAAAGACTAAACTGGCAGGCTTAGTCGAGCAAAAGTGAAGAAATCTAGTTTAAGCCAAGTGATGTTAGTGTCGATCAAGCTAGTATATGCTAAGTAAATCAGTGTTGACCGAACATCAGTTAATTGCCGAGGAAACAATTTTTGTGGTGATCGAGCTTTCTAATGAAGATCAAGGAGTTGAACACTGTATTGACCGAGCGTCAGTAATTTACATTTGAGGAAGAATTTAGATTTCCAACCGACATAGTTGAATTCTTGGATTATGTAAAATGTGTTGAATTTATTTAGTGATTGTATGGAAGCATTTATTGCACTGTAAAATGGTTTATTGTAAATCTATTAAGAGATTTGAGATATTTCTAGAAGGATAGATGAAGAACATAAAGTTGGAAGGATTCGATAAATTTGACCTAACCCTAAGATCTACGAAGGAGATTAAGCGACAAAAGATGTATTGACCTAATTGAGGAAGTATTAAGGAAACCTAAGCATGATGTTGAGTGGTAGAGGATGCTGGAAGTGTTGTTGATGTTATTGACTATCTAAGCAAAAAAGGCTAAAGGAGAAGTGGTGTGATTGCTTAAAGATATTTCTGAGCAGATCAGTGATGGAAATGGAAAAGGTTCACAGTCAGTAAGCCAACATATGTGTATGGAATTAGATCTGATATTTGTAAAGTGAGTTGTATGTTTCTCAGATCAATACTACTGTTACTTTCTAACCATTGTATCAGTCAAAATCCTTTTAACAGAGGTTGACCTAATAGTCATTTGTATAAATCCCTTAAACAAGGTTGCATTCTAATGGGATGTATGTAAGTCCTATAACAAGGCACACTTTTAACAAAGTAGTTGAAATCCTTTAACCAGGTCACACCTGTCAGTGTGTTTGTAACCTTTGATAGGGTTGGCTTTTCACAGAGCTCACTTCAGAAGAGTGAAAATAATAGTAACATGTTACAAAGTGGTTTTTCCCAAATTGGGTTTTCACTATAAATCTTGGTGTTAATACTTGTTTTAATGTTTTGGTTTGAACATTTATGTGTTTTACAAGTTAGATACTATTGGATAGTAGATTGCACTGTTATATGTTCCTGTTATGCAATTAGTAATGACTGAGTAGCTGTTAGTTGTTGGATCTGATTTGTTGAAGAGTTTTAAAGTTTGTTTTATACATCTAGACCTAAGAACAACTCATACCCCCCCTCTCTATTGTTTTAAATCATATTAACAATAGTTTCTCTATTGAAAGTACACATTTTCATTTTCATGTAGCTTGAATTGTTAGACTTCATGTTAATTTGCATTTTTTAGGCTGCATTAGGAGTTTGAGAGGGTTTTCCTTCATCTTTCTTTTGGACTTTTAATCAAATGTGGTCACATTTTGATCTTCATTTCCTTATCTTCTTTTGTGATCTCAATCAAAATTTTCTATCTCAAACAGTTGATTGATTTTGGGGCATTCTCTTTCTTAAGGCAATTTCTCTTTTCTTCTCTCCATTTCATTCGACCTCTTCCAAACTTCTATCTTCCATTCTCTTTCACCCCACTTCTTTTCTTCTAATTCAACCTTGGGGCATAATGTTTCATGCTTGATGATCTACCTTGGTTCTGTGATCTTTATATCTTTGTCTTACATGAAGAACCTTATATTTAGTTCGATTTGAACAAATTTATCAATTCTCTATTTATCCTCTATCTCATTTTGATTTTGATCACAAGGGGGAAGTACCTATCAAACTTTAATCCTTGATTCATCTTTATCAATCCTATCAATTTCTTTGCTTGGGTCAACCTTGTTTGAGATTTGACAATTACCTATTTACAGGGGTGTTGGCCTTGTCTTTTTCAATCAGCTTATCTTTGTCCTGATGTGTTCCCAACCATTGATCACACGTCTGGGTTGTTTTGTGATCCCAAATCAATCTCACATTTCAACTTCATTCTTTGACTACATGTGTTCCCATGAAGATCATGCATTAGTCAAAGAGGGGCAAATGTATGCACCCTAAAATGGTCGCCTAGACTTTGGGCCCCCATTCATCAATTTATCATTTCCTGAATCAATGCTTTGCAATATTTTCAATTTAAATCAATTTCCTTGATCAAAGCATAATTAATTCAATTATTTTAATATTTCCTAAGGTTTGATCATTTTATCCTAAGCTTTATTTAATTAAGAGAACATGCTCCCTTTTAATTAAATAAAAAAATATTTTAAATAAATAATAAAATCACTTTATCCTAAGCCACATTTAATTAAAAGAACAAATCTCTTTTAAATAAATAAAAAAATCTTTTAATTAAATAATGGAGACCACTTTGCTAAAAATAATAAATAAATAATAAAAAAAAAAGAAAAAAAAAAGACTTTTTGTCTACACATTGAATGCACACTTTCCAAGATGAGTAGAATCTCCTTTTGCTTCTTAATCTCTTCCACACATCTTTTTGCCTCTTAACCATGTCCATTGATTTTGCTTCTTGATAATCCTAAGCACATAGATCAACCAAGATTTAATCTCCACCATTGCTCATTTCTTTTTGCCTCTTAATCTTGACCGTCCATTCATTTCTAAATCTTTTATAAGGATCCCTCTCCTCATTTTATGCATGGAGATTTTAGAGATCCAAATTTTATGTAGGTTTGGAGAGCAATTTTGGAGGAGAATTTGAGCATTTGAGCTTGAATATTGAAACTTCTCTTTTCTTGTCTTCTTGTCTCATGCATCCATGGCAATCTATTTAGATTACTCTTGCACTTGCATATTAGATTAGATTCATATTTCTTTTCATAGAATAATCTTGCATAAGCATTTTCTTTCATAGATTAGTTTACTTTCATGCATTGTTATCATATAGAATAGCTTTCATTTTCATTTGCATGCATACTTGATGAATCATGGAGACTAGCATTCTTGCTTTTCCTCTTTGAATCTCTCATTTTATGGTGTACTTGCATGGGCACAAACTAGGTCTAAACTGGGGCCCTCCATTATAAACCCTTGCACTCCATGAATAGAGAGCTATGAGTCACCATTTGAGACCTCATTGTTGAGCAATCTTAGATATAATGACTCATAGAAGTGTGTCAACATTTTAGCACACAAGATCTAACATGTAATCATGTAATTAATTGTATCATGTACAAATTAATCTAGTGATTAAATTTAAAATCTAATATCATATAAATAAACTTATATAACAAATATACTTATTCTTCGTATTGAATAAAAATAATAATTACATTCATAGAATGGATGAAAAAAATTCCATTCGTAAAAACTAGAAGCATTTATTTTGATGATCGATCCCTTGAAGTTTGTATTTAATTATTTGATGTCATGATTTGATTTTTCCTTTGATTTAAATGATTTTGTCCAATTTTGATTAATAAATGTCCATTTAAAATTGATTTGATCCATTTTGATGAAAATTAGAGCATTTGTTTAAGATTTTGCAAATTTGAATGATTCTAAGACACCTGCCCAGTTTTGGGTGTCTACAAATGCCCCTCTTTGAATTGATGTGCATAGTGCATTAATTCAAAGAAAATTGCATGTCTTGATCACTGATTCGATACTTGATTGATTGATACAAAACTGATTTGAAACCTGATTTGAAATTGATGTGATTGATGAAACCTGATTTGAAAATGATGTAACATGCCCCATTGATAATAGTTCAAAATTTTAATGCCCCAAATTCAATGTTGATGCAGATTTGATACTATGATAATGCCCCCTCAGAAATGAAATAGATTGATCACCAGATAGAAAAATATGATGAAATTAATTGAAAATAGATCCAATACGTTTTCATTTCTGAAATTTTTTGATGATAAACAAGGTCACAACAAATGCCCCTAGTTTGATGAAAGAATTTGATGAGAAAAGCTATGATTGAGAAAATGTTGTTGATGTTTAAGATAATTTGATGTCAGTCAAAATCACTTGGTTGATGTTGTATTGATGTTAATCAGACAGGATAGGTATGCTGATAGATTAATATTTTGCTCTCACGATCTAGAGAGACAAAACAATGATTTTCCTTCCTCACGATATAGAGTTAGGAGATTTCATACGCTCAAGATGAGAAAATGGATGATATGATAACTTGATTGACGTTAGATGATCAATTGGATGATTTGACTGATTGATATTCGATTTGATATGATTAGATGAGAAGATTAATGGTGGAAGGCTTATAGATAGGGTCATTTGATATGAATCAGGTGCAGATGTAGATACAGGTAATGAAGAGAATTAGGTTGCCCCTAATTAATCAAAATGATTGATTATTGATGATTTCTTTGATGATGATTTTGTATCATGTTATATTTATTGATCATGACTTTGATGTAGCATTTTTTCGATGATATTTTATCTTTGATATACGGATTTGATGTTATGGACATTGATATGATGATTTTGGACTTTCCTTGATTCTCGTGATGTGTTTATGTGAGATTATCTTTATATGCAGCTCTATATGATGTTTATGATGCATTTACTTTTTATTGTGCTATGGATTCAATGTATCTTACATATGATATAGATAAATGAATGCAAATGATAATGTAACTTTGATATGTTTTTCTAATTTTCAATGTATGGATGCAAATGTCTTATTATGGAAATATGGATAATGATGCAACTATGTTTTTTATTTTTTGATGTATGCAACTCTTAAAGTGCCATCCTTAACTAGATGTATGCAAATGATTAATGATTAACAAATATTTTTCTTTTTCTTTTCAGATATAAGGATAATGAATAATGAGTAATGCTATGAATGAATGCAAAAGATAATCTCACATTATTGATTTGAACCAAGGATAAAGTGTTTAATTGAACCCCCCTTTTAATGATTGATTAAGATAATTAATGACTGACCCACTTTCTCTTGGAAAAAAATACCACAAACCATGCACTTAATCTAACATGAAAATGCAATGCAATGCAACTAATTGTCACTAGCTTTTAGCAAATAAATGCCATAGAGAAATATTTTCATCATTGAGCATTGTAGGACCGGAAAGAAAGTACAACCATCACTAACCACATCATGATGATATGAATACTCCTTTATCTCATATTTGGTAACCTTTAGAAAACTAGTATAACCCTCACTAGTTGAATAACCAACTATGGGAGTATGAATACTGGTTTCAATGGATTCAATGTTGCAATTGGATTTTTGGTATTAAGATATGGAAGATCTAAATAGCCAAGGTATCCATTTCTGTAAATAAACAAAGGTCAACCCTCTACCTTATATGAAAGTCCTCGATGGTTCTTTGATGACCATGTCATTATGAATTCACATAAGTTGTTGGATCTCCCTCAAGACAATCACTCAAAGGAAAGAAAAATATCATGTCTCCATCATCGCCAATCTAGTCGGAACATCAAGATTAGCTAAAAAGATATGATAAAAAGCCAATAAAGATCATAAAAAATCTTCAAGTGTTTTTCAATGTATCAAGATTTTCAAAAAGAATTTCCAAACATTCTGATCATTTAAGTGATGTCAATTTTTAATCCTGAATAATAAAGTCAATGAATGTTCAAGGATCAAGTTGTAGGATCAAAATACATGGTTGTGAACAATGATATCCATCAAAGGTTCAACAAAATCTCTTCTTTTGAAGATCTGATAAGTCCCTCTGATGTGTGACCGAAAGTAGCACTATTGAATCCATTTGTACCAAAAATCCAATCCTTTCCTACCCACAAGTGATAGATGTGATCGTGTGACAAACTTAGGGAAATATGAAACCTAAAACGCAACAATGCATGAAAAGGTTTTATTATGACTATGCACAAATGACAGATGCAATGAAGAGTTACAAGTGAGATGATGGAAATGCAATATGTACATATGCAACTAGGAAAGACTTAGGGGAACAAAAGGCACTTGATTGCCATGTTTTCACCTTTTGGGTTTATTTCTCTTTTTCTCTTTTTTCATTTTTTTTTGCTACCAAGGTGCCTATTGCTAGGTTTTCACCAGTGGACTTTTTTTATCTTTTTCATTTTTTATTTTTATTTTTTGGATTTTGAACTTTTCTCAATGTTTTTTATCTTTTTGATTTTCTCATGTACAAAAGTGATGCTTGAGTCATCAGATACACACTCATCTAATACTCTTCTTTCTAATACTCTATCATCTGATTAGGTATGAAACCTCTTTAAATGGATTCTATTAATGGGCTCTTGTAATTCTTCTCCATCACAATTGGCTAGTTTGTAAGTCCCCATTCCAAAAGAAGAAACAATGACAAATAGACCAAGCCAATTTGCTTCCCATTTACCCTTGTTTTCCCTTTCCTCTTGATTTTTAGGGTTCTCCCTTAGCACTAAATCACCCACTTGAAAGACTCTTGGTTTAATGTGTTTGTTATAGTTCCTTGAAATCCTATTTTGGTAAACTTTCAAATGTTCGTAGGCTTGTGCTTGATGTTCCTCTAACAATTCCAATTGTTGAAGTCAGGCAACCCTATAATCCTCATCTATTACTAATCCTTGCAATGATACTCTTAGGGATGGGATTTCAACCTCCAAAGGTAAAATAGCTTTGGCTCCATAAACCAATGAATATGGTGTAGCTCTTTTAGGTGTCTGGATACTAGTTCTATAAGCCCACAAAGCTGGGTTAATTTGTACCTGCCAATCTCTTCCTGATTTGTTCACTAATCTCTTCAAGATTTTAAGGATATTCTTATTAGTAGCCTTGGCTTGTCCATTTCATTGTGGATAGTAAATGGAAGAAGAGTGATGAGTAATATGAAAAGTATCACAAAGCTCATCCACATCTTTATTCTTAAATTTTTTTCCATTGTCGGTAATTATGGCATGAGGAATACCATATCTACAAATGATGTGATTAAGGATGAACATAGAGATTTTTTTTCCTGTAGCAGTGATCAAATGAATGGTCTCTACCAATTTAGTGAAATATTCCATAGCTATGATAATGTATTTGTGCCCATTAGATGAAGGTGGATAAATCACACCAATCAAGTCAAACCCCCATTGATAAAATGGCCAAGGTGTAACAAAAGGATGTAGTTCTTGAGCTGGTACATGTATCATATCACCATGATATTGACATTTTGTGCATATCTTAACAAAGTGACAAGTGTCCATTTCTAAGGTTTTCCAAAAATACCCCATGCGAAGGATCTTCTTAGCTAAGTTTAACTCACTTGAATGCGACCCACAAATGCCCTCATGGACCTCACGTAAAGCTACCTTAGAATCTTCTTCCTCTAGGAATCTAAGTAAAGTTCCATCAAGACCCTTATGATACAATGTGTCAGAAAGGATAATATAATGAGCCGATTGTCTAATGAAGTGTCATTTTTGGGCTCGGGGTTAGTTTAAGGGTAATACTTGGTCTTTAAGGTATGTGTAAATAGGACCGTACCAAGGTGAGTCATGTCCATTAAGTAAAGCAATAATTTGGGTATCAGGAAGGTCAAATGCCAATTTTTCCAACTCCTCCACCAAGAATTCATGCCTTTCATTTTGATCAGGCTTTTGGAGTAATGAAGCCAAGGTAGCCATTGCATTGACAACTCTATTCAAGTCTCTCTGGGAATTTGCTCAAAAGTTATCAATGCAAAGTATTTTTTCCAAGCATCAATCATTGTCTTGTAAGTCATTAAATTTTCATCTTTTGTGTTGTACTCATTATTGACTTGATTGATCACTAATTGAGAATCACCAAACACTTGTAGCTTGGTAATATTCCATTCTAAAGCCATCTTGATACCAATGACTAAAGCTTCATAATCGGCTATGTTTTTGGTACATGGGAATAAGAGCTTGTATTATTTAGGAATAGTATACCCTTGAGGGGTAATCAACAATATTCCAGCTCAGGAACCTCCTTGTGTGTATGATCCATCAAAGTACAATTTCCATGTCTTAGCTTCTATATTGACAATTGTTGCATCAGGAAACTCCACTTGAATAGGATGTGTAGAAACCAATGGATTTTAAGCTAAGTGATCTACTATCACTTGTCCTTTAATGGCCTTTCTATCCACATATTCAATATCAGACTCACTTAACACCATGACCCATTTTGCTATTCTTCTCGTTAAGGTAGTTTTTCTAAGCAAGTATTTCAAAGGGTCAATCTTTGCAATGAGCTTCACTTTGTGCATCAACATGTAGTGTCTCAATTTTTGAGAAGCAAAGAAAAAATCTAAGCATGATCTTTCCATGAAAGTGTAATTTAATTCATACTTAATCAATGTTCGACTCAAATTATAAATAGCTCTCTCTTTTCCTTGATCATCTTCTTGTGCCAAAAGAACTCCTAAAGACCTCTCGGTTGCTGATATGTAAAAAAGAAATGGTTTTCCTTTGATAGGAGGAATTAGAATTGGTGGATTGATTAAGTAAGTCTTCAACAAAGTAAAGGCCTTGTCACATTCTTCATCCCATGTAAAAATGGTGTCTTTGTGGAGCAATCTAGTGAATGAGTGACACTTTTCAGCTAGTTGAGAAATGAATCTCCTTATTGATTGAAGTTTTCCTTCAAGAGACCTCATTTGGATAATGTTTCTAGGGATTTCCATGTCCATGATTTCTTGAACCTTTTCGGGATCCACTTCAATGCCTTTTGCCGAAACTATGTACCCTAATAATTTCCCGGATTGAGCACCAAAGGCACACTTTTTTGGATTGAGCCTTACTTTGAATTGTTCCAAGCATGTAAATATCTTCTCAAGAATTTGTAAATGATCCTCTCTTTGATGTGGCTTAGCCAATATGTCACCTACATAATCTTCTAAGAAGGTGTGCATCATATCATGAAAAATGGTAGTCATTGCCCTTTGGTAAGTAGCTCCGACATTTTTGAGGCCAAAAGGCATTACATTCCAACAAAATGTTCCTCAAGGGCATGTAAATGTTGTCTTTTCCCGATCTTCAGGTGCAATCTTAATTTGGTTGTATCCACTAAAACCATCCATCAATGAAAACATGGAGTGACCAGCTGTTAAGTCCACTATTGCATCTATACTTGGAAGTGGAAAGTCATCTTTGGGGCATGCAAGATTAAGATCTCGAAAGTCTGTACATACGCGAATGGATTTGTCATCCTTGGTAACTGGTATAGTATTTGATATCCATTCTATTGGTACTCACAAATTTGGCACAAATTTGGAGTGACCAAATTAAAATTTTCTCTAAGGCAAGGTGAGTACCCCTGAAAACTTTTTGAAGTTGCCTATTTGAAATGCAAATAAAATGTGACCCAATGTTTTTCATGACATACCAATTCGGGAACATGTGAAAAACCTATCATGGAGTGAATGGAATGGGTTATGACTTTCAGTTATCAGATTTGGTGAGTTTTGGAGATAGTTGTTTTAAGGGTGTTCACTTAAATCTGCATTCTGCATATTGCCTGATTGTAGCAAATGGCCTACTTTGCATGCTTGCATCTCTGACCAAATAATGTTTCATGATATAAGGATGGGTCCAAGGTGTTGTAGGAATGAGAGAGAATATTCATTTCCATTTGCAGATTCATATGAGTTCATATGATAGATTTTCCCAGGCCATTCTGTTTGAAATAAATTAAGTTTCCCAAAATGTGAAAGTGCAGAATTCTGAATGCCCTACTTTGAAGCCTTGCAACTTGCACCAGATTGAGTGGAGTGGATAATTGAATATTTTCCCATATTCTAATCATGACAAAGTGCTACTATGAAAATTTTCAGGTCATGATCAATCTATTTGAGCTATTTGCCAATCTGATTCCATTTGCAGTTTCTAACATTTTGATGATTAGTTGCACAATTTTTTCGGAGGTCCTATTTGGAGGTCTGCAATTCATGGATAGAGATTGATAAATTAAAAATAATAATTCCATTGGATTGTAGACAAGTTTTTCTATCAGCCTATCCGTCTTTAGCTCTTAACAAATCCATTTGATCAGTTTTCAGGATCAAATCGGTTTGCAAGTTTCATATTTTGGATAGAGTGCATTCAATTATCTTTTCTAGATGGCCTACTTTGCAGTTGATTAACTTTTGGCCAATTGATCCGATGAGCTTTCTGATTGCTGCCTCGCTTTGTAATCCTGACAGATAACTTATGTTTTCAGTTTGAGATCTTGATCAATTCATTAAATCAGTTTTCATAAGCCGTTCTATTCGCAGTTTCCTTTTGTTTTCTGAGTGTACTTGAAATCTTTTCCCGGAGGTCAACTTTGCGCATTAATATCTTTTGACCAGTTAAGGGTCTTGAAGAGTTTCTTGTTGCATTGTATTGTAGAGTTGACATACTATCTCCAGTCTCAGTTTGGGTCTTCTGCCAATCTATTAACTCAGTTTGCTAGGCCCATTCTGTTTGCAATTCTCATAAATCTGTCAAGTGTGCATTCTCATAAATCCAAATAGCCATCTTCGCATGCTTATGAATTTTGCCTAATCTGACGTTCTAAAGATTTTCATTTAGGACTAATTTGCAAAGCTGGAGTACTACTCCCAGTTCCATTTTTAGACCCCAGCTCATCCATCTGTCTGCCTTTTAATTTCATTTCCAGCGATTAAAATTGTTTTTCTTACAGTCATTTGCAAGCGGCAGTTTGAAAGTGCCATTTTCAACAATTAAAATCTCTCAGTTCTGATACAGTCATGAGACGCTGTTCGGGGAGATGATTGCATGTACATCATAGAGTATCCTTGTCAGGTGGCTGGATCAGATTAGGTGTTTTCATCAGTTTTGGAGACTACTTCCTAAGCCCTTTGGCACAGTTTTGACACTTAACATAAATAATGTTTTTGAGGCATTCAGTGATGCGAGTTTGATTGAATTTTGGTCTTGAAGCGTGTTGAAGATGTACAAAGCCATAATCAGGGTTAGGTACATGAAATTAAATTTTTTTTAGCTAGGCCCGCCTCTACACCCGACTAACCTCATCAAGTGTTTCTAGTTCGATATGGACTTTTATGTTTTAATTTTTCAAATCTTCATGGTTATTAATATTAACATAAAAGTGTGATGAAAGGAAGGCAAGGCAGCTCATGGAAGATGTTTGTGATGAATTGGCAAGGGAGATTTGGAAGCTTTTATAAATTCAAGAATGGTATCTCAAGGAAATGGTTTTGTACATGATGTCACTGGAAATGTATGAGATGCTAAATTGCTTCGGGAGGTTGCTTGTTCAATAGAAGAAATCTTGAAAGAAGGATCACATATATCCTATGACGAATCTCTCAAGCAAGATGTAGAAAATTCAGAGGCATATTAACAAGAGCAACAACTTTTAGAGAGTGATTGAGATGGTTTTACAGAAACTAAAAAGGGAATGATTTCAGTCGAGAGGATGCCATCATTTGAGAAAAATGGGGGTTACCAGTAGATTGAAGATGCCAGCGTAGGATTGAAGCTGCCTATCCATTTCAATAAAAGATGACAAATATTTAATAAATGGACGATGCCAGTAGACAAATGGATTTTGGAAAGCACGCTTTGTTTATGAAAGCTGCGTTCTTCATAAGGCACACACTATGAAGGGGTGCTGTTGCGCATTTATCTCCCTTACCATAGCATGCACATATTACCAAGCACAATAAGGAAGTGAGTCTTGCAAAGCATTATTGATGGCTCTGGCCGACCTCAAAAACATGGTCGGTTGAAGCAAAATCCAAATAGTCAATATAACAAAGCAATGAACACAAACACAAGAAAGGTAATGAGGCATCTCCATCCTCTACCCAGTATTGACATTGAAGATGTACATGGACACTACACAAAGATAGTAAAAATGCAAATGAATGTGTATAAACCAGTATTTTAAGTGAAAGCCAGTGCATAGTATTTTCAATGCCAGTATAAATGTATGAAAGCCAGTGCAAAGTAGATGACAGCCAGCATGAGCAATATGGTGGCCATCACAGGAAATTACCTTTATTAAGAATCATGATACAGGGTCAACACAGAGACACTAGTAGTTTCTTCCTGGGAAATGAATAAATGGCCTTGCACAAATGATTAACGGAGCTAGTGCACATTGTAAATGCATCCAAACTAGCACGTATGCCAGTCATACAAAGGTCTCATGCTGTGGCAAGATTGAAAGACTATACGGCAAATGAAGGATGCGCATTGAAACAAGAAATGTACACACCATCATTTTAGATTGAAGGATGCCCATTTTATCCAAAGGTGCTAGCATTTGAAGTTAAGGCATTAGCGTAAATAGATGGAAAGGTGAGAATGTGAGTTCCAGCTTTGGAAGGCTGCCAGGGGAATTTGATACTTGCAGCTTGCATGACTGATAGGGGAGGAAATTTGCAAGGCTGCCAATGTACAAAGTAGAGGAGCCTAGCGCAAATTTTCAAAGGGTTGAGCTCACAATTTTGAATGGGGAAGTTGTGCGTGAGTCCTTGCACAAGCTAATCTCGACCAACATTTTATGTAAAGGACAACATAATGAATAGAGGAGTTGGGTGGACAAATAACAGAAGGGCCTGCGAGGAGGTGCGTGTGTATGCACTGGAAGTTTGTGCACTTTCTTTTATTTTCTAAATGAATAAGGTGAGTGACCACAAGGGAATGCACCTTTCTTATGTGCTCCATAATATGTATTCATGGCGCTGAAGAGAAGATGAATAGGAGGCAGCGCGTAAGTGATTATGTGTTGGTTATAGGAAACCATGAGAATCACACAAAGACTAAGAAGGACTACACATATATTTAAAGGAAGATTCACGCATATGAAGGTCCAGTGCATGGAGACTAGGGAAGGAGCTGCTAGGAGTCCATGCCTTACAATGCATAAATAGGGTGCACCATGAGGTAAATTCTTGGTGCATGCACAAGCATGAATGAGCAGTTAGTAAAGGGCTACGCATTCAAGAAATATCCCACATTGGTAGCGAAACTAGATGAAACGGTATTCAAATACCATTGCACACAATAATGTATTGTCTAAGATGGACGCCCAGGAATGAAGACTTGTTGTGTGCATGTGTTTCAAGGCACCCTATTCACGATGATTTGGAAATGATGTGGTGAGTGGACCCTAGATGCGCTAGTAAACTTATTTTTGACTATGTGTTTGACTGTGCAGAAGATCTGACCTTGAGATGTGCGCTATAGATAGACGGTGGTTGGATGATCTCAAGGGCCATTTCTGGCCCATGCGATCATGCGACAAGGTGCCATGTGGTGCTCTGGTGAGGTGGCAAATGTGAAATGTGGCATCCAGGTGGAGATGAGGTGGTCGGCCAAGCAAACTAGATTTCAACATGTGGCACATGTGGGACCCACCTAATATGAAATCTATGTGCAACAAATAAACCAAATTGTAAAGGTTCAGACTATATGTAAATTTCAAAAATTCAAAATTGAGAGTTTCTCATGTGCACGTAAAAATCAAGTTTAAGTAAATCAAATTTTAAAGTACAGGCTATAGTCAAATTTCAAAAATGATAATCTGATATGCACGACAATGGGAAGATTTGATTCAGTGGTTGGGAGATCAGATTTTACCCAAAATATGAAGTATTATATATCATCAGAATACGCTCGAGATGAGGAATCAGATTTTGAGATTAGATTTGATGTTGGTCAATCTTGGTGGAAGTAGTTTGGTCGAGAAAGAAAGGACAGTTGAAGGTTGTAAAATATCAGATTTGGGGAAGAAGATGGACAGCTGCCAGTAATGAGAAATGACCTAATTTCTTGTCTCTTCTTCTATTTAGCCTCCCTTTTCAGTCTTTCTTAGGGTTCTGAAACTTTTCTCTCTAAGGAGATCTACAAGTTCTCAGCTTCCACATTTTTGTTTTCTCTGATTTTCATGTCTATGATGAGGATTTGCTTTCATCTTTTGTAATGGGTTTCAATATTTTCACCTATAATAAACAACAACAGGGTTTGGAAACTTATCCATCTTGGAATGAGTTCTATTTCATCATAGTTGTCTCCATACTTATGTTTGTTTCCATATAAATTCAGTCTATTTGTTGAGTTCATCTTCACAACTTGTTTCTTTTGTGTGATGCAAATGTTTTGTGCATAGGCTTCTTTCCAGTAAAGAATCAAAGTCCTTTGTCAATCACTTGTGGATTTGGGTATACAGTTGGATAATGATAAGAATCACTAATGAAATGGCCTATTGTTTGAATGATTTTCAGTTGAATGTTTGACTCCTTGCCCTAGGATAAGGCACTAATCTATCATAGCTTGATGCAGATTTGTAGAACACATATTATTAAAAACTATTGAATCATCTATTTGTAAGTGTCCTACCTATGATAATGGAAAGAACCTATGAGTATTAGGTTGATACTTAAATCTTCTTATCATTTATCTGTTATTTAAGGTCCAAAAGAGAAAGAGAATACCTTGGACCAGGTAAACCCACCTTGGTTTTGCAGAGCCAAAAGTAGAAGAGGGCATACTAAGACCCTATAGTTGGTCCAATAATATGAACTACAATTACTTAAGACTAACCATCTTCAAGGTCTTGTTTCAGATTCATTGGTTTCCTGTTAGAGCATAAAGTCCCATTTTAGGAAACCAACACATTCCGCATAAGCAATTTCTCTTATGAACCCCACCTTCAACAATTTCTCCAATTCTGCTTTAACTAGAAGAGTTATGTGTGGATGCATTTTCCTCAATTTTTTCTTGATAGGTTTAACTCCTGGTTTGACATTCAAGTGATGCATGATGAAGTTTGGATATAATCCCGGCATGTCAGCATAGGACCATGAGAAATTCACTTGCTTTGCTGGGAAAAATTTGATGAAATCCTTTCTCTCTAAAAGTGTAAGTGAAGCTGCTAAATGTATGAATTTGGGCTCCAATTCAATTCCAATATTGACTTTCTCCATTGGCTCTATAAGAATTGGTGATATTTCTTCCTCATGTGCTGGTAAGGTATCCAACCTCTCTTCCTTAGGTGCCACAGTTGGGTTTTCACCATCGAAAACATCCTTTATTTTTACTTTTCTTGGTTCTAGTAATGCCACATGGTGGTTTTGACCACTAGAACTCTTCAATTTTTTACTTTTTTTCATTTTTTCTTTTGGATTAAGAGGTTGGACCCCTTCCTTTCTCATCATGTTTGGATTAAACTCCTCAATGGAAGAGGGCTCAACCGCATTTAGGTATTGTGTCATTTCTTGGTCATTGGGAAAGTATAGTAAATCATTTGGTTCATTTAAGTCCAAATCAATAAGTTCGGGATGCATTAAGGATAAAGATTCAATTGGAAAGTTGTCATTGGCTGGGTTTAAGGACATGAATTCATTAGATGGTTCATAAATTGTATCATTAAGGTCAATAACATGAGCTTGCTCAAGATGATCCATGGAAGAAGGATCAAAGTTTTCTTCACTTGACTCCTCTAAGACTTCTATGGGAAAGAAGACATGTGGGTTAAACCCACAATTTGAATAACTCTCCAACCAAAAAGGTACCCAAGGTTAACCTACCCATAGATAATTGTGTGCTTTCCCTATGTTAGATTCCTGTGGATCGGGTTGCATGTATGTAGGAATTATCTCCAGATCTTCACTATCTTGAGTTTGTTCTTTAGGAACATTAGTATAAGAATGCATTATGAAAATCTCTTTGTCATGGAAATAATCTTCTAATAAGGAATCCCACTCCTATTCTCTAGAATCATCACTATCAATATCAGACTCTACCATGTTCACTTTTTCATAAAAATCATGCATAGGGCTAGAACTTTCTCCTTTGTGTTGATAACCTATTCCTAATTTTTCTTCCTTGGATCTCCAAGAAGGTTCAATAGGTTCAAGAAAACCTCTATTTCTCATACCTAAGGGTCCTCTTCCCTTATACCCCATTTTTTGCATAATTTCAAACCCCTTTCCATATTGGTCAGTTTGGATATTGATGTGCTGAATTCTTTCCACGGGGTTGTTTGAAGTATCACTTTATCTTTTTAAAGCCATTGTAGAACCTCATTGTCTTCTTTCTCAAATGCTAACTTGTCACTCTCTCTTACAAAATGAGAGTTGTATTTGTGAGGAAGATGCACCTTGGAAGGTTTTCCATGTGTTTTTGGAGAAGT
Source organism: Chamaecyparis obtusa (assembly GCA_027943335.1). NCBI lineage: Eukaryota > Viridiplantae > Streptophyta > Pinopsida > Cupressales > Cupressaceae > Chamaecyparis > Chamaecyparis obtusa. The sequence goes on from BSBK01000610.1 coordinate 63,308, forward strand.
AGGTAAATCAAATAGGGAAACAAAATATTCCCCTAATCCTTTAGAATTGATTCTACATTCTTTTTCAAACTTGTGCATCATCTCACTCATTTGATTATAGTGGTCTTCTTTGGCTTTGTTTCTCTCCTCTTTGGCAGGTTTAGAATGTTCCACCTTTGTTGTGTATGTTTTTCCTAAATTCTCATTTGAACTTGGACCCTCACAACTCACTTTTTCCTTTCCCTTAGCCGATGTAGTTGAGTTAGTTTGAATAGGGTTTGAGGTAGAGGTAACATTTGATGTTAACCTAGGATCATCACCTTTAGGTTCTTCAATGGTAGTATTTGGAACAATCCCTTCCCTATTATGAGGAATAAATAATTCATGAAGGGGCTTCAATGTGTTACAATATTGAAAAGGATTTGAATCCCCTCCAATTGTGATTTCTTCTCCCATGTGTGGAAATTTGATACATTGATGGTATGTAGAAGGAACTGCTTGCATCTCATGTATCCATGGCCTCCCCAATAAGATGTTATAAGTTAAATTCATGTCTAGGACTTGACATATGGTGTCCTTTATGATGGGCCCAACTTGAATAGGTAAGATAATCATGCCTTTTGTAGATCTCTCCTCCTCATCATAAGCTTTAATGGTAATTTGCTTCTTAGGATCAATAGAAGACTCGGATAAACCTAAGGACTTGACAAGATTTAAAGTGAAAATATTAAGACCAGCTCCTCCATCTATGAGAACTCTCTTAACCCTATATCTTTGAATGAGGACTTCTATATGCAGCGGAAAATTTTGAGGATGAGTGATGGACATATCATCTTGTTCTGAAAATGAAAGACAATGTGGTGCAATGAGGTGTCCCACCATGTTTTGAAAATTTTCTTCCTCCAAGTTAATAGGAACATTAGTCTCCAATAGGGCCTTTTGTAAGATCTCCTTGTGATTTGGAGATAATTTTAACAACTCCAAAATAGAAATTTGCGCCGGATTCTTTTGTAATTGGTCCACCAAATTATATGGATTTGTTGTTGTAGATGTTGGTTTAGCCAAAATACTTGGTTGTGTAGGACCAATAGGTTTAGGATCAACCCCTTGTAGGATAATCCTTGAAGTTTGCCCCCTAGTTATAGCATAAGATGCTTCCTTTTTAGGTTGTTCCTTGATTACAACAACATTGACATCATGCTCATGTTTGGATAATGTGTTGATAATGTTATCATAACGATGAGCAAAATTGACATAATTTTTGCCTTGTTTATTCGAATTTGAAGATTCAACCTTCTCATGGTTATAGAAAGGTTGCTTAAAGGCTGTGTGATCCTCATTATTTTGAGGCCCTTCTATCTTGATCACACCATTGTCAATCAAATCTTGTACCACATTTTTCAATTGCAAGCAATTATTTGTTGTATGTCCTCTATTTCTGTGGTATTCACAATGACTAGACTCACTCCACCAAGTGGGCTTGTTTTGTGGTTCATATGGTTGAGCTCTAGGTAAATCAATAATCTTATTAGCAATGAGAGTTCTCAATGCATTTTCAAGGGGTTCACCCAAAGGTGTGAATGTCCTCTTGGGAGATAATGCAAGGAACGGATTAGGCTTGTTAGCCCCTTGATTGTTCCTAAAGTTGTTATTATTGGTATTGTTGTTAAAAGGCACTTTGGGAACTTGATTTGCATTATTCACTTGAGTAGGTGTTCTCGTGAGAGTAAAAGGAGTGGATTTCAAATTATTAGCATCAACAACCCCATCATTGACCACACCTTTGTTGTTGTTCCTCAACCCAAATTGGTTATAGTTGTTAGGAGGATTCTTATTCTGATTGTTATTGTTGTTGGAGGTATTGTTGTTGTTGTGATTCTTGTTATCCTTGTAAAGCTTTAGTTCTCCACTCTTAACCAATACCTCCTCCGTAGTCACTCCATTTTCAATAAGATCTTGAAAAGACCTAGGACATTGCAACTTCAACTGATAATTCATTTCATTACTCAAGCTATTTATAAAGATGTCCATCTTTTCCTTTTCCAGTACACTTCGAGGGTATCTAGCAAATACTGCTCTCCATCTTTGTAAGAAAAGTAAGAATTCTTCTCCCTCTCTTTGCCTGGTGTTGCATAAGCTAATCATTGTAACTTCATGTTTGATGTTATATGAATAATATGTTACAAACTTAACAGCTAGCTCTTCAAAAGTTCTGATGCTCAAAGGTAATTTTGAAAGCCATTCCATGGCCATGCCTCCCAAACTTCTAGGAAACAACCTCATTAAGTAAGTAGTGTCTGTGTGTGTGAATTTTGTACCTAGTTGTAGACACAACACTTCAGTAAAACATTAGAGGTTAGCTAAAATCAAAATCATGCAGTGAAATGGAAACTAATCTAACCAAGCAATTTACTGCCTTCTAGTAGGTGTGAGTATGATATTCTCAGATTGGACTGAGATCAGTGACCTTGACGACACCTAAACGAAGGATTTGAATGTAGAATCTAGATATGAGATGAATGCAAATTAATTTATATTTTTGGATTTTCTATGCAATAAGATGAAATAAATTGATATGAATCTATTCTAGATGAAAAATTGACATGACATGCAATTAATCTAATAATGACATGCTAAATGATATGAATGCTCAAAAACAATGGAAATCTCACAACTTTGATTTGCAAAGATTGATTCTTCGATCACCAATTTGCCAACGTGAGGATGCAATTCATGGATGGATTCAAATGATGAGCTGAGGCCTTAATTTATAGAAATCTAGGACTTTGGAGGTGCATGGAAAAAGCCATAAATCACTCTTGATAAAATCAGGTTGATTTTTAAGTTATCAAGAATTTAGAGATAGATTAACTCACAAAATCATGCAAATTAGCTTTTTTTGATTTAAATCAGAAGTTGAGATCAACTTTCAACTCAAAAGAGAGTTGAGGTTATTTTTAAAACAACTTGAATTGATTTTCTGATTTAAAGTTTAACTTCTTTTTGGATGTGCATAATTAATTATGAATTAATTAAATAAATAAAGTGATTTATCCTCAACTTAACTGATTTTACAAATAAAACAATTGATTTATGGGTTAATCAATTATTAAATCAAACTTTTATTCAAAAACTATATTATTAAATTTGGCAATTGACTTTAATTAATTAAATAAGAATTTAATCAATTAGTCATAGGATAAATGATTTATTGTCAAAATTAAATAATACAATTTAGGAATAAATATAATTAAATCTAATTAAATAATTAAGTGGCAGTATTAAATCTAATTAATTAAATATTCAGAATATTCAATTAATCAAACTTTAGGATAAATAAGATTTATCACCAAATAATCATTAAATTAAAGATAATTAGGATAAATAGGAATAAGGAATATTCCCCGATGTAGAATTTAGGATAATCAATTAAGATTCGATAATGTGCAGATGTGCCTTAGGTTAGGACTTTTCTATTGATTTCATTCAATTTGAAGATGTAGGAGGTTAATGAACCTATAGCCCATTTTTGGGGTATTACATTTTGCCCCTCTTTGAATTACTGTGTGAAGCGCAGTGGTTTAAAGACAGTCTGTGTATGATGTTGAAATTGATGTTTGAAATTGAAATTGATATGAGACATAAACTATGATATGAGATAGAAACTGATTGAAAGATTTGAAGATATTAGGTCTTGAACGACCAAAGACAATGTTAACTATAACAACAATGAACCGATGATTGTGAAGAAGTGTCAAAATGCCTGATTCTGAACCTTATGATTGCGAAGAAGTGAGTGACCGATTCCAGACCTGATTGTCAATAAGAATCACATTGGTATCACATCTGAACCCTTCGGTTACAAAGAACCAAGGAAATAATGCTAATGAACCGATGGTTATGAAAAAATGATATAGTTTACAATATTAAGAGAATACCAGATTGATATGGATCTCAATGAATCTGATATGCCCCAAGTGATGATTGATTTTCCCCAAGCGATGAGGTTTTTTTGATGAATCAACAACTAGACATGGTTGTTGTCTCGATTACTAACGAAAGATATGATTTTAGATTTAGATTACAGACTTTGAATGATGTGCAATGCCATGCCCCCTTCAGGATTAAAATTGAAATCTGACAAGAAAAGTCAGCGTTATAGCATGTTAATTGATTTGACAAGTGGTTATTCACATTCGAGAACCCGTTCTGCATCATTTAGAGGTCCTGGAGACCAAGTTTGACTAGGTGAAACCATGAGTTGACCATAGTTGACCAAGTTGAAATTTCAAGAGTTTGATGTAAGATAATCAGTTAAGTTCAATTCTAGATTTATGTGATAATTGAAAGGTCGATTATGCAAGTAGTTAATAATATGAATGATCTCAAATTTTGATTTTGATCCCGAAAAAGGATTCTACTTGCTATTTCGTTGGATGGACCTTCGTGTAAGATTCAGCTCTTCTAGTCATGTTTAGCATTTTTGAAGAATCATTTAAGCATTTAAGTTTAATTCAATAATTTGTGAGATCATGCAATCATGCAAAGTGCAAAATGAAATGCAAACCTAGGACCTAGGACCTAGCCACTAATCATGTGTCGATTTGTTATCATCATTGAACTTTTTAGGTAACCGGATAAATCAATACAATGCCCACTAGTTAGGAAACTATAGACATATGAATATTGATTTGTATCTGCAAGAATCAATACAACACCCACTGGTTAGATAACCACAGACATATGAATATTGATTTTATTTTGGAATGTCAGAGTAGATATAAGTACCAAGGCACAAACGCTAGGATGACCTGAATATCATGACCATTTTAATATTGCAATTTGTATAAGCATCATAACATCAATGTCATGATGACTAGAATACACCTTGCATTTCAAACACATCAAATAGTCAAGAGATCCTTCTAAATCCAGTGTGAATTACCCGTAGTGACCCTTTGTCATTCACATCCTTAGGCAAGATCGTGTTTCATAGTAGGAGAAAGAAATCACTCAAAAAGACAATAGTTAGATCAAACTTCTTTGAATTTTTTGGGTATCAATGGTCGAGGTACTCATGGCCATCCAATTCAAGATAAAGGCTCTTATAGATGGACACCATTTCAATCCAGAATTTCCAAAGTTGTTAGATTTTCACATACAAGAAAAAGACCAAGAAAAGATTATGCCCCTAGTCATCACTCTCTAAATCCTGTAAAGGACATCATTGAAGAGCTCGAAGGGACACAATATGCAAAAATCTCAATGCAAATTAGTAAGCATACAAGGAGATAAAAGCATGCAAAAAGCATAGATTGTTTTCAATTTGTGTTTGATGTTTGATTGCATTGTTGTAGATGCAAAATCATTTTTGGAGATGAGACAGACTGACTGACTCAAATGAAGCTTCAAAGGACTCTGACTAGATATGACTCATCTAAGAGTATACTAGAGACCATAGGATATTTCTTTGATTGCCCCCAAGTTTGAACATTGATAAGATACAAATGCTTTAGCTGATTGGTGTACAGATTGACTTATTGAAAATAGGAATGTAGAAACAAACTGGGAAATATGTACAAACTAAAGCAAGACTGAAAGCTGGGAAAGACCAAGATTGTGCTGATAGATGGAGCATTTTGAAACAAGTGACGCCTGTTCGTTGGGTTTTCACCATCTTGGTAGAGATTTTATATTTGCTACCAAGGCACCTATTTCCAGGTTTTCACGAGGCCACTTTTTCTTTTTCTCATTTTTTTGTATTTTTGATATTTTTTACTTTTTTTGTGAATCATCAAGGTGCCTATTGCTAGGTTTTCACCAAGATGTTCATTTTTTCAGGACTTTTTCCAATTTTTAATATTTTTTCAGGACATTTTACCATAGACTGAATGCCTTAGGCATAGAATTTCTTCAGATGGAGAACTTTGATTGGTTCTCGGAGCTGTTCTCCTTCAGTCATTGAGAGTTGATAGGCACCAGAGCCAAAAGTAGCAGTGATTACATAGGGACCCAACCAGTTGGGTTCAAACTTCCCCTTGCGCTCCTTATGTGATTGATTTTTAGGATTCTCTCTCAAGAATAGATCACCAACTTGAAATTCTCTATGTCTGACTTTCTTATTGTAGCATCTAGACATTCTCTTCTGATACACTTTGAGATGATCATATGCTTCTTGTCTATGCTCATCTAGTAGTTCAAGTTCTTTCAACCTAGACACTCTGTAGTCATCATCAGTTACTAGACCATGCATTCTGACTCTTAGTGATGGTATTTCAACCTCAATATGCAGTACTGCTTCAGACCCATAGACTAAAGTGAAAGGTATAGCCCCAGTGGGTGTTCTGATACCCTTTTTGTAGGCCTAGAGAACTGGATTGATCATGAGATGCCAGTCTCTTCCTATTTTATTAACTATACGGTGCAAGATTTTCAACAGATTCTTGTTAGAAGCCTCTGCTTGTCCATTCCCTTGAGGATAGTAGATAGATGACCAATGTTGTGTAATCTTGAATTTGGCACATAAATCATCTAGATCTTTGTTCTTGAATTGTCCACCATTATCTGTGATTATGGAATGAGGTATCCCATATCTGCATATGATATAGTTCAAGATGAACATATATATTTGTTTTCTAGTTGCTTGTGTCAAAGGGACCACCTCTACCCATTTTGTAAAATAATCTGTAGCTGTGATTATATGGGTATGTCCATTAGAAGAATGAGGATGTATAGATCCTATAAGATCAAAGGCCCATTGATGAAAAGGCCATTGTGTAGTGAAGGGAATTAGATCTCTCCTTGGAGCATGAATTAAGTTTCCATGCACTTGGCACTTTTGACAGTTCTTAGCAAAGTTGATAGACTCTTTCTCCATTTCAGGCCAATAGTATCCAACCCTAATAAGTTTTCGAGCTAGTGTTAAACCATTCGAGTGTGACCCACAAATACCATCATGGACTTCCTCTAATGCATGTTGAGACTCTTCCCATTCTAAACATCTAAGTAGTGTACCATCTAGACCTCGTTTGTAAAGATCATGACCAATGATGACATATCGGGAGGCATTGCGGATAAGGTATCTCTTTTCATGGCGGTTGAAGGTATCAGGAATGATTTGGTCTTTGAGATAGGAGAATAGGTTTTTATATCTGGATGAATCATGACCTACAATAGAGCAAATCATGTGGTTTTCAGGGGAGTCATATGTAGGATAAGATAGTGCTTCCACTAGGAACTCATAGCGTAGCTCATGTTTAGGTTGTTGTAATAGAGTAGATAGCATTGCCATTGCATCGACAACCTTATTCTCTGTTCTAGGTATTTTCTCAAATGTGATAGATATAAAATAATTCTTTAGATCATCTACCATTCTTTTGTATGGAATAAGCTTTTCATCTTTAGTCTGGTACACATCATTGACTTGATGGATAACAAGTTAAGAGTCTCCATGATTGTGTATCTTTGTCACTCTCCACTCAATTGCTAGTTTCATGCCATTAAGAAGGGCTTCATATTCTGCAATATTGTTTGTACATGAGAACTTTAATATGAATGCTTTAGGTATGGAGTATCCTTGAAGAGTTATAAATAATATGCCTATTCCTGATCCATTTTGTGTATAAGAGCCATCAAAGAATAAATGCCATTCTCTAGAAGAAAGATTCATGATAGAAGAATCTAGGAATTCCATTTGCATTAGTGTATCATCAATCATGGGTGCATCTGCCAATTGATCAGCAATAACTTGGCCTTTAATGGCTTTTGTTTCAACATACTCAATGATAAATTCGCTTAAGAGCATGACCCATTTAGCTAATCTACCCGTGAGGGTAGCCTTGCTTAGTAGGTATTTTAGTGGATCAATGTTAGCTACCAAATGTGTGGTATGTGCCAACATGTAATGTCTTAGTTTATATGATGCAAAGATCACAACTAGACAAGCCTTCTCAATCATATAATAATTCTTTTCATATGCCACCAATGTTCTATTGATATAGTATATAGCTCTTTCTTTCTTGTTCTCATCATGTTGTGCAAGCAATGCCCCCAGTGATGTATTTGTAGTGGAGACATATAAGATCAAAGGCTTCCCCTGAATGGGAGGAATCAAGATAGGAGGATTTGATAGATACTGCTTGATATGGTTAAAGTTGTTCTCACATTGTTCATTCCACACAAATGTCACACCTTTATGTAATGTTTTTGTAAAAGGCTGTGATATGTCTACTAGCTGAGATATGAAGTGTCTGATAGATTGAACTCTTCCTTGCAATGTTCTCATCTAACTAATATTCTTTGGGGACTGCATCTCCATTATAGCCTTTACTTTAGCTAGATCAACTTCAATGCCTTTCTTTGAGACTATGTATCCTAAGAGCTTTCCAGAAGTGACACCAAAAGCACACTTCTTAGGATTTAGTCTGAGATTAAATTTTTCCATTCAATCTAGTATCTTGCTCAAGTCATTTAGATGTCCATCTCTAATCATAGATTTTGCTAAAGTATCATCAACATAATCCTCCATAGTCCTATGCATCATGTCATGAAAAATAGATGTCATGGCTCTCTGATATGTAGCACTAGCATTCTTAAGCCCAAATGGCATGACATTCCAATAGAAGGTGCCCCATGCACATGTGAAAGTAGTTTTCTCTTGATCTTGTAGATCAATTTTTATTTGATTATATCTAGAAAAACCATCCATTAAAGAATACATCTCAAATCCTGCAGTCATGTCCACTATCATATCAATGTTAGGTAGTGAAAAATCATCCTTAGGGCATGCTCTATTTACATCTCTAAAGTCTATGCACACTCTGATTGATTTATCTAGTTTTGAAATAGGTACAATATTAGAGATCCATTTTGCATAATCAATAACTTGGATGAATACAACTTTTAGTACTTTCTCTAATTCAGCTTTTACCAAGAGTGCAACATGAGGATGCATCTTTTTTAATTTTTGTTTAACTAGTTTCACTCCAGGAGCTATAGATAAATGGTGCATTATAAGATCAGGATCCAACCCTAGCATATCTAAATATTTCCATGAAAAGTTGATCTTCTTTTCTATTAGGAATGTTGTAAATTTTTTCTTTTCCTCTTTTGATAGGGATTGTGCTACGTCGATCAATTGTGGTTCTTTTGTTGTTCCCAAATTGATAGATTGAGTGGGCTCAATTAGAACTAGAGATCTATCCTATAAATGACTTTGGAAGGACATCAAATATCTCATCCTTAGGTTCCTCAGAGATTTTTTCACCTTTAGATATGTCTTTTATTTTTACTTTTGTAGGTTCTAAGATTGCCACAAAGTGGTTTTCACCGTCAGAACTCCTTTTCTCTTTATTCTTATTCTTATTTTTTTGACTAAGATACTTGATGTCTGACTCGGTCATGCTAATGCTTGGTTCACTAATGGAAGTCATCATAGGCTCAACTACATTGAGGTAGCAAGCAAGGGCATAGTCGTTTGGGAAGGTATAAATACCATGGCTCGGATTTGTGGAGGTTTGATCAAGAAGTTCAGGATGTTGGATAGTCAAAGTGGTGAAAGATTGGGAAAGAGTGTTTACAGATATGGATATGTCATCATTGGTCCTAACCTGACACTTGAGTTCAAAGGTGATATTACAACTTAAGACATTCAATTCATGAATAGGCTCAATGTCATTATGGAAGTCCACTTCAACCATCGGTGGATTAGACTCGATAAGTTCATCATTTCACTCTAGACTTATGTTTGGTTTAGGTGCATATTGGTGAATAACATCAACATGTTTCTCTATAATAAGCTCATCTTCCTCTGGAATGGCTCCCCATTCATAGTCATTAGATTCTTCATCTATGCCTCTAGGAAATCTAAGAACATGAGTAAAGTTAGGATGAATACCCCAAGAAGGGTTACCCTTAGATTCTGATTTGAATTCATACTCATGGGAATCTATCTTAGAATAGCTAACACCTTCCTCCTTATCTATGTGTTTGCCTTTGAGCTTAGCTGGTTCTTGTGGTGCAATTTTCTCTTGCTCTATAGTAGGTTCTTATGTTTCTACTACATTAATTCTTTTTATTGGATCATCTTCAGCTTCGAGGAGATCTTTGATTTCTTTAGGAAAAAACTCATAGGGAATGAGATCTTCAATGGTGTCTGAATCATCACTATCAGATTGTTTAGTGGTCTCTCCCTTTAGTTGATTTGCTATGGAAGGCTCAACCTGTTCTAAAACATGTGGGGAGTTCTTGCTAAGATAGAAAGGTTTCTTCATGTATCCTAGATCTGTTGTATTCTTGTTGGCTCGACCACGATGTTCAAGAGGTGATAGAAGACCTTTATCCTATAGTCCTAGAGGTCCTTTTCCTGTATATCCCATTTTAGTTATCAATTTATCCCCTAGGAAATATGACTTAGAAGGAACCTTTGATACTTTAGAATCACCAGTTTGAACAACTTGGGATTCAGGTTCATCTTTGTAGAGCCATGCAAGCATAGCTTCATCTTCTTCAAATTCTTGCTTAGGTACTTTCTCTGCAACAAATTTTCCTTTATATGCCTCAAGAGGTTCCTTAGATTCTGGTTTGGACTATTTTAGAGCTTGCCCATAAGACTTAGGTGAGATAGGGAGAGATGTCAAAGACAAGACTAGCTCTATAGTATATTCTCCCATACCATTTTCTTTGAGATTGACCTCTTTTGCAATATCTTCCATCTTAGATGTGGATGCTACATCTGTTTTCTTAATGGAAGATTCTTTGTTATTAGGAACAAGTTTATCCGCATTTTCTTTCAAGGTATTGCAAGTTGTTGACATGTCAGCTAAAATGGTTACCTCTACTCCGTCACAAGGAAATTTCAAGCACTGATGGTATGTAGAAGGAATTGCTTTCATTTCATGTATCTAGGGTCTCCCTAGAAGGCTGTTGTAAGCCAAAGGTAGATCAAGAACTTGACATATATTATCTCTGATGATAAGACTTGCTTTGATAGGTAAGACAATTGTTCCCTTGGAGGATCTTTCTAATTGATCATATGCTTTGATAGTTATTTTCTTTCTAGGATCAATGGCCATTTTTGAAAATCCCAATTGTGTGATCAAGTTGTAAGAACAAATATTCAGACTAGCGCCCCCATCTATCAACACATGTTTGACACGATGGTTTTGGATCAAGACTTCTATATGTAAGGGCTGGTTATGCGGATGACTCAAGGAGTTATCATCATCCTCTGAAAATGAGATATAATGTGGAGATGTAATATGCCTAACCATAGCCTAGAATATGTCTAAATCAAGGTTACCAGGAACATTGGATCCAAGTAGAGCTTTGTCTAGGATGGCTCTATGAGCTGGAGATATCCGAAGCAACTCAAACATGGAGATTTTTGCATTAGTATGTTGGAGTTTTTGAATGATATTGTATGAAGTAGGCCTCGTGTCCTTAGGATTTGAAGCTTTAGATGTTGCCCTCTATTTAGAAGTGGAAGATAGATTGAAAGGAACTTTAGGGACATTTGATTGATCTGGGATTTGTCCTTGTAGGTGTGCCTGAGCTTGTGATCGAGTAACTGCGTTAGCTGATGGATTTTCTCTATCTCTTCTTACAATTGTGATGACATTGCAACGCTCAGATAGGCTTGGTTCAACCATATTGATAATAGTATTATTTCTAGGATAGGCATAATTGACCTTAGCACCCACATTAGGCTGAGAAGATGAATCTCCTTGGCTATACTTCAAAAATGGTTCGGTGAATGCTGTGTGATCATTATTTCTTTTAGGATTATCAATCATGATTTCTCCATTATCAATCTTGTCTTGATTGGTATGCTTCAAGCTCAAGTAGTTATTAGTTTTGTGACCTTTACCCCAATGGAAATCACAGAATTCATTCTCTCTCCACCATTTTGGCTTAGGGTTAGGATCAGATTGTCAGATCTTAGGTAAAGAGATGATGTATTTAGCTAGCACAATTCTCATAGCTGATTCCAAAGACTCTCCCAGAGGGGTGAACTTTCATTTATTATCAGCGGACCAAGATTTGTATTCTGGCTTCTTTTGAGATGGTTCAGACACCTTTTGTTCTGAAGCTTTGATTGCATGGGTACGAATGGTTAGATTGAAAGCCGGTGCCTTAGATGGGGCATAGAGATTATCAACAATGCCATCTGTGATGATGCCCTTATTCTTGTTCCAATTTTTGTTCTTATCCTTAGAACTAGATTCATACTTGTCCTTTTGAAGTGTGACGTCTCCTTTTTTTACAAGTACTTTTCCAATTTTGATTGCATTGTCTACCATCTTATCAAAATATGTATGATTTTACATTTGTAAAGGGTAGTTGATTTCTGGAACAAGATTGTTGATGAAGATTTCCAGCTTCTCAGTTTCTGGAATAGGCCTAGCATATAGAGAGAATTTCTTTCTCCATCTTTTGAAAAATGTCAGGAATGGTTCTCCTGGATATTGTTTGAGATTGTAGATATCAATCATGGTGACTGTATGTTGGATATTGTAGGAGTATTGCTGATAGAAAAATTTGATCAACTCCTTAAAGGTTTTGATTGTAGGAGGTATCCTAGAGAACCAATGAATGGTTGACCCTCCCAGAGATCGAGGGAAAAGACACATCAGATAGGTTGGTTTGTGCATGAACTCCATAGATTGAGTACAAAATTCTCTGACATGATCTTGAGGATCAGAGTTTCCATCATACTTATCATATTTTGACATTTCTACCCTCTTAAGGAATGGTGGCATGTACAAATCTTTGTCAAATGGAAAAGGACATAGGGCCTCCATGGAGAACTCCTTGGGTTCCTTTTCTTGCTCAAGTTTAATAAGTTTGACTTGCATGGAATGCATCTGTTTCATCATAACCATAATAGGAGTTTCCTCCTCATGTGTAATGATATCTTCGACATTAAATTTAGGAGGAAGTTTAGCTCCTTGATGAGATAACTCTAAAAAGTATGTTTCTCTATCTTCTTTCAAGAAATGCCTCATCATTTTCTTGAATTCATCATCATTTTGATACCGAGCAATTTCTTCAGGTGTGGGTTCCTGATCTACACCATGTTGAGATTGAGCTCTTTGAGAGCCATGGTTTGTCCCTTCATGAGACATGGTAGGAGTTTTAGGACTCCCTGGTGTTAGAATAATAGTTATATTTGACTTTATAATTAAATCATTTTGGTTTAATTACTTAAGTCCTCTATTATTCTTTTTCACTTAAGCTATCTCTTTTAGGTGCATAATAATTAATATTTCTATTAATTATTATTGCACAACCTAGCTTTTTTGGGCTTTAGGGTTTCTATCCTTATAAGCCGCTTTTGTAATTATTTCTGTCATTCACTTTTAATACATTTTGAGCTCTAACTTTTTTGAGCACAAGAGGGTTTCGCTTTTTCCAGTTTTAGCTTCATTCTGTGTAATAGGTTTATTGCATGTAGCTGGATCTTGGAGTTGAATCTGATATTTCATCAGTTTCTACATGGTATCAGAGCTTCCCTACTGCTCCCTGTTCTAGTATTTTTGAAGCAAGTTTTCAGTTCTGGTATTCTCTACAAGACGTTATTTTTTCTTTCTTTTTTGCCTGCAAAAAAGAATTTTTTTTTGGAGCACTTTAGGCAAAAATCAACTTCACGGTTGAGTCCAGAAGACCCAAAAACCCTTATTTCCATATAAAATTTGACCTATTTGGCCTCTGGGGCGTCTGGGCAAATTTTTCAGCCTCCAAGGGCCATACGGACACGTTTTTTGAGAAAAAAAATTAAATTTTTTTTTTTTCTTTGTTTTCACTGCGCCACCAGCGCCCAGCCGGCTGCCACCGCCACTCCGCTCCACCCAGCCGACCGCCATCTGCGCTCAGCCGCTGCGCCGCGCCGCCACCTGCCGGCCGCCGCCCAGCCTGGCCGCCGCCCAACCTCCTCCCGGCAGCCTGCAATAGGTGACGTCACTTGCCGGCATTTTTTCGGCGCCGGATTTTTTTTTGGCGATTCTTCCAAATTTTTCGGTGACCCAAAATTTTCTGGGATGACATCATGCTGATGTCAGCGACAGCCCTGTGACGGTCATATGGCTGTCAACTTTTTTGCCATCCTTGGTTTTTTCCAAAGAGTTTGCATTTTGGGGGTGCTTGGGCATTTTTGCTCCTACAGGGCTCATACAAAATAAAAAATCGACATATGATATATCATCGGAAAGGTCTTTCTGAGCCCATCATAGTGGTGTAGGTTTCATTTCTTGATTCTTCTATTTTGATGCCATTTTTGAGCCTCAAAGTCAAGGTACACAAATTTTCATTTTGAAGCATTTCTTGCTCTTTCTCTCTTTTGAGCTTTCAGAATTGTGCTGGAATTGAGTTTTATCAATTGTGGGGGGTGTTCTTTCTTGCTTTTTCTGTCATTTATCTCAGAAAAACAAAATATTGTATCACATAAAATAAAACCCCTTCTGCATCTTCTATCTAGTTCTGAAAGAAAACATAATAAGAAAACAGTCAGAGCACTTGGCACTATGGCAGACACAGCATCTATTGAGCTCCTCACTCCACACAATTACCATGTGTGGAAGGCTCGTATGACATGACTTCTTCGATCACGGGGGTTATGGTCTTGTTTGGACCCAGTTCAGCCTCAGTTGACTCGACCATTTGAGGTCATGCAGCACAGGAACAAGATGGATGAAGCCATGGGTTTGATGTCACTACATGTTTCAGATAGTCTACTTTTTCACCTTGATGGATGCCTTACTCCTCAAGCCATTTGGGATAAGTTTTAGAATCTTTTTGGCACTGTGAATGAGTTCAGGGCACTATAGATTGAGGCAGAGTTGACTTCATTGGTACCTGATTCTTTTCCCACCATTGAGGACTTCTTGATGAAGTTCAAATCTCTCCATTCAATTTTACAGGGATGTGGGAAGAACAAAACTGACAATGAGTGTATTTACCCGATTCTTTCTAAGCTTCGAGGATAGTTTCAGATATTTTCTTCTACCTTCTACTCCACTATGGATGCACTAGGTGCACGACATGTTATGCCCTCTTTCGAGACTTTTTGTGACCAGTTGACTCGTGCGCAATCAAAGCTCACTCAGATGGATTCTCTTACAGGTTCACAGTCACAGGCATTGCTTGCCAAGTCACCTCAGAGTACACAGAAGTTGAAGCAGATATCAAATTCCTCTTCTCAGCACTCTACTGGCCCACCATCTTCTTCTAAGAAGGAGAAACAGAAGACTAAGAGACCTACATGTTCCTATTGTCAGAAAGGAGCACATGATGAGTCACTTTGCTATCAGAAGAAGTTTGATGGTTACAAGAAACAGATAGCGAATTTGCAAGCTCTTCTTCAGAAGAGCGATCTTTCCTCTCCATCCTCTTCTAGCTCTCAGGGGTCTGCTTATCAGTCTTCCTCTATCTATTCTACAGTTGGACAGGATCTTGGAAAGGGTCATGCATTACGGGCTTCTGTTGCATCTCCTTCACAGGTCCCTTGGATACTAGATTCAGGTGCTTCTCACCATATGGCATCTTCTCAAGAGATCTTCTCTTCTTTTTAAGATTCTCCTATTCCCCATATTATCATTGGGAATAACACTGTTATGACAATCTGTGGGAAAGGCACTATATGCATTCAGGATGGCACATTTAATGATGTGTTGTATGTTCCATCTTTGTCTGCAAACCTTCTCTCGGTTTATCAGATTACTCATAGTGGGTCAGGGAAGATAGTTGAGTTCACTCCAGATTCAGTTCTCATCTGAGATAGTATGACAGGAGGTATTGTTGCTACAGGGACAGTTGATCATTCCACCCATCTCTACTCCTTTTCACACTTTGGTCCACCTTTGCCCAAGCACGATTCTCCTCCTTTGAGAGAGCATCATGTGGTACAATCAGGTCACTTAAACCTCTGTATGGTTCCTAAGATTACTATTGTGACTGCCCTACCACCTCCTGTTGAGCTCTTTTCTGTTTAATAGGGTTCTTCTTAAGCACTGCTTGATCCTCTAGCTCCATTCATTGAGCCACCAGGTGCAGTTGTTGAGGATTCTATAGAGGACATTCATCTCCTCTTTGATGATAGTGTCAGCACACCTGTCCTATCACTTACATTGGGGATTCCCTTTCAGGATCCTCGTGTCTACTCCTTTGAGCATCAGCTCGGCCTTCCAGTGACACCTCAGCTTTTGAGGTTCCCTCTATAGTGTCCATTGACTTTCACTCCTCTGCATTGGAGTCATAGTGGTTTGTTCATTGATCCAGGGGTTCTTTCATTTCGGGGGGGCTTTGGAGCCTCGACCCTCTCTCACGGGGGGGTTGGAAACACACATTGTACTTATGGCTTTGAGAGAGTCTCTTGAAGTCATTCTTTTTGTCTTTGCTTGCTTTTTACATCTCTTTTTGGAGAAGAGTTTTTCCCACTGGGTTTTCTCGTTTACTCTGGTTTATAGAGATTTCCTTGTATTGGGTACCTGATCAGGCCTTGTTGCCGGGACCCATTTCTTGCTTTCTTAGCTGTGCTAGGTTAGTTCCTCCTGAGCTATGCTTAAGGGGGGGTGTTAGAATAATAGTTATATTTTACTTTATAATTAAATCATTTTGGTTTAATTACTTAAGTCCTCTATTATTCTTTTTCACTTAAGCTATCTCTTTTAGGTGCATAATAATTAATATTTCTATTAATTATTATTGCACAACCTAGCTTTTTTGGGCTTTAGGGTTTCTGTCCTTATAAGCCACTTTTGTAATTATTTCTGTCATTCACTCTTAATACATTTTGAGCTCTAACTTTTTTGAGCACAAGAGGGTTTCTCTTTTTCCAGTTTTAGCTTCATTCTGTGTAACATGTTTATTGCATGCAGCTGGATCTTGGAGTTGAATCTGATATTTCATCAGTTTCTACACTTGGATAGATCGAGGAGGAATTTGTTGATTACCTCTGTGAGTTGATGGAGGAGGTATGTAATCAGTTTTTAATCGAAATTTTCCAAGACCATCATCTTCGTAAAGACAAGAATTGTAGAGTTGTTCAAGAGTTGGACCCTGGATAGTAGTCAAAGGTAAGGTATGAGATGTTTCCCCTACTTTCTTGTGTGAGGAAGCTCTAGTTTCCACCATTAACCTTGGGTGAAGCAAAAGAATAGGATGAAGACAACTGAAGAATGACTTGATTCAAGAAGATCAAATGATGCAACCTTGTCAAAGTTTGATTGATTGAGGATAAGATTGGATATAAATGAAGGATACTATGCCCTGGATGTCTGGGTAGATACCCAAAAGATAGCGGACATGAATTCACAACACTTAGCTATTTTGAAGATGGATTGAAGATTGATAGTTATGACAAGGTTTTGACACAAGATGAAAACACTCAAATCGATTAAATAGAAGGCTGAATTGGATTCAAAAGGCCACTTTAGGAAAATGATTGGATTCTCAGTAGTTGCTACTCTATTCCTGACATAGTGATTTTCTTGACAGACTCTGGAAATAGGCTGTAAAAGCTAGGTCTCTGACAGTTTTTAACACTTTCTGACAATTTTTTAGACTTTTGTCAAATGACTTTCTATAGGCTCGTACGACAGTGGGTAGACCATGAAATGATAATTGACAAGCTCATACGATAGTTGCAAAACTTGCACGATAGTTGATAGCAGGATTTTTGACTTTTGTTATTGACTGGTGGCAAAACTTGTACGACACTATACAAGCTATCATACGATAATCTGGGGGTTCTGAAATGACAATTGCCAAAAGTTGTATGAATTTCTGACTTTATGAGATGACTTTTGACTCCAGAAAGGTGTTTGACATCAGATTTTGCAATTTTTAGGTTTTCAGTTTCAAATTGTTCACAAAATTGTCTGTCCATATTTGAAGATTGTATCGGATTGATTCATTCTTAGTAACCAGATAGATAAATAGGCACACAAAATAACAAGCAAGTGATTTCAAGCACGTCTGAAAATAATGAACAGGGGACAAAGAAACCCTGTGCATGAACAACCAAGTGAATGAATGTGCTAATCCCTAGGAGTGCTAACAATGTATGTTCCAAAAAGTTTTGCAATAATGCACATATTCCTAGAAAATGAAAATTTGGCCTCACTAGGGTTTGTAGTAATGGTGTGACTCTGAAACTTTTGTGATCTCAAGAGGGCAAACTCCAATCTAGGCACATCAAGGTTTTGACATAGTCTGAGAAATTAATCAATTAGGAGCTGCTAGGGAGATCTGACAGCCCAATAAGAGACCACACCTATGAAGATTTCCTCCACAAGGAAATTTATGTAGTAGATGTTGCTACCACAACGAAAATGGCTATTACCGCTTGAGGTTCCATCCATGTGGTTGACCCAATTAAGGGAATGTCCACTACGGTTAATCCTCTCTAAAGGTGACTCACAAAAGATACCACATGGAGACTGGTTTTAGATTCAAGGATCTGAGTTTCTGATACTACCCAAAAAGGGAGTAGAGCATAGTCCTCTAGCCTTTTCACTTTTAACCAAAACAAAGCAAATAGATTAATCCAACATGCTAAGACCAAGATTATCTCACAAAGATCTATGATGTCAACCACTTATGATCTATCAACCTCTCCGGAGAGAGAATGTATCAATCAGAAGTTGAAGATGCACAAATCTAGTAGAACGTGAGATGCTCTCAGTATCCTCCCTACCTAGAAGGGTTCCTTCATTGAGGAGAGTTTCGGTGGAAACCCAATCTCTCAAGAACTGCAAATAGTGTTCATAGGGCCTATTTACTATGTGTAACAAAGATGCTAAAAAGAAAATCTATGTTCATTTTTATAGCCCAAAATGAAATCTATGATATGAAAGTAATAAAAGGTCACACAAGCCAGACACATGAGATGTTCATTTTAGTTCAAATCAAAATGTTATCAGCTGAGAAGATTACCTAAATTCATCACAACATGCTTAGTAGATTTTTACCTATTTTTAGAAACTTTGATGCTTTTCCCAATCAAAATCAGCAGAAATCAATTAGAAACAACAAATTTCAATTGTTAATGTTAGCTGTCAGTCCAAATCTAGAAAATTGGCTGAAAAAGTGAAACAACAATTGAAACCTAGCATTGAAACTCGTACGACAGTGGGTCACCTCCCAGATGATAGTCCAAAAACTCATACGATAATGGGTATCAAATCATACGACAACAGATCTTCCAAATGACACTATGTTTTTGATGGTACGATCCTTGATCAAATCAACTATTGTATGACAGTGGGTCCTTCTTGGTACAAGTTTCTGACAAAAATCGTATGAAAATTGTATGGATAGAAATTAAAAATCGCATCTTGGAATAGAAAATGACAAGAAGATGATAGAAATTGATAGAAATTGAATAGAAACCCATTTCAGGGCCCCACGGTGGGCGCCAGAAATGTGTGTGAATTTTGTACCTAGCTGTAGACACAACACTTCAGTAAAACATTAGAGGTTAGCTAAAATCAAAATCATGCAGTGAAATGGAAACTAATCTAACCAGGTGATTTACTGCCTTCTAGTAGGTGTGAGTATGATATTCTCAGATTGGACCGAGATCAGTGACCCTGACGACACCTAAATGAAGGATTTGAATGTAGAATCTAGATATGAGATGAATGCAAATTAATCTATATTTTTGGATTTTCTATGCAATAAGATGAAATGAACTGATATGAATCTATTCTAGATGAAAAACTGATATGACATGTAATTAATCTAATAATGATATGCTAAATGATATGAATGCTCAAAAATAGTGGAAATCTCACAACAACTTTGATTCGCAAAGATTGATTCTTCAATCATTGATTCGCCAGCGTGAGGATACAATTCATGGATGGATTCAAATGAAGAGCTAAGGCCTTAATTTATAGAAATCTAGGACTTTGGAGGTGCATGGAAAAAGCCATAAATTACTCTTGATAAACTCAGGTTGATTTTTAAGTTATCAAGAATTTAGAGATAGATTAACTCACAAAATTATGCAAATTAGCTTTTTTTGATTTAAATCAGAAGTTGAGATCAACTTTCAACTCAAAAGAGAGTTGAGGTTATTTTTAAAACAACTTGAATTGATTTTCTGATTTAAAGTTTAACTTCTTTTTGGATGTGCATAATTAATTATGAATTAATTAAATAAATAAAGTGATTTATCCTCAACTTAACTGATTTTACAAATAAAACAATTGATTTATGGGTTAATCAATTATTAAATCAAACTTTTATTCAAAAACTATATTATTAAATTTAACAATTGAATTTAATTAATTAAATAAGAATTTAACCAATTAGTCATAGGATAAATGATTTATTGTCAAAATTAAATAATACAATTTAGGAATAAATATAATTAAATCTAATTAAATAATTAAGTGGCAGTATTAAATCTAATTAATTAAATATTCAATTAATCAAACTTTAGGATAAATAAGATTTATCACCAAATAATCATTAAATTAAAGATAATTAGGATAAATAGGAATAAGGAATATTCTCCGATGCAGAATTTAGGATAATCAATTAAGATTCGATAATGTGCAGATGTGCCTTAGGTTAGGACTTTTCTATCGATTTCATTCGATTTTAAGATGTAGGAGGTTAATGAACCTATAGCCCATTTTTGGGGTATTACAGTGTCATGCATGAACTCCAAGCTCAATGCACAAAATTCCCTTAAATGATCTTGGGGATCAGATGCTCCTTCATATTTGTCATACTTAGGAAAGACCGTATTACTAGGGAATGGTAACATGATTAAAATCTTGTCAAATGGGAAAGGACACAATGCCTCTATTAAAAAGGGTTTTGGAGCCCCACTTTGCTTCATTGTATCCAATTGCATTTGGAATAATTTGAATTGCTTGTTCATGATGTCAATCAAAGTATCTTCAACTTCCTTTTTCTTAAGTTGATTGAAATCATAGTCATGAGGGAGTTTAAGACCTGCTTGGGCTAGGTCTAGAAAATACTTCTCCTTATCTCTTGCTAACACTTTTTCCATGAGCTTCATGAAGTATGGGCTTTGTATGGCTTCATTAACCTTTTCATTGGTTGCATCTTCAACAGTTGGTTCACCATTGCCCCCATTGTTAATGTTGTTAATTCCTTGATTATTAGGGTCTATTCCTGCTCCTCCATTATTGTTATTTGACCCTAGATTGTTTGGGTCAATGCCTCCTCCATTGTTATTGGTTTGATCTAAATTTGAGTTGCCAAAAGGAAAAGTCATGTTGGTTTCTACCCCTTGGACGGGTTCTTGTGGTATTCTTGAGGAGGTAAATGTGTCACTTAGAAAAGGAAGTTCTTGCCTTAGATACGTTTCGTCTAATTGCAAGGTTTTCTTTACATAGTAAGATCGAGTGAAAGCCGACATGAGCATAAATCTCTTGAAAATAGGCTTTATCTCACTTTCTTGTGGCCAAATCCTTACAAAATTTTAAAAAATGTTTAAAACCAAGATTTTTGACTAGGTTGGGTATTGGAACAGATAGAACGTCCAAAAGGGTATTTGAATATGAAATCTAATTTTTTTGAAAACCCTAAGAAATATCCATGATTTTCCCTTCTTTGTTTTTGGGCATCACTTGCCGGTGTGTAGGCGTGACTTAAAACTTCGTATGTGGTTACTGGAATTTGCCTAGGCGGCTCTCTACAGAGAGTAGGCAAATTTTTCTATTGATAGGCATTTCTTAACTTTTTCCAGGCATTTCTTAAAATGTCATGGGTGTGACTTTATCATTTACAAGCATTGTTTTAATAGTCACAGGTGTAACTTTATTGTGTATAAGAGATTTTTCTCTGTGTGTAGGCGGCACTTTATAGATCAGGTTATAAATTTTGATTTTTAAAAGTGATTTGATCAGATCTGCAGAATATTCTTGCTTGAAAATAAAGTACAAACACAACACACACATCAAATTTGTACCATATCCCTAAAACCACACTAAAAGTGTATGTTCTCGATCATTTTTCACAAGTATAAACAAGAATTTCTTCCAAGCAATCTACCTAGAGTCAGATTTGGCTTTTAAACATGTTTGGCTCTAAAAGGTAGATTACTACTTAACATGATTTTTAATGAACACCTCTGTTCTAGATCATGTCAAGTTATTTTACCCACTTGCAGGCTTCCCACACGCATGAAAGCATGATTTGGCGCAATCCAAAGGACTACTAGAGGAAGTGAAGAATACTTGCACACAACCTAGTCAGTCTCCTATTAAGGAAGAGTGTATTTGTTTATAGTGGGTCGGATAGTATCACAACTAAAGAGATTGTCTCCCACTTTGGGTCATTCCCTCTCACTGTCCTCGTAAGGCAATTCTCGGGAGGCAGGCCTTCTAAAGATCTAATTTATCTAGCATATATGGAAAAACAAGAAATCAAACTTGGTTCAACAAGTTTGGGAGTTTGGTTCACTTAGAAAGTGAAGAGCATATCCCTATTGTTGTTCCTTGTTCCAAACACTTCAAGAAAAATTTGTTCTTTCTCAACCTCTTGACAAGGAGATTCTTATAAATGAAATGTTTGGTTAATTCTTCATCCCTTTCTTTCTACCAAGTTAAACTCACACGTTTGACTTTTTGATCCACTTCACAAAGTGGAGAGCATATGCCTAATGTTTGTTCAATTTGAACAATAGTAAGGTTTTTCCTATTAATCTAGATCTAAAGAAAATCCACAATTTAAGAAAAGCAAGCTTGATATGAAAAATATCTCTTTTGTAGCTAGCGAAGGCTAGACATTTTTTTGAAGTTTTTGATGTTTATTTTCTTACTCACCTGGTGGCGATTGTTCCCATTTTGGCTCCTCCAACAAATTAGTCAACACAACAATACAAAGTGAAGGTAAACTAAAAGGAAACAAATTGAAAGGCAATTAAGTATTCTTAACAAGATTTTGCAAAGAAAATTTTAACAACTTAATACAAATAATTTAGTTCAAAGTAGGAAATTTCTTTTTATACGCATCCAACACCTTTATGTAATGCTTGTAAAGCTTTTATTTTAGTTCCAAACTATCTAAAATTGTAGCAGTATGGATTTGCTTTAGACGTTTGGTTTGAATTCTTACCTCTTTTCTCTCTTGAGTAACTCTGCTCTTTGGTTTTTGTACTTTCCTATGTCTTTTCATCTGTGGGAAAAACACAGACAAAGAGTTAGAAAACTGAATTTAATAATCTGACAACAAAATTAAATAAAAAATGCTAGGCAACATTTATCAGCTAATAAGCGTCATCTAAAAGCTAGTAGGCATTATTTTAAAGCTCACAAGCATCACTTTCCAGTGACTCAAGTGACTTTTCAAAATTACTAAGCGTAAACCTTTAGCTACTAAGCATTACAAATAACTACAAATTGAGTAAGATAAAGTCTCAAAAGTAGCAAATAATAACTTGGGAAGACACATGCGATCATGCGACAAGCATGAAACCGCACCACCAAAACTGTTGTGAATTGCCTTAACTGTGACCGCTGATGATTTGTCCCATGGTTGCATGGGCTCGGAAGAGCCCATGCGATCATGCGACCAACCATTAGATGTTAACCACTAACCGCTGGCGGCTTGTTGTTTTCTTGACTGTTGACTGGCCCTGCGATGACGTTAGAAATTGGGACCCACCTGGTCGCGATAGCGCGCTTAGGAAATATGCCACCTCACTCAAAAAACATGGACCCACTGAGATTCTAATCTGACCATTATCGTATGATCTCATGGGCTCGAAAGATTCCATGAGATTATGTGACAGCCGTCAAATCTCCACTGCACTTGCATGACTATGAGGAGCTGGGACCTGCCTGGTTGGAGTTGCCCACAAGAGTATTTGTTTCGAATATTATATTATCTTTAGCGGTAAGGGTTTTTAATCACAAGAGTATTTGTTTCTAGTATTATATTGTCAATAATAAAAGTGTTTAACTACAGGCTTCATAGTCAATATCAAATATTCTTAGATAGGTTATGTAGCCGAGATGTAGAATTTTTATCTTGATGCAGGTTAACCTTGGTCTCGGAGGAATTTTGTCTTGTTTTTTTCAGGAAGGACTATCATTCGGATGTTCAACACATATAATTGACATAGTAGGAGGATCAAAAACTCTGCTTCAATTGTACAAATGATGTAATCCTTGTCTAATCACCATTCTATGTATAATTCATGATTTTAAAAAAGCAATCTAGAGTTTTTTTGGGACGTGGGTATGCCTATGTAAAATATGTACAAATCTCGATAGGTATCGAGCCATGGGTATGCCTACAAAAAATATGTATTTTAACAAATCTTGACAATTGTCGAGTCGTGGGTATGCCCATGTAAATTTTTGTATAAGGTCAGGACCTATGGTCCCGGGCAAGGCTGGAGGTTTTCTCAACCCTGCTCTTTCCTACCAGCGCCTGCAGTGAGCGGGGTCACATTGTAATATAACTATTTATATTAATAAAAAATGTCTAGGGCTTCGGCTTTTTACCGATCAAAAAAAAAAAAAATAAAAATAAAAAATAAAAAATAATTTTATAATTATTTATAATTAAAAAATAACTTTACATATAAATTAAAATTAAACTTAAACTTAAATATAAAACTAAAGGCAAGTACTGGCGACTATGTTGCACTTGTTTCAAGTGATTTCAAAACATTTTTTGCATCGCTTAATTTTACCTCTCATCTTAAACACACCAACCCCTCTATATGCCACTGTACACATATCTTACTTGCAATAAATAGAGGTGTGAGATGTTTAAAAAATTACAGCTTATCTTAAATCAATAGATTTGTTGTAATTGGTTAGACCAAGGAATTTTCCCATTTGACCTTTACCAAATTAACTTCGGTTAATAAAATTAAAATACAAAAACACACAATATATATTTCGTAAATGTAGAAAATTTACAACTTACTTTCGCCTCATTGTCTAATGAGTTTAGTGGAGTGACTCAAATAGTTGGAATCAAAAAGTACATTTATGGTGTATTCTAAATTACTGCATTTTCATATACATTTCCAACTCAAGCCTCATCATAGCAAATTTTATTGCACATCCAAAGTCAGCTTTTCATTTATATATTTTGTTACTTTCTTTTGACTTATAGAGAGGAGTTGTTGAAATTGGTTGTATTCTTTAAAAAAAAATTGTTTAATCATTTATGCACAATGTTTATACATTTATATTAAAATATATACTCTATTATTGTGTTATTTAATATTTATATATTTTGTACAAAACTTCTACTATATTATAATTATATATAACTATATTTTTGTAAGGACCTTACCCTCTGACACAAATGCCACATTAGCAAGAATGCATAAAGACTAAGGAGTCGGTCAACAAGTCAAAGGTTGAATACTCAAGTTGACTAGATTCAAAGAGATTCTTGATAAAATCGGAATAAAAGAAGTATAATTACGACTAAAACTATCAAAAAGATAGGGAATACCTTTATGTTCAAGAAAAGTAGAATGTCATCCGTCTGTCAAATGTCCTAACATAATCACAATAATAGATGTTACATCGACTCAAAAACATATAGACCAACTGTCAAATCAAATCAATGTAAGATAAAGATTAGATCAAATATGAACTATCGTATTAATGACAAAAGTGTATATGATGAAAATCCACCTGTTAAGAACAAGTTCAAACATGCAAACGTTAATGATAAAGAGCATATTCAAATCTATTTTAGCATGTTCATAAACTTATAAAAAACACTAATTTTCACCACAACCTCCGATGAGCAATAAGCAAGTGCACCCAAGACTTGCTTGATTTCAACTCTTAGAGATATTTGTGGGTGTGCTCTCCCAACACAAGTATAGATCCCACTAAAATGCAAGTATGATGAGGATTTTAGATGCTTAAGAAGAAGCTACAAAAGAAACTCTCAAGCACTCAAATACAAGAGGCCAAGGAAGCTCAAGGAGGAGCTATGAAAGCAATCCTCAAGCTCTATGTCATGCAAGTGTGCAAAGAAAATGGATGAAGCTAAATCACTAAGATGAAACTAAGTCTTCATTTTCTTTTTTCACTTTTATGGCTGTTTATGCCCGTGTTGGTCAAAATTTTGACCAACATGAGCATAAAGGTAAAAAAAAAGAAAATGCATCTTCATTTAAACTATCCTTTTTAACGCCGGCGGGAGCAGGCGGGCGGGCAGAAGCGAGTGGGCAGGCGATTACAGGTTCCATTTTATTTTGTTTCTCCACTACCTCTTGCCATCAGTTTTTTAATCAAAGACAAGATTAATCCATGTTTATTAAGAAAGAAGGTCCCGCGACCTACAATTTATTGATGAAAATAAGAAAATTAATACCTTCTCCTAATATACAATTGAAAAACACCATCATTATTAAAATATCTGGTAAGGAGACAAGCGAACCCTCACCAAAGTAGTGGGGAAAGTTGAAAAGAAAGCATTAAAGTTTTGAAGGCTTCCACCGCTGAGGACAAGTGTAGTCGCGTTAAGCCAATTCGACTATGCATCGACAGTCGATGGTTCCGGCTAGGGCATAATCCAGAATCCTATGCTACATAATTTAATGGATTGAATTTATGTCAGTTTGATAGGGTGATATATTATTCTCCTAATTGATCTCTTCTCTTCATAGGTGTTGATTAATGAAGCTGCAGAGGTAGTATGAGGTGGGATTTTTTTATTGCCATGATGCACATAATAGAAGAGGAGAGAAATTCTAAAGACCATTTTTGAATCTGCCATATGCAGGCAACTGATGACATCTGGAGGCATCAGTTGTACACATAAGGCCCCTTAAAGAAATGTGGTCTCATGGAGTGCACCCTCACAATGTGAATGGACACTAGATATGCATGCATAACAAATTTATTGTGAACAATATTGTAGAAAATTTTGTGTAAATGCAGTGGGGTAATGTAAAGATAAAGTCGAAAACCTTTGTATGTATCCTCCCTTCCCTTACCAATGCAAAGGCTTTCGAATAACATATATACATCCATCAAAGAACACTAAGGGGATTTTTAACAAAGGTTATAGTTGTATGTGCCTTTCTCAATATGTACAAAAATGAAGAGAAAAACCAAGCACGTGAGTTGCTTCACACATAGTTATGGGTTTTTCTATGATTGACATCTTCTTCAAATGGAACCTTCTCCCCTTTATAACATCCAATATGAAGGACAAGTTACTCCTCTTCCTCATGTCTATTAAGATTCACAACCCTTCACAATGACCACTTTTTGAAACAACACAACCCTTCATAATTTTCATTTTTTGAGAAGGTCACAAGCTTTCTTCTTTTTATTTCTTTCTTCTTTCATTAATCCTCTCTTGATTTATATCCTCCATTCCCTCTTCTCCATAAATATGGATCCCTCTCTGAATTAAGTACTGTGTCATATTCTTATTGCCTGGTAATTCAAATTAAATCTCCTTTTTTCGCTATTACCCTATTTCCACATCTGATTTCGTCTCAAATATTATAATTCTTATTTTATCTACTTTTATTTCTGCCATAATTATGTTGTGGACCCGCTCTAACTTGAGAATGCATTTTCCCTTGTATTCCTCTTCCATTCAACACCTATTTGTGCTTGCATATTTTGAGGAGACACATCTCTTTGGAAAGATGCACCCATTTAAAGGGGTCATATCTCGTCATTCATGTCTTGTTGATTAGATCTTCACTTCTCATTCTTGATAAAAAAATTGCCCCCTTTCAAATGAAGCTGCCTTCTCCCTTTTATACCTCATAGTTTGAGGGAGTCACAACTTTTCCTCTCATGCCTTTTGACCATTCATTAACTTAATTTTAATTAAATTTATGTTAAATTTTATTTTTATTTTTTGTATTTTAATTTTGTTATTATTATTATTTAATATTAAATCCTATTTCAGAAAGGGGACATTACAATGAGTGAGACCATGTATCAAACATTTTGTTATCCTTAAATTATGTAGATAGTTTGAGTATTCTTACCAAACGGAAACAAGTCTTCCCCAATCCAACTTGAAACAATTTTTGGAAGCTACATCATATTTTGTGAAATGTTCAGTGTAATCAATATGTTATAATGCTTCTTTCCTCCATGAATATGAACATAGGTGTTCCAGAAGTGATTTGTGAACCTTTGACACAAAAACTTTGAATTTAAAGGCCCCATAGGATTCTGGATCACCTAATTGAAATTTTTCGGTGTTTAGCAATTGTGGAGAGCATAGGATTTATCAATGTAATAGAGAATAATTATAATCTAACTTTATATTTACATATTTATCAATGTATATAGTAATATCAATTATTGATATTGATATGTATGTATATATATAATAAATTATTTCTCATAATAATCATATAGTCAATATTATTTATCTAATCGATGTTACAAACATCAACACTCCAATATTATTTACTTGCAAATATGGACCTCAAAAATATCAAAATATAATATGAGAATGGGAAAATTTGATTGGCTTGAATTTTGAAATCTTCACGTAGTTTGATCTAAAAATAGATTTAATTTACTAAACTATTCAAAACTTTCATCAAATTCAAAATTTTCTATGTTGTGAAATGTGCTAACTTTTTAGTTTGAGTTTTTTCCCTTCATTTTAATTAATCAATTTAACTTAATTATTTTTTAAGCAATGATAGAGGTAAAAATGGTGTGATTTCTAATAAAAGTTAGTCATAATTTAGATAATGTGTGGTTCTATTTATACAAATTTATACATTGGGTTTGTAAGTTTTTGAATAAACTGTAAACCCTTGTTTGCATAGTCATGGCCAATATAGAAAATTTTGTTTTGACCAAAACCCAAAAACTGACAGGATCTTCCTTCTCAAATGAGGAAAGCCTCAATTCATTGATTCCTTCAACTAATATAATTGTCTCTTTATCCGCTCCCTATAGTCCTAAAGAAATGAAATCTATGAATTAAGCTTCTCAATTTAAGCTCTAGTTTCTACATCCTTATCCTTTGAAATATTATATATATTATTGCCAATTGTGTGATCTATGACTCAATGGAGTCAATGTCATCCTTTATGCTTTTTTGAAAAACTAGGTCATTTCAAGAAAAATTGATAGAACACATACTTAACTTCATTAGCACATTCCTTAAATAATTTCAAGTGATGCTAAAATATATCAATTGTGTGCATTTTCATACTAATTAAAGGCTTCTACCTTTCTCTTATCTTTTATCTTACTTAAGGCATCCCACTCTTCCTTTATCTCAATGAGAGAGGAATGATCCTTGAAGGAACTTATCGAAAGCTTCAATTTTTGTTTTAGAAGCAATGAGGAATCAATGTTTACCACTTAAATTCATCACTTGTCTTAGTAGTGTCTTGAACCTTCTTATTATTTTCCTCTTCCTCTTTCTCATTAAGCACTATACTTTTCTCTAAAGGAACAATGTCCTATTCTTTGTTTCTAGTTGTGTTCCTTGAAGGAGGGACACCTATTTCACTTTGATCTTCTACACCACTACTCTTTGGATGAGCAGTTTTCTTATCCTTCTTATCACTCTTCTTTGTTGTATCCCTCTCAATCATAGGAGCATCAAAGGAAAATATATATATGTCTTGTGTGGATGCATAAGGTATATCCTAAAAATTAATATCATCTATAAGTTCTTATTACATAGGAGCAAATTCAACCTTCTTCATCTCCTCTACTATTTTAGTAGTCATCTTTTTAGTTTGTTTCTTTTTCCTTTCTTTCTTTTCTTTGTCCATTCCCATGATGGTATTCACCCATTTTTTGGGGTTGGAACTCTTATGCCTACATTTGAGACAATTGGACTCTTTCTTCATTTGAGAAGGAAGACCCAAAAAATGAGGACCCCCTCTTTTCACTTGGAAGTATTGTGAGGTTTTCACACCATCGCCCCCATTTCAAATGGGGACCCCCTCTTTTCGCTTTGGTAGTATGAGTAGTGGTCTTAGTTGGTACCAATTTTCAAGTCTCTAAGTTTGAGAGATGAGTTTGAGCAACTTTGCCTCATTTATGAGTCAAGAGCCAGTCCTTGAAATGTGAAGAGGAGAGCAAGATCTAGTGTTTGAGACTTGAGAGGTAAAGAGAAAGTAGGATGCACCATCAATGGTGACGGTGCATGAAAGTTGTTATGAGAAACAAATCCAAATGGCATTGATATGGGTGTGAATTCAAGTCTGAATTAGATTGTGAACTGTAATACCCCAAAATCGGCCTCAGTATATCAATCCTTCTAAATCATCAAAGTTCTATTATACTAGGCAATTATGTTTTCTAATGGACTCTACTCGACTTAGTGTCAAATAGAGAAAACTTTAAATCTGTATTAATCACATGCTACATTTAATATAATGGCTAAACAAACCCTATGATTGATTAATTTAAAGTCCTAGTACTTTTATTAATTAAATTCCCTTCTTCTATTAATTTAAATAAATACATTTAAATTAATTCACATTTCTCTTTTTAACCCACTTGGAATTAAATATTATATTTAATTCTATTTTCTTCTACTAATTTAAATAAATATATTTATTTATTTAAATTAATTCATATTTCTTTTATTTATCCACTTGAAATTAAATATTATATTTAATTCTATTTTCTTCTATTAATTTAAATAAATATATTTATCTATTTAAATTAATTCATATTTCCCTTTTAACCCACTTGGAATTAAATATTATATTTAATTCTATTTGAGCACATGACTCCTAATTCTAACCAAACTCATCTTTCTTACCCACCCACTAAAATTAAAATAATAATTTCTTCAACCTCTAAAGTCTTCACTTCTCCTCTCAAGTCAAAAACAACCACATGGAAGAAATATACTTTGTCTAAATAATCCAAAACTCCACAAACTCGGATTTAGACTTTGGGGTCATTTTTGGAAGCTCTTTTATGAGTCTTGGGCTACCTAGTGACCAAAAATCAACACCTAACCCTAAGTATATCAAGTGGGGAAGCTAAAATTGACTTTAACTAACTTCTAGAAGCCTCTTAACCCCTCCAAAACCTCACTTAAGCATTCCATACGAATTTGGGTAAGTTTCATTTTTCAAAGTGGATCCACCCATCCACCCCCCATCCACCCACTTTAAATTAAATAATTCAAATGAGAGAATCTCAACCTTTCATTTTCGTAAAATCACGACCGTTGATTCTCTTAAAAATCTTATAAATAGGACTTCATTTCCCTTTACAAAGGAAGTTTTCATGAGCATTGTTATTATAGATTTAAGGGATCCAAATTCTTCTATTCTATCTTCTATCTATTCTTAAACCACACTTCTAGTATTCTCATAGCATTGCTTTCAAACATATAATGTATTTCAAAGCATTTGGAGAGCTACATCAACCCATCTTTGTGAGAAGAAAGGAAGACATAGGAACTAAATCTTGGAGGGAGTTTGCATTTAATTTCATTCTTTATTTCTAAGTTGTTTCTCATGAAGTAGATTAGATTTGTTTGCATGTTTCTTATATGAATCTTGTGGTTGTTTCATTTTCATGCATTCTAATCCAATTCTAGTGTTACATTTTTTGGCATCATATCTCTCTTTTATCAATCCACTAAGGCACATTGCTCGGGGCAATCTAATCTCAAACCCTGAAAATCAATTCTGACTGGTATTTGGAAAACCTAACCTAGATTCCAAAAATCAAAACTTTGTTCTAGAGATAATCTTGAAATCTACACAACACTTAGGGCATATCAGATTCATCAAAATCCATATCAATCTTGTATTCTTTTAATCTTGTTAACTATATCAACATTTTGTAACTATCGGTTCATCAGTGTCATGTCCTCGATTCTTCATAACTGAATGGTTCATATGTGATACCAATGTGATTCTTATTAACAATCGGGTTTGGAATTGGTCACTCACTTCTTTGTAATCATAGGTTCAGAATCAGTTGTCTTATCACTTGTTTGTAATCATCGGTTCATTGTTGGTACCATTAACAACATCTCAAATCTTTGGTCAATCAAGTCCCAATCTAGACATCAATCATCATATCAGACTATTCTTTGAACCACTACGCTTCATGTAGTAATTTAAAGAGGGGCAAAATGTAATACCCCAAAATCGGTCTCAGTATATCAATCCTTCTAAATCATCAAAGTCCTATTATACTAGGCAATTATGTTTTCTAATGGACTCTACTCGACTTAGTGTCAAATAGAGAAAACCTTAAATCTGTATTAATCACATGCTACATTTAATATAATGGCTAAACAAACCCTATGATTGATTAATTTAAAGTCCTAGTACTTTTATTAATTAAATCTCCTTTTTCTATTAATTTAAATAAATACATTTAAATTAATTCACATTTCTCTTTTTAACCCACTTGAAATTAAATATTACATTTAATTCTATTTTCTTCTATTAATTTAAATAAATATATTTATCTATTTAAATTAATTCATATTTCTTTTATTTATCCACTTGAAATTAAATATTATATTTAATTCTATTTTCTTTTATTAATTTAAATAAATATATTTATCTATTTAAATTAATTCATATTTCCCTTTTAACCCACTTAGAATTAAATATTATATTTAATTATATTTGAGCACATGACTCCTAATTCTAACCAAACTCATCTTTCTTACCCACCCACTAAAATTAAAATAATAATTTTTTCAATCTCTAAAGTCTTCACTTCTTCTCTCAAATAAAAAACAACCACATGGAAGAAATATACTTTGTCTAAATAATCCAAAACTCTACAAACTCGGATTTGGACTTTGGGGTCATTTTTGGAGGCTCTTTTATGAGTCTTGGGCCACCTAGTGACCAAAAATCAACACCTAACCTTAAGTATATCAAGTGGGGAAGCTAAAATTGACTTTAACTACCTTCTAGAAGCCTCTTAACCCCTCCAAAACCTCACTTAAGCATTCCATATGAATTTGGGTAAGTTTCATTTTTCAAAGTGGATCCACCCATCCACCCCCCATCCACACACTTTGAATTAAATAATTCAAATGAGAGAATCTCAACCCTTCATTTTCGTAAAATCCTGACCGTTGATTCTCCTAAAAATCTTATAAATAGGACTTCATTTCCCTTTACAAAGGGGGCCTTCATGAGCATTGTTATTATAGATCTAAGGGATCCAAATTCTTCTATTCTATCTTCTATCTATTCCTAAACCACACTCCTAGTATTCTCATAGCATTACTTTCAAACATATAGTGCATTTCAAGGCATTTGGAGAGCTACATCAACCCATTTTCGGGAGAAAAAAGGAGAACATGAGAACTAAATCTTGGAGGGAGTTTGCATTTAATTTCATTCTTTATTTCTAAGTTGTTTCTCATGAAGTAGATTAGATTTGTTTGCATGTTTCTTATATGAATCTTGTGGTTGTTTCATTTTCATGCATTCTAATCCAATTCTAGTCTTACATTTTGGTGAACCCGACGTGAACAATACTAACCTTTTGGTGTTTCTTTTGATGTTTTTATGCTTGTAGGGCTCTTGGGAAGCTTCCTCAGCAATTTTTGCAAGATTGAACTATTTCTTCCACTTCTTCTTATCTTCCATTCTTCCACTTTCTTGTCTCATTCTTGGCTATTCCCATTCCATTCTAAGGGTCTAAAATGAATTTCTAATGCATCTCATTTCAAGTTCTAAAGCTAATGAACTCTCACATTTAGATTTTGTGCACATAAAATGAACTCAGATGCTTCTATTTCCAATTTCTAAAGGCAAAATCAACCTTCACACTTAGCTTCGGAATGCTTAAAAAGAACCTCACATTTGGATTTGGTGCTCTTAAAATTGATACAAGTAGTTTTCAATCCAATCACTAAAGGCTAAATGAACTCTCATATTTGGATTTGGCGCACCTAAAATGAATTCAACTTGTTTCAAAGCCAATTTCTAAATGCTCATGAATCCTCACATTTCCTTTTGGAGTACCTAAAAAGAACTTCACATCTTTGATTTTCTTAAAGGCAAATGAATCTCATCTAAGTAGGATTCAAAGTAAATCAATGTTCATTTCTTCAAGCTATGCTCTAATGTTCTTCAATCTTTTCAAATCTAACTAAGTAGGGGTGAAAATTGATCAAATGTCTCTCAAATTTGCATCTTCTAAGGTCAATTAACTCTAATCTTTTGCAAATATACATGTTTCCAAATTGCTCATGCCCAACAACACAAAGGTGGATCGCGTTGCTAGGATTTGAGGTATTCTATTACATCTCTACAACATTTCAATTTTGGGAATAAAATGAATCTCTCATGTGTATGGCTTGTGTGATTCAATACTTTCATAAACCACATTTCGATTTTGGGCTTTAAAAAGAATATAGATTCAATTCCACGCATAAGTGTTTCACATAATAATTAGGCCCTATGAACACTATTTGTGGTTCTTGAGAGAGTGGGCTTCCAGCAAAGCTCTTCTCAATGAGATAATCCTTGTAGGTAGGGAGGATACTGAAAATGTCTTGCATTCCACTAGGTTTGTAGTCATTGACTTATTGATCGATGTATTCTCTCTCCGGAGAGATTGATAGACCATGAGTTGTTGACATCATGAAGCTTGGTGAGACCATTTTAGTCTTAGTGTGTCAGATGAACCTTGTTTGCTATGTTTTGGTGAGGTGAAGAGGCTAGAGGACTATGCTCTACTCCCTTTTTGGGTAGTATCAGAAACTCAAATCCTTAGGTCCAAACCAAGTCTCAATGTGGTCCCTTTTGTGAGTCACCTTTTAGAGAGGGTTAATCGCAGTGGACATTCCTTTTATTGGGTCAACCACATGGACGGAACCTCAAGCGGTAATAGCTATTTTTGCCATGGTAGTTACAACCGCTATATAAATGTCTTTGTGGAAAAAATCTCCATAGGTGTAGTTTTTTGTCGGGCTGTCAGAACTCCTCAGCATCTTTGATTGATTAAATTCTTAGAATGTGTCAAAACCCTGGTGCGCTGGGATTGGAGTTCACCCACTTGAAATTATAAAAGTCATAGAGTCAAACCATTACTACGAACCATAGAGCAACTAAATTTTTCTTGCTAGGACTATGTGCGTAATTGAAAAATATTTTGAGAACATACACAAATAGTTCTTCAGGGAGTAGAAATACTAAGTCACTATCTTTCTTCATGTGCAAGGTTGCTTTGTCCCTTGCTCATTGTTTGAAAACAATGGTTTGCTTGAACTCCCTGATTGCTATCTTGCGTGCTTGTTTAACAAATAAAAAATGAGTTCCTACATTTACAACTACTTGATAGTTCAAACCCATGTGCTTGTTAAAAAATGGTTTCAAAACATTCAAACATCCAAAATAATTGAATCCTTTTCTGGTAAACATGGTCATCCCAAGCTTTCACGTAGTTCTATTAGGAAACCCTATGTCAGGAATGAAATAGAGAGAAATAGCTTCCAATCCATTTTTCCAAGGAGATCCTTTTAGCTTGATTTTGCCTTCTAATTCATCTATCTGAATTTGGTCTCATCTTGTGTCAAAACCTTGTCAAGACAACCTCAAATCAATTCTCAAACAACGGCTAGGTGTTGTGAACTCGTGTTCACCATCTTTTGGGCATCTACCCATACAACTAGGGCATAGTATCCTACACTTATGTCCAAATCATTTATTACCCAATCAACCAAACCAATCTTGACAGGGTTGTGTCATTTAATTTGTCCTAAATCAGGTCATCTATCAGTTGTCTTATCTTGCTCTTTTGGATTCACCAAAGATTGATGGTGGAAACTCGAGTATCCTCACACAAGAAATCAAGATAAGAGTCTAACACTGTACCCCCTTTGCCATTAGTTCACAAAAGTAACCCACCAACCCCTCCAGTATCAATACCAGAATAGAATCAAAATACCGCCATGTCTCAAGGTGGAACCAGTCATGGCTCTCAAGGTCATCAGTCTGAACATGGTGAGGACCAAGAACCCACACCATCTGAAATAGCCAATCACCAAAATAGTGATGACTTTCAAAGAATGATGAGACATTTCTTACGAGAAGAGAAAGAGGCTTATTTCTTACAACTAGCTCAATAAGGAGCCAAACTTCCTCCTAATTTCAATGTTGAAGATATCATCAAACATGAGGAAGAAACTCCCATCACTGCTATGATAAAACAAATGCATGCCATGCAAGTCAAACTTAACCAGATAGAAAAAGAGAAAACACCCATGGAATTCTCTATGGAGGCTTTATGCCCCTTTCCATTTGATAAAGACTTGTACATGCCACCATTCCCAAAAAGAATGGAAATACCCAAATATGACAAATACGATGGAAACTCTAACCCCCAAGATCATGTCAGAGAATTTTGTACACAATCCATGGAGTTTATGCATGAACCAACTTACTTAATGCGCCTTTTCCCTTGATCTCTGGGAGGAGCGGCTATCAAATGGTTCTCTAAAATACCTCCAACTATCAAGACTTTTGAGGAGTTAATCAAACTATTTTATCAACAATACTCCTACAACATCCAATGCCCGATCACCATGATCAACATTTGCAATTTGAAACAAAAGTCAGGAGAATCCCTTCTCACTTTCCTCAAACATTGGAGGAAGAAATTTTCACTCTATACTCGGCAGATTCCAGAAAATGAAAAACTTGAAATATTCATCAACAACCTCATTCCGGAACTCAATTATCACCTCCAAATACAAAATCATACTTCTTTTGATAAGATGGTAGAAAATGCCATAAAAATTGAAGATGTACTTGTTTGTATGGGAGACATATCCCTTTACAAGGAAAACAAGTTTGAAACAGGTTCTAATTCCAAACCAAAGGACAAAAACCAAAATGTCAAATTTTGGAATAAGAACAAAGGCATTGTCACAGATGGTGTTGTTGATACTCTCTGTGTCCCATCTGAGGCACCAGCATTTAATCTCACTCTTGGCACCAAGGCCATCAAGGCTTCAGAACTGAAGACACATGAACCTGCTAACAAAAAGTCATCTGAATATAAACCTTGGGCTTCAGATCCTAAACGTAAGTTTACTCCTTTGGAGAATCTTTGGAATTAGCTATGAAAACTCTATTAGCTAATGACATCATATCTCTGCCTGAGATCTGACAATATGACCTTGAACCTAAACCAAAGTGGTGGAGAGAGAACGAGTTCTGTGACTTCCATCATGGCCAAGGTCATAAAACTAATAACTGCTTACGCTTGAAGCATCTCATACAAGACAAAATTGATGCTAAAGAGATTTTAATCAACAACCATAAGAGCAATAACGATCATACAACATTCACAGAACCATTTCTGAAACATGGTCAGAAAGTTTCATCTTCTCAGCCTAATATGGGGGCAAAGGTCAATTATGCCTACCCTGGAAATAATGTTGTCATCAATATGGTTGAACCATGTCTCTCTGAGAGTTGCAATGTCATCACAATTATACGAAGAGATAGAGATCACTCCTTAGCTAACGCAGTTACTCGATCACAAGCTCTGGCACATCTGAAAGGAAAAATCCTAGATTCATCTAATGTCTGTAAGATACATTTCAATCTTTCATCTGCTTCCAAATAGAAGGTTGTTTCAAAATCTTCCAATCCAAAAGACATAAGGCCTACATCTTATAGCATTGTTCAACAAATCCAGCACACTAATGCAAAAATCACTATGTTTGAGTTGCTTCGAATATCTCCAACTCATAGAGCCATTCTAGACAAAGCTTTTCTTGGATCCAATGTTCCTAACAACCTTGATTTAGACAGGTTCCAGACTATGGTTGGACATCTTACATCTCCTCAATACATCTCTTTTTCAGAAGAAGATGACAATTCATTAAGTCACCCCCATAACCAACCTTTGCATATAGAAGTCTTAATCCAAAACCATCGTGTCAAATGTGTGTTGATAGATGGAGGCGCTGGCCTCAATATTTGCTCCTACAAATTGGTGACACAATTGGGATGGTCAGAAAATACTATTGATCCTAAAAAGAGGATAACCATAAAAGCATATGATGAACAAGAAAGATCCTCAAAAGGCACCATTGTCTTGCCTATCAGAATAGGACCTTTAATCAGAGATGTCACCTGCCAAGTACTGGATCTCCCACTAGCCTACAACATTCTTCTAGGAAGACCCTGGATCCATGACATGCAAGCTATTCCATCAACCTATCACCAATGTGTAAAATTTCCCTATGATGGAGTCGAGGTCACTATACCAGCAGACATTACAACTTCTTGAAATGCTTTGCAAGAAAGTGTAGACAAACTTGTTCCACACAATAGGGAATCCACCACTAAACAGAGTAACACAACCTCTA
The DNA here is from genome assembly GCA_027943335.1 of Chamaecyparis obtusa. Taxonomy (NCBI): domain Eukaryota; kingdom Viridiplantae; phylum Streptophyta; class Pinopsida; order Cupressales; family Cupressaceae; genus Chamaecyparis; species Chamaecyparis obtusa. The sequence goes on from BSBK01000610.1 coordinate 101,588, forward strand.
ACTCTAAAGTAGAGGATGTAATGAAGCAGGTCAAAATCAAAGACATTGGCATGGGAGAATATAGAATGGAACCTGTGTTGTCTCTCACTTCTCTCCCAATTTCACCTAAGTCTTATGGACAACCCTCAGAAAAGACAAAACTAGCAATCAAAGCACCAAAAGTCATCTATAATGGGAGCTTTGTCATAGAGCAAGTGTCCAAGGAAGAATTTGAGGAAGAAACAGGTGTACTCGTCTGGTTATACAAAGAAAAGAGCCAATCCCACATAGTTCAAAATTGTGGCTCTCAATCACACAAGATTCCTGCAGAATCATATGGACTGGGTAGCAAGTTAATGACTCAAATGGGATACACGAGAAAAGGACCTCTAGGAATAAGAGGCAAAGGTCTTATATCACCCATTAAACATTATGGCCAGGCAAATAAGGATACTATAGGTCTAGGATACAAGAAGAAGCCTTTCTATCTTAGCAAGAATTCCTCTCATGTCATAGAGCAAATCAAGCCAAGAGAAACTCTTCTTGAGAAAGAAGAAACAAAACAATCTGATAATGATGATTCTGACACTACTAAGGAGCTCATTCCTTATGAGCATTTGCCTAAAGAAATAACAAACCTCCTTGATGTTGAAGATGATCCCATAAAGAGAATCAGTATAGTGGACACCCAAAAGATAGTCACCACACAAAAACTAGCTGATCCTGAAAGAATGTTGACTAAATAGCTTGAACACAACAATGATTCTGAAATAGACTCCCATGAATATGAGTTCCACTTAGAATCTGAAGGAAATCCTGCTTGGGGAATTCATCCCGATTTCACCCATGTTCTTGATTTGGAGGAAGAATCAGAAAAAGATGAGCTTGTCATAGATGCCACTCATCTAAACTCACCTACACCTAGCATAAGTTTAGAGTGAAGTAATGAACCTCATGAATCTGATTCACTTAATACTAACAATGGAATCACTAACACCGTTGAAATGATTAATGAACTAGACATTCTTAGTAGTGATACTATCTTTGAATTCGAGAGTCAGGTTAAAACCAATGATGACAACACCATAAGCGTCAACACCATCAATCAATCTTTCTATACATTGAATATCCATCATCCTAACCTCATAGACCAAAACTTAGTTGACCCAAACCAAGATGTCCATATCTTTCCAACTAACTACACCCTTGCGTGCTACCTCAATGCAGTGGAACCCATGATGACTTCCATCAGTAAATCTAGCAGTAGCATGACAGAGTCGAACATCAAATATCTCAGTCAAAAAAGTAAAAACAAAAGGAAAAAGAGTTTTGAGGGTGAAAACCACTATGTGACAGTCTCAAAACATAAAATAGTAAAAACAAAAGATGCATCCAAAGCTGAAAACCTCTCAGAGGCACCTAAGGATGAGATATTTGATGTCCTTCTGAGTCACTCATAGGACCGATCTCCAGTATTGACTGAACCAACTCAGTCTATCAACTTGGGCACAATGGAAGAACCTCAGTTAATCCATGTAGCTCAATCTCTATCAGAAGAAGAAAAACAAGCATTCACTATGTTCTTATCAAAAAAGAAAACCAACTTTGCATGGAAATATTCTGATATGCCTGGATTAGATCCTAAGCTAATCATGCATCATATTTCCATAGCTCCGGGAGTCAAACCTGTCAAACAAAAACTATGAAAAATGCATCCTCATATTGCACTTCTAGTCAAAGTTGAGTTGGAAAAGTTGCTAAAAGCCGGATTTATCCAGGTCATAGATTATGCTGAGTGGATATCAAACATAGTCCTAGTTTCAAAACCAGATAACTCTATCAGGATATGCATAGATTTCAGAGATTTAAACAAAGCATGCCCTAAGGATGACTTTCCACTACTGAACATTGATATGATAGTGGAAATGACTGCTAGCTTTGAAATGTACTCTCTAATGGATGGTTTTTCTGGCTACAACCAGATCAAGATTGCTCCAGAAGATCAGGAGAAAATAGCTTTTACTTGTGCTTGGGGTACTTTCTATTAGAATGTCATGCCATTTGGTCTCAAGAATGCTGGTGCTACATATTAGAGAGCTATGAAAACTATCTTCCATGATATGATGCATAAAACCATGGAAGACTATGTTGATGACACCTTAGCAAAATCAATGATAAGATTAGAACATCTAAATGATTTGCGCAAAATACTGGACAGAATGGAGAAGTTTAGTCTCAGACTAAATCCTAAGAAATGTGCTTTTGGTGTAACTTCCGGAAAGCTCCTAGGCTATATTGTCTCAAAGAAAGGCATTGAAGTAGATCCTGCTAAAGTCAAGGCTATCATAGAGATGACACCTCCTAAAAATATCAGTCAAATGAGAACCTTGCAAGGAAGGGTGCAATCTATCAGATCCTTCATATCTCAGTTAGCAGATATATCACAACCTTTCACAAACACATTACATAAGGGTGTGATTTTTACATGGAATGAAGAATGTGAAAGGAACTTCAACCACATCAAGCAATATCTTTCAAATCTTCCTATTTTGATGCCTCCATTTAGGGGAAGCCATTGATTTTGTATGTCTCCGCCACAGATACCTCACTGGGGGCATTACTAGCACAACATGATGACAACAATAAAGAGAGAGCCATCTACTACATCAGCAGAACCTTGGTAGCATATGAAAAGAACTATTCAAAGATTGAAAAATCCTGTCTAGCTGTGATTTTTGCATCACAAAAATTGAGACACTATATGTTAGCTCATACAACACAGTTGATAGCTAAGATTGACCCATTAAAATACTTATTGAGCAAGGCTGATCTCACAGGTAGATTAGCTAAATGGGTGGTGCTATTGAGTGAATTCAACATAGAATATGTTGAACGGAAAGCTATCAAAGGTCAAGTCATTGCTGATCAATTGGCTGAAGCCCCAATGTTTGATGACACACCATTACAGATGGAATTTCTAGACTCCTCTATCATGCACATATCTTCAAGGATTTGGCAACTTTTCTTTGAAGGATTTTACACACAAAATGGATTCGGAGCCGGCATACTATTCATAACACCACAAGGATACTCCATACCTAAAGCATTCAGAATAAAATTTCCTTGTACAAATAATATTGTAGAATATGAAGCTCTACTTAATGGCATGAAGATAGCAATTGAGTGGTGAGTGATAGAGTTACACATTCAAGGAGACTCCCAGCTCGTTATACACCAAGTCAATGATGTATACCAGACAAAGGATGAGAAACTAGTTCCATACAAATGCATGGTTGATGACCTTAAGAAGTATTTCATCATAGTCACTTTTGAGAAAATTCCTAGAATAGAGAACAAGGCTGTTGATGCTATGGCAACATTATCATCTCTACTATAGCAGCCAGAACATGAGCTACGTTATGAGTTCCTGGAGGAAGCATTGTCATTCCCTGCATACGATTGTCCAGAAACTCGCATGATCTGCACAGTTGTTGGTCATGATTCTTCTAGATACAAACCCCTTTTCTCATTCCTTTGAGATCCAATCATTCCCGATTCCTTTAACCACCATGAAAAATGTTCCCTTATCTGAAATGCATTGCAGTATGTCATCATTGGTAATGATCTGTACAAACGAAGTCTAGATGGTACACTTCTTAGGTGTTTAGAACATGAAGAGTCTCAACGCGCATTAGAGGAAGTCCATGATGGTATATGTGGATCACATTCCAATGGTTTAACACTAGCTCAAAAACTTATTAGGGCTGGGTATTATTGGCCAAACATGGAACAAGAGGCTGTTACATATGCTAAGAAATTTCAAAAGTGTCAAGTCCATGGAAACTTGATACATGCACCAGGGAGATATTTGATCCCCTTTACAACACAATGGCCTTTTCAACAATGGGCATTTGATCTTATAGGGACTATTTATCCACATTCTTCAAATGGACATACCCATATAATTACAGCTACAGACTATTTCACAAAATGGGTAGAAGCAGTTCCCTTAACTCAAGCAACTAGTAAACAAATTTCTATGTTCATCTTGAACTACATCATTTGCAGATATGTTATTCCCCACTCTATAGTCACAGATAATGGTGGACAATTCAAAAACAAAGACTTGGATGATTTATGTGCCAAATTCAAAATCACACAACATTGGTCATCTATTTACTATCCTCAAGGGAATGGACAAGCAGAGGCTTCCAACAAGAATCTATTAAAAATCTTGCACCGTACAGTTAATAAAATAGGAAGAGACTGGCATCTTATGATCAATCTGGCTCTCTGGGCCTATAGAACAAGTATCAGAATGCCTACAGGGGCTACACCATTCACTTTAGTTTATGGGTCTGAAGTAGTACTGCCTATTGAGGTTGAAATCTCATCACTAAGAATCAGAATGCATGGTCTAGTCATTGATGATGACTACAGAGTGTCTAGGTTGCAAGAACTTGAACTACTAGATGAGCGTAGATAGGCAGCATATGATCATCTCAGAGTGTATCAAAAAAGAATGTCTAGAGGCTACAACAAGAAAGTCAGACACATAGAATTTTAGGTTGGCGATCTGGTCTTGAGAGAGAATCCTAAAAATCAATCACATAGAGAACACAAGGGGAAGTTTGAACCCAACTGGCTGGGTCCCTTTGTTATCACTACTACTTTTGGCTCTGGTGCCTATCAACTCTCAACAACTGAAGGAGAACAGCTCTGAGAACCAATCAACGTTCTCCATCTAAAGAAATTTTATGCCTAGGGCATTCAGTCTATGATAAAATGTCCTGAAAAAATCTTTAAAATTGATAAAAGTCCTGAAAAAAATGAACATCTTGGTGAAAACCTAGCAATAGGCACCTTGATGACTTACAAAAAATAAAAAATATCAAAAGTACAAAAAAATGAAAAAAAAGAAAAAAAGAACATCATGGTGAAAACCTAGCAATAGGGGCCTTGATGACTCACAAAAAAAAAGTAAAAAATATCAAAAGTACAAAAAAATTGAAAAATTAAAAAATACCAAAAAAAAAGAAGAGAAAAAGTGCCTTGGTGAAATCTTGGAAACAGGCACCTTGGTAGCAAAAATTGAATCTCTGCCAAAATGGTGAAAACCTGGTAAACGGGTGCCACTTGTTTCAAAATGCTCCATCTATCAGTGCAATCTTGGTCTTTTTCAACTTTCAGTCTTGCTTTAGTTTGTACATATCTCCTGGTTTTGTCTCTACATTTTCAATTTTCAATAAGTTGGTCTGTACACCAATCAGCTCAAGCATCTATATCCTATCAATGCTTAACACTTGGGGGCAATCAATGCCATATCCTATGGCCTTGAGTATATCTTTAGACGTGTCATATCCAGTTAGAGTCCTTTGAAGATTCATCCGGGTTAGTCAGTCTATCTCCTTACCAGAAAAGGATTTTGCACATAACAACAAAACAATCTATGATTCACATGCTTTTATCTCTTTGTATGCTTACTGTTTTGCATTGAGATTTTTTATTTTTTTTTGCATATTGTGTCCCTTTGAGCTCTTCGATGATGTCCTTTAAAAGATTTAGAAAGTGATGACCGGGGGCACAATCTTTTCTTTCTTTCTGCTTGTTGGTTTAGTTCCAATGATCTAAAGACTTCATATAAGAGAGGTGTCCATCTGTAAGAGCCTTCATCTTGTATTGGATGGCCATGTGTACCTCGAATCCTTTATAATGGACACTTTGGTGAGGTTGGTTCTTCTCCTTGTCTATTTGAGTGACTTCTTTCTACTACAAGCAAAATTGAAAACGCTCATCCTGCTAAGTGAACGTAAGGGTCACTGTGAGCAACATTGAAATGCTTATCTTTCACTTAGCAAATGGAAGAAACTCTAGCATGTCTAGTGTGTTTGTATGCAAGAAACATTTAGGTCATTCTAGCAACTGTGCTTGGATGCTTATGTCAACTTGCTAAATCAAAAGGAATAGGTGAACAAGTCATTCTGGCTTCTTGTGCCTTAATGCTTACACCGCATTCTGACAAATCTTAGACTAATGTCATATTCATATTCTCATGATAGCAATATCAGTGAGGGTTGTATGACATCTTGTGATTGTCTAATACCGAATGCTCTGTGACGATGATTATCCAATAAGTCATTTGTCAAATGATAAATTTGGTCTTCCTGTCAAATCAAATAAATATGATACATTTATTTGATTGAACTAAAAGACTAACAAAAAAAAAATTAAAAAAAAAATCATCCATAGATGCATAGGAACATCAAGTCCATCAAAAGTTCATTATTTCATCATAATATATACATATATCTAAAAACAACAAAATTTGGACACATGAAATCCTCCTTTTATATATATATCATGGTGATTACATTTGGTACACATCATGTGTCTAGCCAAAAAAAAAACAAAAAAAAACAAAAAAACAACAAAATTTGGACACATGAAATCCTCCCTTTATATATATATCATGGTGATTACATTTGGTACACATCATGTGTCTAGCCAAAAAAAAACAAAAAATAAAAAAATAACAAAACAACAAAATAACACTTGTGTCATCACTCTGCCCGTCCAGGTTCTGATGATGAAGAACCTCTGCTGCTACTTCTGTGCCTTGATGGATGGACACCAATACCTCTGATTGGTCTAGCCATCCTCTGTGGCATTCCTCCATCTCGCCTCTGATCCACTGGGACTGTCTAATGGTATAATCCCTTGTAATAAGCCGCTTCTTGCCCAACCTTTGCTAACTCTTTCATCACTGATAGAGTCTCCATCATTAGCTGAGATGCCCCAGGGAGTGTTACTACCTTCCGTGCAACATCTCGTTCACCTTGGTAGGTCTTTGCCAAAAATCTCCACCGATCCCTATTCACCATCACATCCTCTAGCTGTTGTCTAAGGTTATTCACCTGTTGAGTTACTGCATTCAATCGCTCTTGTGTCTCCTCTGACATGGCATCAATCTCTGTCATGGTCTTCTGGGATGCTTCCACACTACTTTGTAATGCGTCGTAGGCTGCCTGAGCACGATCTACTTGAGCCCGTTCTACCTCTATCACTCCCTGCATATGGGATCCTTCAATCTATGCACTATCTTCTCATACCCTATCCATCATACCTTGCAACCATGTCACCTCACTTTCCGCTTGATCCGCACTTTCTTCTTCTACTGCTAGTTGTCGCCACAAGGCATCTCTTTCTTCCACCACTGCATTGTAGTCTTCTGCCAATGCAAATTGTCGCCACATTACTGGTTGTGGTCCTATTACTTGTGCTGCAACCATTGGCTCTAGTCCTGGTCATTGTACAATAGGATCCAATCTCTGTTGATCACTTTGTTGACCTTGTTCGAAGAAGCTAGAGAATATCAGATACCTCAGTACTGGTCGATGTATGACAGGATTCTATCTTTTTTGATCACCTTGTGGAACTTGTTTGAAGAAGCTAGAGAGTATTGGATAGTTTGATCTCCATGAGGCATATTGCTCCTGGGATCTGGCCTCTTGCCTTCTCTCATCAGTTTCCTCCTGCCTTCCCTCACCCGCATCCTCCTACCTTCCCTCACTAGCATCCTCTTGCCTTCCCTCACCCGCATCCTCTGTCCATTCTCTCCATGCCACCCGTGACATCAAAGGACCTGGATCTCTCTGGGGATGTCTTATCATGAGCTTTGGCCTCACCTGTCTCCCATCCACACTCTCATCACTACCATCTTCATTCCTTCTACTTTCTTTCATTATGCCTACTGCCTTTTCTTCTCCCCACTAATGATATTTCTTTCTTCGCCTTCTTCTCTGATACACTTGATGTGTTTTCTCTTGTAAATTTTCCATGGCCTTTTCTCTTGCTAAATACCCATCATTCATGCCTACGCACCCTACCGCTATTAGCTCATCTTGTCCTTATACCTATTGTATATAGCGCGGCAACACTTCTTCCTAAAAAATAAATCTTGTCAGAAAATCTTGAGATTTTCTTCATCTACTGTACACATCCTCATCAATCTTGAAATAAGATTTGGTCAGAAATCTTGTCCCATCAAGCCCTATACTTCAACACCTCCTAGGGGAAACTCTTGCCTAGCTATTACTACGATCTCTCTCCTCGAGAATTTCCCTCACAACAGTCACCAATGGTTCTCATTGCATCTGCCTACTCTTGCCATCCTATTGTTCATCCTATGAAGTGAACGTGTGGGTCACTGTGAACATGCTTATCAGATGCTGGGGCGGGTTCTTACTTGTGCATCTCTGTAATATCCTCAGAAATTTTTTTTTTTTTTTTTTAAAAAAAGGGTAAAATGTCTTGAAAAATGTGTAAAAATATCAAATATTTTTTTCAAAAATCCTAAAAATAAAAAAATAAAAAAATAAAAAAAATCACATACTTGAAAATCTGTAATAAATTTGTTCATAATATTTTCCTTGTCTTTGTTTTGACTTCTGCTTGTTGGATGATCTTCTCAGATCCTGAGGCATTTGTTCATATGTCTTAGGAAAGATGAGATCACTCTCTGTCTGCTATGTGTTTGTTTACGCAAATGGATCATCATCCTAGCTTTCTATGCTAGGTATGACATATCCACTTTTGCAACATCAAAATAAAGCTCTAATAACATGAAGTGCACTTATGAAAGCAAGTATCATCACCAATCATCTTTGCTCTATCTAACATTCCTTCCATCAATCTTATCTAACCTCAATCTTTTCAAAAAATTGTCCTCGAATCAATTTCTGCCCAATTTTTCAAGGGGGCATCATATCTCTCTTTTGTCAATCCACTAAGGCACATTGCTCAGGGCAATCTAATCTCAAACCCTGAAAATCAATTCTGATTGGTATTTGGAAAACCTAACCTAGAATCCAAAAATCAAAACTTTGTTCTAGAGATAATCTTGAAATCTACACAACACTTAGGGCATATCAGATTCATCAAAATCCATATCAATCTGGTATTCTTTTAATCTTGTTAACTATATCAACATTTTGTAACTATCGGTTCATCAGTGCTATGTCCTCGATTCTTCATAACTGAAGGGTTCAGATGTGATACCAATGTGATTCTTATTGACAATCGGGTCTGGAATCGGTCACTCACTTCTTTATAATCATAGGTTCAGAATCAGTCATCTTATCACTTATTTGTAATCATCGGTTCATTGTTGGTACCGTTAACAACATCTCAAATCTTTGGTCGATCAAGACCCAATCTAGACTTCAATCATCATATCAGACTATTCTTTGAACCACTACGCTTCATGTAGTAATTCAAAGAGGGGCAAAATGTAATACCCCAAAATCGGCCTCAGTATATCAATCCTTCTAAATCATCAAAGTCCTATTATACTAGGCAATTATGTCTTCTAATGGACTCTACTCGACTTAGTGTCAAATAGAGAAAACCTTAAATCTGTATTAATCACATGCTACATTTAATATAATGGCTAAACAAACCCTATGATTGATTAATTTAAAGTCCTAGTACTTTTATTAATTAAATCCCCTTCTTCTATTAATTTAAATAAATACATTTAAATTAATTCACATTTCTCTTTTTAACCCACTTGGAATTAAATATTACATTTAATTCTATTTTCTTCTATTAATTTAAATAAATATATTTATCTATTTAAATTAATTCATATTTTCTTTATTTATCCACTTGAAATTAAATATTATATTTAATTCTATTTTCTTTTATTAATTTAAATAAATATATTTATCTATTTAAATTAATTTATATTTCCCTTTTAACCCACTTGGAATTAAATATTATATTTAATTCTATTTGAGCACATGACTCCTAATTCTAACCAAACTCATCTTTCTTACCCACCCACTAAAATTAAAATAATAATTTCTTCAACCTCTAAAGTCTTCACTTCTCCTCTCAAGTCAAAAACAACCACATGGAAGAAATATACTTTGTCCAAATAATCCAAAACTCCACAAACTCGGATTTGGACTTTGGGGTCATTTTTGGAGGCTTTTTTATGAGTCTTGGGCCACCTAATGACCAAAAATCAACACCTAACCCTAAGTATATCAAGTGGGGAAGCTAAAATTGACTTTAACTACCTTCTAGAAGCCTCTTAACCCCTCCAAAACTTCACTTAAGCATTCCATACGAATTTGGGTAGGTTTCATTTTTCAAAGTGGATCCACCCATCCACCCCCCATCCACCCACTTTGAATTAAATAATTCAAATGAGAGAATCTCAACCCTTCATTTTCATAAAATTCTGACTGTTGATTCTCCTAAAAATTCTATAAATAGGACTTCATTTCCCTTTACAAAGGGGGCCTTCATGAGCATTGTTATTATAGATCTAAGGGATCCAAATTCTTCTATTCTATCTTCTATCTATTCCTAAACCACACTCCTAGTATTCTCATAGCATTGCTTTCAAACATATAGTGCATTTCAAGGCATTTGGAGAGCTATATCAACCCATCTTTGGGAGAAGAAAGGAGAACATGGAAACTAAATCTTGGAGGGAGTTTGCATTTAATTTCATTCTTTATTTCTAAGTTGTTTCTCATGAAGTAGATTAGATTTGTTTGCATGTTTCTTATATGAATCTTGTGGTTGTTTCATTTTCATGCATTCTAATCCAATTCTAGTCTTACATGAACAAGCTATGAAATTGAGGTGAGAATGAGTAAGATCCAAGTATGATAAATGGACAAGTATGAATGTCAACATTCAGTTCAGAAATGAATCCCACTGAAAATGGAGGCAAAGAGAGTTATCACGGACCTAATTTCAATGAGGAATGACCAAGCAAAGTTTAGCTTTCGATGAGCTATGCCAATAAAGTAACTCCCATTACAACCACTTTGTAGCTCATTCAATAATAAATAGAGGCCACATACATTTCTTTTTAAATAGTGGCTATTAAATATATCATGCTAGTAGAACTGATGTTAAAATACATTTTGTATATAGGCATTTATGGCTTATGTTAATGATGTAATAAGACCCCATTAGTTATGCCAATAAAGAAACTCCCATTACAACCACTTTATAGCTCATTCAATAATAAATAGAGACCACATACCTTGAAGTGTGTGCCATCCAATTCTCTCAAACTTGATGAATCTATTCTTTCAACATTTGTAGCAGAGCAAGGAATCCATAGGAATTGTATGCTGATTTAGAGAGAGGAAACCCAAAGAAATAAAATTGGTATCTAAAAGGGAAGAAATATGTTGTGGACCTGTTGTCTGAGGAAGAATTGCAGCACAGATGAATTGTGGTAGAAGGCATGGGTAAAACGTGATTGGGTATGGATAAACAACACCAATAGTTTACTATCCAGATGAAGAATTATCTGATACATCTAAAAAATAAATTGGATTATGGAAGCTCTGAAGATTGCTTTATGGAGATTTAGAATTTAGCAAGCATTTTTCTAGCATCTCTTTTGTGCATTTTCATCATGAAGGTAACAATGCAAATAATGCCTTAGCTAATGTGAGGATTCTCCAAGACCATCTCTTTTTTCTTCAATGATGATGTCGAATCATGAACTTTGTTAGGAAGCATTCTACTGGATGATAAGTCACCTTGATTACTTTAAAGAGTATCAACTTGTCATTCCCAATGGTAGTTGTCTCTTAATCATTGGTTTGTTATATTTTGATGTGACCCTTTGTTCTATCCTTGGTGTATGTTGGTATTGGAGGCATTTGTATTGATGAGAGCTATTTATTTCAGTCACTGCTATGTTCTCACACATGTCATTGCTCTATTTCTCATGGTATTCTAGGTTTTGAGTTATCTTGCTTGTTTGATGCTTTAGTATGTTTCCTAATGTCTACATTTTGGTTATGTATAAGGCAATTTAGTTATTCCCTTGTGTTCCATTTATGGGTACTAAGGGCTTCCCTTTGGTAACAAGAGACTTGTTCATGTCTTCAAAGGAAAATTTTAGTTCATGAGCTTTGCTCTATTGTTTGGCCCTCTTTCCATTATAATGAGAATTATCTTGAGTTTAAATAGCAATGAAGATAATGGAAGGCTCAACTTGAGGGCTTCTATCCCAGCCAACTTCAAGGAAAAGCTTCATTTGTTCTATGGTTGAGAATTTGGTTCTTTTTCCCAATGATATATATTTCCAAATGATATATATTTGCTACGCAAGGGCTTTTAGTCATTTTGGACAATTTGAGGCAATCTATTGGTATTGACATAATTTTGAATAGGGGTCCTTATATTACACAAAATTTTGATTAAAAGTTAAAATATACCATTAAAATCTAAATGATAAAGATATTTCATATGATGTTTTCGATATTAAAATGGTTGAGAAAATGGTTGTTTAGTAACGATTTTTATCTACAGGTTGCAAACAAATCATCCTTCTTCCACCAACAAGTCATTCCATTCAAGAAAGACCATGTCTGACGATATCAATGCACAAAAAAATAGGGAGACAATTGCTAGACTATGGTCTAACTTAAAAAAAAAGGGTGATGGAAAATGTTATTTTCCTTGCAAACTTTGTAAGGGCTTAAAGACTCGAAGATATCTAATTAAAATAGTTGAGGAACATTGTAGGCAACATGGTCGTCACATTGAAGGGGGAAACAAATTTCATCCATTGGTATGTATTTTAATATTTTATAAAATACATAAGACATGATTTGATGATGAAAACATGGTCATGGTTAATATAAGGTCATCATTTTCATATAGGTCAACATCCCTCAGTTTCATGTTATGGACCATGACAATCTGGAGCATGTGGATTTCCAAATGAGGGAACATGGAGGTGTGAATATAGAAGTAGAAGGTAATGATATCATGGAAGAAGACCACGATGATGAAGAAGATCAAGATGATCATGATGATCAAGATGATGATGATGTTGATGCAGAGCTTGATGTACCTATACTTGAGAAGGCACATGAACCCCTATATGAAGGCTCCGAAACAACTCTTCTTGTCATTGTATTGTTGTTGGTGAACTTGAAGGTTATGAATGGTTTATCCAATGTAGCAATGACACGTATGTTAAGGTATGTCATCTTTTTTTATTATTTTAGTCATAATTCCCTTACAATTAATATTGGGTGAATCATGTAGCAATTAATATTCTTTAAATTAACAAATTATATTTTTGGTCGTAGGTTGATAGGTGAGTGTTTGTTACCACCATCAAACATTCTACCTCACTTGTACTGAGAATTATCGGCCATTATGAAAGATATTGGAATGGAGTATCAAACAATACATGCATGTCCGAATGATCATATTATATATTATAAATAGCATGAATTTGCAATAGAATGCCCTATTTGTCATATTAGTAGATATCAATCAGATTGAATAACAAAAAATGTGCCTCGCAAGGTTCTTCGACATATTCCCATTATTCCACGTCTGTAACGATTATTCAAGTGCAATAGCTTGGCACAATTTATGGATTACCATGCATGCAATAGAAGTCAAGATGGCATTATGTGAATGTCTGCGGATGGCTTGACATTTAAGAAAATAGAAAAAAAAATGGCCACACTTTAAAGAAGAACCTCGTAATCTCAAGCTTTCATGGGCAGCAGACGGTGTTAATCCGTTTGGAGAGATGAGATCTACTTACTCGGTGTGGCCTATTTTTGTTATCAACAATAACATTCCTCCTTGGTTGTCCATAAAGAGGGAGCACATAATGTTGTCACTGATTATTCTAGGTATTTTTTGATTTAATGGTCATCTAAATAAATTTATTATTAATAATCCATCAAAATGGTCATAATAACTATGTAATGTTTTTGTTCATTCAACTAGGTAAGTACCAAGTTAAAGATATCAATTTATATATTGAGCCCCTTATCGATGAGTTGATGGTGTTATGGAATGGGGTCACTATGTATGACATCTCTAGACCAATAGGACAAAGACAATTTCAATTCCATGCAATACTTGTATGGACAATACATGATGCCCCTGGGCTAACACATTTTTGTGGTATGTTCTCTTCTTAACACCTCTTTTTTGGTATGTTATGGTGCTAACACAAAGTTAACACATTTAATCCAATTATACATGATCTTGTAGGTCTTCAGACAAAAGGAAAATTTGCATGTCTAGTTTGTGGTCCAAAGACAAAATCTCGTCATTCAAAAAGTTTAAGAAAGCAGGTGTTCGATGAGAATAGACACTTTCTCCATAGAAATCATAAGTACTGAATTACTGAAAAACATCTTTTCAATGGGAAAGAAGAGACTACATCAAAGCCATAGAGAATGACACCTCACCTATGGAAGTTGGCATACAATAAAATAAATCATCGAGGTAATGTCATTCCATTTGATGGGTTTTGTTTCAAATTTATATTTTGATAGTGTGTTTTGTTTACTGATGATGTAATTGATGCTTGTGAAGGTCGTCAAGACATCAATGACCAACTTCTAAAAGGACTAAAAAAGTTATCCTATGCAATTTACTAGGTTGTCGTACTATGAGCAACTTCCAATCGTGCATTTGTTTGATCCTATGCATATTGGAAAGAATGTAATAGAGACATTATGGAAAATATTGGATGGAAGACGTGACAAAGATCAAATTATCAAAATTTGTAGTGACATTGAAGAATCCAACCATGCAATGAAAAATTTTATTCGATCAAATAACAATGGAGACCAAATTGATACAAGTGCCCTTCCATGGTTATTGTTGGAGCAGCAAAGCAATGCTATAAAAGAAATTATAAAAAAATATGATTTCCCACAAGATTTGCTGCGAACATAAACGATCTCATATCAAAGAAAAGTGAATTTGGGCCAGGGATGAAAACACACGATTGACATATATTTATTAAAGTAATTCATATTATTTTGTATTCACTATATATTTGTATACTACATGTGGTTTTCATTGCATTCTTTTATAAAATATTGACAAGATCATTTTACAAATATTGCAGTATGTTCTATCTCTATCTCTCCCACACCACTTTGCCAATGGTGTCAAACAAGTTATATATGATCTTGGAAAATACATGAGGTGGTTGTCATCTAAAGAAATCAATAAAGAAGATATAAAATACTGGAAGAGAAAAATTCCTCTTCTTATGTGTGAAATGCAAAAGTGTCTACCTTCAACTTTTTTCAATGCACAAGAACATTACCTCATACATTAGGTTGAGGAGATTGAATTGTGTGGACCTATACCAACTAGGTCAATGTGGATGGTTGAGAGGCACTTGAAATTTTTAAAAGGCTTGGTTCCACAAAGAGCACATCCTGAGGGTTCTATGGTGGAGGGATATATGGTATACCAGACCATGGTGTACATTAGTGAATATCTTCCTAAGTTTACAACAAAGATCCTTGTAGATCGTATTTGGGATCCTAACTCTATTAACAAATTTGAAGGGGAGTACTTTATGGGAAAAGGTAGATTGAGGAAAGTGAGAGGTAAATCTAAGATGTTATCGTAGTTAATTAATTCTTATAAATCTTCAATATAAGTTATTTATAATTGGTATATTTTTTTTGATACATCTGGTCGAGAGTAGGATGCAATACATTTGTATATTGTAAACAATGTTGATTGGATGACAGTATGGATTGAATGATGTCAACAAAATGGTTACTCGTTAACATGGGAAGGTGTTGCTTCATTGGTTAGAGAAGCTCATCGTAATGGAGATTCCAATGTTACTCCAATGGTAATTGATCTAGCACATGGTTTAAGAGGTGGACAGGTACGTACAAATTTATTAATGATCATGACTCGTATGTTTCATATCAACTCATGATGCAAATAATTTACACACTTAAAAAATTGTAGGTCAAGCACCACAAAGCTATGTACTATCATGGCAACAAATTTTGCATAAAAAAGTTGGATGACACAAAGAAAACTTATGATTCTGGGATAAGTGCAGTTTTCGAGGTCACCAATATATCATCTAGAAATGACATACATCCTCAACAATCTCAAAATCAATACTATAGAATCTTAGATGATATAATTGAGTACGACTTTAACTCCTTCAAAGTAGTTCTATTTTTCATCAAATGGTACAGGCTACGACTGAATCAAAATGATCCAGATAGAACTATTATTCAACATGATAATGGATTTACAATGATTAATACAATGTCATTTGAGCTAGTTGGAGATGAGCTCTATGTTCTTCCAAGCTAGTGTGAACAAGTGTTTTACTGAAAGGTTCCACATAAATAGGGTTGGTCATTTGTTGTTAGACATGATCCAAGAGGAACGTTGATAAAGTATAATGTTATGGAAGAAAAAGACACTGAAGATGATGAAGAAGTAGATGATGTGATGATGATGATGATGATGGTGATGATGATGGTGATGACGATGGTGATGGTGATCATGGAGATGATGATAATGGTGATGCTGTTGATGGAGATGATGATGATCAATGACATAATTGAAATGGTTACATATTTATTGTGTTCAATTCTAATGATTACATATTTATGTTTTGCTTTAAATTGTAATGATTACATATTTATTGTGTTTAATTCTAATGATTACGACATATGTGATTTATAATTACCAATTTTTTGTTTATGATGCTCAATTAATTGCTATTGATACATGTATATTTGTGTTTGATTATCACCCTTTTTGCAAATAGGCAATTGACTACAGACATCGTCACCCCGACCTTCTGTTGATGATCTTGCATTCCATATATAAGGTAAATTTGTTCATGTTTATGATGTTGCATATTGTTCATGTTATCTTCTAAGTTATTTGTAGCATACATATCATGTAATATTTAGCTAACTTACAATAAATGATTAACATATGCAGGAAATTTGACCCCTTTGGCGTGGATCGTGCACAGTGACATGGATCAGCAAGTATAAGTTAATAAATAGACATAATTTTCTTATATTCTTCTTGTTTATCACTAAGCACATATGTTATAAATAGACATATTATATAATCATATAATGTATATATAGACAAAGAAGAACCGTATAGAAATATAATATATAATCACTTTCAACCTAGTACATTTTATATCTCTCATGTATAGACAAAGAAGAATTGTATGTATGGGTCACGACTTGATTATTCTATATATATTGATGTGACAATATCTCATTTGATAGATTGCAACACCCACCAAATAGGTACTTGTTAGATCTATCTACATCGAATGAGGGAAATGAGGGAATGCTAGATGAAAGTTCTACATGTAGTACGGCTAAAATAGGGAGATCAACTAGAGGTCAAAAGATTAGAAAAAAAATTGATAAACGTATGCAATATTTCCTTGCTAATGGGGGGTCATGTTCTTATGATGATGAGACCAAAGGTGACATCAAGGTGCCCTTTTGGTACACACACATTGAGAAAGAATGGGTACCCAATGAGCTACCTCCAATTAATACTGATTTTTGTGTTAATGAGAGGATATATCACATTGCTCCATCCTCATTACATGGTTTGGGCCTATTTTCCATGGATGGGATAAAGGTATATTACAATAGAGTTGTTGAATTGTTCAAGTATGTCGGTCCATGTTACAATTACAATGATTGGATGCAGATTGTTCAATATAAAAAAAGTATGCATAGGTATGCACTATCAGCTAATTATATACAAAGGAAAGAAAATGATGAAAGTAAAAGATTTGCAATGTACATTGATGGGAGACCAAAAGCAACAGGTAATATTGCAGGTTTTATAAATAGTACGCCACCTTCGTCAACTAATAAGCAACCCAATTGCATATTTGAGGTGCGTGAGGGGAATCAAGTTTTTGTATGTGCAATAAAATCAATAAGTGCAGGGGAAGAACTACTAATAGATTATCATTTAAATTGCATAGATACAAACAAAGTTACTATCATGAGGGTGGTAAGTACTATATACCATTTTATTAATAAGTTTTTTTTTGCTAAGTCTATTGCTTTTAGTTCGCTAAAGTTTTTATATTTAATCTTTGTCACAGGACGATATGGATCCCGCACATGATAGAGCCACGAGGATGCTCCTCCCACCCATTCTTTAGCAAGGGTAAACCTTATTAAAATTGTACAAATTAGATAGTTGAAAAATGTTATATTATTACGTTATTTTATTTATGGTTTTGGAGTTTTTATGATAGTTTTACTGATATTCCTATCACAATTTGATGTTCAGGATAAGGGAAAAGCACCCTCAATAGTAGAGGCAATAGCTACCTCTGAGGATGATGATCATTTTGTAGATTCACCTAATGTAACAATCATGTTGAAGAAAAAAATGAAACAAATCAATAAAGAAATAATTAATATTTTGTATGAAACAAATCCAACTGAGGAGATGCTGATGAGGCTAACTGAATTAAAAGCGCTCACATGTCGGTCTCAAGTAAGCAGTACAATGAATCTTTAGTTATAACCAAATTTCAATAAAGGTTAATATTTTATACTCTTTTATGTTGTGAAGTAAAATATATGTAATATGTGTTCTTGTTGCAGAATTTTATGGAATCTCTAGTACCTGGTCAAGGACAATGTGCGGATGAGGCCGGTACTAGTAGACCTCTGACCGCCTTAGGTAAAATAATCCTTTAGTTGACAAGTTACAAGGAATTTTTTCTTTGGAACATTCAAAAACTTCTCAAGTTAACTCTTACTTTTATTATTTCAAAATGTCTTTGCTAACAATGTATTGTTCAGGTCATCAATTGCAGGAGACTCCTCCTAGCCAGGTTGTCCATAGAAGATTTCTGAGTGCAATGTCGGCCACAAGGGCCATGCAAACATCAACACCTTCAAGGCGTATGGTAGCTGGTAAATCATTATTTTACTATATTTGGTTCTATGCTAATTATGATTTCATAATTTGTACTTTAATCTTGGGTGCATCACATAGTGGATTAGTTTTTTAGAGCAAGAGATACACTAGTGGCACCATTTGGTACACTAAATATTGATCAATCTACATGTATTGGTGATAATTTACCACCATTTCCTGGATCTACCCGTGTTACTAGCACGGGAGCTACGCAGACATCATTATTGATTGACAATAATGAATCAATGCCTATAAAATGTCCTCAGATTCCAGGTACTTTAAATATTTATTTTTTATAGTGAATATGCATTTACCTATTCATAACAAGTTTTGGATTGATTATCCCATGACATTTTTTGCAGGAAATGATATATTTTATAAGAAGCTTTATGACCTCACATTGCATATATTCGGGCCCACCATACATACAAGGTGGAACATCATAAGTGAACTAAGTTTATCCCACTATTTTTTTTTCATATCATTAATTGGTACAGTATTTTTCCTTTCATTCTGGTCTTTTCTTTTAGTGGCTATATCTAACAATTTTGTGTTTTTCCTTAAAAGGTGGAATTTGCAAGAAAAAAGTTTAAAAGATCAGCTCGTCAAAGATTTAGAGCATGAGTTTGGTAATAATATTTTTGATGAGAAGAAAATTTTAGAAAGAGCTTGCAAACATCTTAAGACTGTGAGGGACGCATATAGAAAGAGTCTCATCTAGAACCCAAAGTACAAGCCTCCTCCCTTTATTTCAGTGAGGGATTGGAATGAATTTATTTTAGATGCAAAGGAAAAAGTGGATGCTCAAAGAGGAGTTTCACCAACAAATGAGAGAAGGTATGCAATAGTATTAACTACTAGTGATAAGTTGTTTGGCATGGACTTTTGAGATGATAATTAAATTTTGAATGCAATCATCATTTTTCAATATAATATCTTGGTATGATGTTTTAGACATTTTCACCATTGAATGAAATGTGTTTAGCATTTCAAAGTTTCATTTTTTATTCCATATACATGTTTTTATAACCATTTTTTCAAACTTTTCATAGGTTGCAGGACACTTCAAAGGCAACAAAGGCCAGGCTACAAAAGATTGGGCAACACAGACTTGGTGCTGGAGGATATTTGAAAATTAAAGCTCGCATTGTAAGTAGCAGTAAATGAATTGTAGAGAAAAAATATTTATAAAATGCAAATAGTTTTGTTTAATCAAAAAATGCAGGGCTCTGATTTTAATTTAAAGGCCACGAAAGAACACAAAAAAATTGCCTTCAAGGAAGGCTATCAAGCCGTGGCTGAACGCCTATGGAAAGCTTCCACTGGCCCAACCGAAGAGTCTCCTACATCATGTGCACAGGTAAATATGCCAAGAAATATATTAGAAATTGAATACTTGAGCAACAATCAATTTGATAATAATGTCCATTACATCGCAATGCAGCCTCTTAATCGTGACACAGATCATACGCCGCATCATGAAGCCCCTGATGTGCATCGTACTGTCCAAGGAGGTGCTCATTTGCTATTTAAAACTAATTATGTAATTATTAATACAATTTAACATCTTAAATTGAACTTGGTGTAACATTTTTGTGTATATTTTAGAGGATACAGAATCAGGTCATGCTGAACGAGTGCCGGAGGATGTTCAGACTGATCACCATGTAGATCATGTGGCACATTCAGGTAAAGAAAATCTATGTTTTGTTCTTTTAAATTAATTTTTTGATTTATAGTTATTTTACTTACATAAATACTTGTAATTCAATAATATAAAATAGTGTGAATTTAACTCATGAAGTAGTTATTGCAGTAGACCCCCCTTTAGTGCAGCGGCCTCTTGTTCCTGAACAGATGAGGAGGAGACACATGTTGGGATTAGAATCAATAGAGGAGGGAAATGATGAGGACATTGATCTTCCTCTTAGAAATTACATGATTAAAAAAAATAGCAAGAAACCCAAAAAGAAATGATATTAATTAACATTTATTGCTAATGGAAGAACATTATCTTAAGGGATGTAATTTTGTACTAGTAATGTTGATGAATGATGTGTGTTAATATGTGTTAATGAATTATTTGTGAATGTTGTGTGTTAATGAATTATTCATGAATGTTGTGTGTTAATGAATTTTATGTGTTAATGAATGTTATCATGCGATTATAATGATTGAATGTTATATTTCAAAAATGGATGAATGAATGAATGAATGAATGAATGTTATTAAATGTTAATGGGGAATTTAGAGTGATGTTAGGGGGGGGGAGGGGCCAAATGAGCTTCCACCTTCACGTGGTTGGCCTTGTTTAGTAGAGAATATTAAACTATTCTTGAAACCAAGTAAAGCTCAAACTTTAAAGACAAGCTTAGAGTTTTTGATGCAGAGCCTTCTAATATCCCCTTAAGGAACCCTGTTCAACTCGAGAATTCAACAACGTCTTGGAATCCACTCAAGGAAATAGAGTTCAACTCGAGGATCAATAAGAAGTCCCTAACTTTAGGATATCAACCAAACACTCCTCTACAACAGGTTCACTACCTTGATTCATTTTAGACAACTTATCAATTCACTTTGTCCATGTTCCAATTTCCCTCTCCTTGGGAACACTCCTAATTCACCTTTCATGCAATCACCTCTTGATTTCTATCTTCAAGGATTCCCCTGATCCTTCTATGGCTTCAAAAATCCTCAAATAGCCTAACTAAGGAGTTCCAACCCCTACCAAGCATTAACTCTATCCCAATCTTCAAAACTGCCTTTTCTAGGACTGTCCAATTAGCCCTGTCCTACTAGTAAATTGCATTTTTCTCTAAAATTCCTCAAACACCATGGTGACTTCTTCACCTTTCTAGATACCCTTTATGGAGTTCTTCAAACCTTGCTAATAACAATCCTTCAACTTGTGACTGTTGCACACTTCTATGACTGTCCCTATCAGCAATTAGGCCTAATTAGCCCTCCTCTTCCAAAGCAACTCCTATTTACACTTACTCTCAACCTTCAAACCTTTATACAGTCTCAAGGAATCTAATAAACATCATAATTCCTCAATTATTTTGACCCTCCAAGCTTTCCTAGATACTTTTTCATCAAACCCTCCCTTTAAGGGTTTCTAGCCTAGGGCTTCCTAGAAAAGACCCTAAATCAACTCACAAAACCTTTCTAATGGCTCAAAACACTTCAAAAAAACTCTCTCAATCATTTCCAACACTCATTAGCAATTCCACCCTCAACTTGTTCATATTCACCACGTGGTGCTTCCCAAATGCACCCTTCATTGCTTGTTCAACAGTCACCTACTGTTCCTTTCTCCTTTCACTGACACCTACATCTAGATCATGATAAAAACATAATATTTATAGGCCTTATTACCTCTCCCAAAAGTTACATTCCAATCATAGAAAGTGGGAGAGGCTTGTCTCCATAAAAGACTACAAAACAGTGACAATCTGTCACGTTTCCTGTGACAGCAGAGGACTTAAAAATAGTTTTGTTCAAAAAAAGCTTACAAAAGTCTTTGATCAAAGTTGTGAAAGAATTAATAATTCATGAAAAACCTTTCAAGGAGATAACATAGTAACTTTAGAATGGAAAGAACCTTACTGAATTACCAATCTGAATCTTGCAAATTAGAAAATTGTCACTGTGACAGTGAAGTACATAATTCTTTTATTTATGTCTTTTCTTGTTACATTCACCTCTCCTCAACTTCTACTCCCATACAATCAAAAGACATTCCTTTTTAAAGACTCTTTTCCTTCTAACTATCTTCTAGACCTCTTGGATCGAATCAACTTCCTTATAACTGTCATAGGACAGTAAACAAACAATTTTTTGTAACGACAGTCATTACTTTTGGATAACAATTGTTTCTTGTTTTATATACTTCATGAGAAGGACTTATTAGACTTTGGATAACATTCCTAAAGAATTCTAAAAGACTTTTTAAAACAACCTTCACACCCTATGATCTCAACTAACCCATCCAAGCCTTATTTGGCTTATGTTGCCAACAATGGCAATTTACAATATCTTGCACCTTTAGTGCATTTTACATCATTTAGAGGCTTTAATAGCCTTATTACATTCTTTATGACCTTGGACACATTTAATACAAACTTATAACACATAAATGACCTTTTACATCACTTGAAAGATTCTTGACTCCTCATTTATGCCAATTTGCTCATTCTTGGCAATGCATCACATTTTAACAACTTTATGAAATCCCTAACATTTAATGGCTTCAATAGCCATGATTCCTCATCAATTGACTTGATTAGGAATTGATTTCCCTTGTACCTTCATGGTCTCCTTCATGACTCCTAGTGTACCCTGTAGGTTCATGTGTCCCTTGGGTGCTCCTGCACCAGTTTTGTTTACTATTGACCAATGAAATCTTGGATTCGATAGTTTAGTATAACTGGTATGCATTTTGTTTTTAATTATTTGAGATCCTTTGATAAAAATTTTGTCCTTACATTTCCAGGTGCTTTCAGTGAATATCCTATTGCATTTGCAAATTGAAAAGGCCATTAATATCATAGAAAGCCTAGAAAGGACTGAAGATGCAAATTTGAGTTTGGAGGGTGCCATGTGTAAAATACTTCTAGGAGAGGTAACTTTTCTCTGCACCCCAAGATCTTTTACTAGATGCACATGTTCCATTATTCTATTAGTTTTGTAATTTGAAAATCAAAATTTTCATATAACAATTTCTTCTACTCCAATATCATGCAGGCTGTATGCACAATATTTATAGGCTTAGGCCAAGACCAGATCAATGCTTCATCAGTTCTTGTCATACCTATGGTACCTTCTCGTATGACTAGATTAAGAGTGAATGCTATCAATCCAGCCAAACTTTATCCTTTTTTTGAGAAAAGTTAGTTTCATATATTTTACTTAATTTCCTTCTATAACATGGTCATCAGAGTGCTTTGTCCCCTTAGAGACTTGAATATTTTTTTGATCTTATTCCTGCTAATATGGCTATAGTGATTAACCATATTCAAAGTAGATGTCTGATGATTTTTTTCATGGTAGTTGATTGATCATTTAGACATCACAATATGGTTAGCTCTTTAAAAAAAAAGTAGTTATAAAAAAGGGAAAACTATTACACAATGAGCCAAGTAAAAGCATAAGCATGATTAATGAACAAAATGTTCTCGAAATTTGCTAGCATGGTGGTCTAGTAGAAATTGATTGCAGAGTTTGTTCCTATAGAAATTAATTGGAGAATTTGGTGTGTGTGTGTGTGTATATATATATATATGTATGTATGTATGTATGTATACATATATCACCATCATCAATGTTTTTTCATCACATTGGGAATATACAACAATTCATATTTGATGCTTACTATGAAATAACATTTGAGGATTCTCCCTACTGTTGTTTTATTATAACAAAATAATCGATCTTTGAACTGTGTAAGGTGTTTTACCTTTTTAGTTTTTAAAGCATCATGTCATGTTTTAATATTGTGTAGTTTTTTTCTTAAGTCAAAGTATTCTTTTACTATAAGAACATAATTTATGACCATTTTACTAACTATTCTAACATCGCTTTATGACAAATCATGTTTTGGCAGAGATGGCGATAAGTGGTGCTGTCTATTCCTTGGGAGATTAGATTGCACGGGTCTGTATCTCAAAATCATTTGCATGTGGCAGAAATGCATACTTACAACCATTTCATTCTACATTTAAAAACATTGATGACACTCTAGAAATAGCTTACAATACCATATCTGTGTTGCAATACCATCTTTTTGATGTTGTCTACCAAGTCTAGCTAATGAGCCTGATGGTTGACCTTATTGTCCTTCACCTTTCAAGGATCATAGCAAATGACATGTCCACACTTCATTGACAATTGGAGCTATTCAATATTTTACTTTATTTTGAGTATCCACATATCATTGAGCAAGCATAAGCAGCTGGTTAGAAAGCATAAGCATAGCCCTGTAGATATAGGTACATCAACGGGCATCCTAGAGATAATAAGACCTATAAGTTTGATGAAGCTCCTTGTAATGGAGAGCCAACAACAAGATAGCAGAGTGTCCTTCTACTACCTTTCACAACTCTCAAACTTGACCCAAATGCTCAAAGGTGCTATCAACCTCCTAAGATGGTGCGATACACTCAATTTACTAAGATAGTGTTCCAATAAACTCATTTTAGCAAGGTGGGTATCCTATCAAAGTTTGTTGCCAATTTGGCTTTAGGGACACTAGATGATTGATCATGATTCATTATATCATATCATGCTACTCTGCTCATTGTAATCATGATCATCTTTATGATATATCATATATGACAAATTTGATATTTTAATTTCATATTACTATGTTTACTTTAAATGATTATCATTATGTTACTATGTTGAAAACTTGAATGTTTAATAGTTCTAGTTCATGTATTTCAATCTGGTATGTAACTTAGTCATTCAATTGGTATGTTGAACATTTCAAGTTATATATGTATAGTATGTAGGCCCCCCCCCTCCCCCGTACCCTCACCATCATCCCCCTGCCGTCCCCCTGTTGTCCTGAAATTGAGGCCCTTTTTTTTCTTGCACCCGAAACTCATCTCGATGTCCCCCTGTTCCGACATACCCATGTACCCATGTTTCATTGGATATACCCAGACAAATTTAGAGTCCCAGGTATAAACCCTGAGTATACCTAGGAAGGAGTGGACCTAGGACCTAAGTCTGGTTTGGTATGGGCATATCCACAGAAATGGGCAAACCTAGTTACATACGTTATTCTACATAAACAAGAAAATCTAGTAACATAGGTTATTGATATAAATGCTCACTCATGCTCTTATTTGCACTTGTTTTGAAGTTTAAACACTTAATGTTCTTACAGGGAGATGCAAAGTTTAATTGTTGTTCAGCA
This sequence comes from Chamaecyparis obtusa, assembly GCA_027943335.1. Classification (NCBI taxonomy): domain Eukaryota; kingdom Viridiplantae; phylum Streptophyta; class Pinopsida; order Cupressales; family Cupressaceae; genus Chamaecyparis; species Chamaecyparis obtusa. The sequence goes on from BSBK01000610.1 coordinate 127,275, forward strand.
CTTGCCCCAAATATTTTAAATGTTCTTTATGATCTCTATTTTTCTTTATGTGTGCATTTGGTGGACATTACCAGTACCTAACTCTTACATTTGTGTGAGTACTTCATCTTGATTATTTTTCTATCATGTACAATGAATTTTTTGTTATCAACTTTCATTACTACATTTAGTTATTTGGCCTGTATCTTGTGGTTTTGATGAACTTTGATGTCAATCTCAATGTAGAATATCTATGTAATAACAAGAAAAATTCTATTAAGTTGTGAGTTGACCTTACACTGATAAATGCATGGAAAAATGCCTTATAGGCTTATAGCTATTTGATGAATACCTTCTTAGATTGATGGAATATTCTTGCAGGATTTTGATTAAGGTCCTAGTTACATTAGCATTACGATGACTTATGACTTATGAGCAGTATATGATTATGATTCAACTTCTGGAAATTAGAATTTTCATTTATTGGCAAAACAGAATACTGACAACATGTATTTCTTCTTCTAGGCACTTGAAACTGTGGATGAATCTGGAGCTGGTACCACAATCCATATATCATTCTGCTTATCATGTTTGTATAGGTGCATTACAATGGCTGCAATCCTATAACCATTTAGACAATTAATGTTTTCCAAAACTCTTTGAAATTGATAAGGTAGTTTTTATGAAAAGGGAGGAAATGCGTATTAACCATAGAGCATTCTTTTAAAGAAAATGCCTTTGTTGTTCCTAGGAAACTTTGTTTTAAGAATGTTAACTTATGCTTTAGAATTTGCAACAAAGATAGTTCTATTTTACAAGTGTAAACAAAACACTGATGTATACATTTTTTATATAGAGTAAGTTAAAAGCTAAAAAATCATGCCGATTCTTTATTTGGATTAGCATTATTATAGAGTTAGACCACAGACACAATCCTAAGTAGACACAAAGATGACTATACCAAAGAGCCTTACCCTACTTGAAGAAATTACTTTTATATTGAATTACTTAGGGATTTTGAGAAATATTGATTTATTAGAAAGAGAAGCATATTTTTTCAGCACATTAGAAGGACAATATTGCATTTGAAGAATGTGTTTCTTATTGTATTGTTTTAAACAATCACAACCATTAGTTAAAATAGGAAAATTTTCATTTATAATGGCTTTCATATTTATTTTTTCATTTTCTGGTTGGATGAAGTGTGTTGATAAGGTACTGGTCCATTTTATTTTTATTATTTTACATCTATTTAGCTTTTTATTGGGTGAATCCTGATTGGACCCAAACTAGGGTCAATCGCTAGTGTGGACTGATCTAGGCTTGCCTAGGTTTATGGGTGGGCCTGGTATCATAGTATGGTAGAAATGCTCATTGTTTGGCCTAGAGTAAGACCCTGGGTGAACCCTGACCAGATACTAACCAGGATTATACCCATCCCAGACTAGTTCAGATTTGGTCAGAGTTCTAGGCAAATCTGGTGTCATGCAATGGTACTAATTTCATTGCATACCTTTCTGTTTCTCAATGTCTATATGACAAGGTATGCTATAAAATTACTCTTGTTAAGTGATACCAGTGAGGAAAAAATCTACGAATTATAAACCCCTAATAGTGGATATTACGTCAATGCATAGCACTGGGTAGACACCTTACTGGGATTCTTGTCTCTTCAAAGGACCATATGCCTAAATAACCACATTTCCAAGAAGTTTGGAAAAATCCCAAATTATTCACTTAGATTGATGCTTTTGGTCGGCATTTTTCTTGACAACTATCTCATCTTTTCTAAGATAAAATACATTTATTAATCTGGCAAAGTGAACATATGGAATATAGAGGAAAAACTAGGAAAAAATACTTGGACAAGTGTGACAAGCCGAGTTGAGGTAAATGATAAACCATACTAGCATTCAACAGAATCAAAATTAACTTGGCAAACCAATTACTTGTGATTATAATTCATTTACTTGGATTTAGCTGGGAAAAACTTTAGATATAAAAAATACAGGTTTCCCAACCTATGCAGTCCAATTATTTGTTTTAATTTGTTTTAAAATAAGAGCCAGACCTGAGATACATTTCCCTCTTGAGGGTCCACAGGTAGTAGTGCTTCTTGCATGTTCCCTATTGTGATACAGAGTGTGGCATAGGGGTGGATCACCCACCAGGCTCAAGTTAAGGCCTTTGAGGCCACATGAGCTTCCATGGTGCATGCCATTTCTCAAAGGAATGCCATAGTTTGAGATTAACTTATCAGTAGAAAATTCATTGAACTTATGTTTTCAACTTCAGTTGAATTCACTAAGGCCATATGTGTTAAATATTATAGACTGCCTTTTATGTCTTTCTGAGATATATCATCTAAATGGACCTGAATAGATCAATTGGAGATCATGTAATGTAGCTTTAATATGATGAGTAGAAATCATAGTCTAGCTTTTTTCCAGGTATTTTGTGAATTTATATTCAAGATCATTTGATAAGAAGCATCAACAATATCATTATAGACGCATCTCATTCCCTCATATTTTGGATCTCTTAGGCACTATAAATTTGGACTGCATCTTTGAGAATTATGACAAGCTAATTATTAAGATTAGACAAATATTAATACAATCATGGACAAGTTTAGAAAATTTTGAGACCATTGAGATAACTTTGGCCCAAATCTGATTTAATCAATCCAACAAAGGATGCTTAGTAACAAGAATATCTTCTGTACCATTAGGACTTGAGCAGTTTAAAACAAAAAATAAATTCCCATCCATAATAATCTTAGATCTACAAAAGCCACATGAATCTTTGTGATATTGCTATTAGGATTCAACTATGTAGTTTTTTGAGTCAAACTCATTGACCTGTGATTCATGAGTAGTGGTTTACATGAACCCATCTCTCATGAGAATGAATGGAACACCTAGCACTCATTGGCTCTAGGTGATGCTGACAAAGGTGAAGCACCAGGACTTCCCGGGAGGTCATCCGTCCCAGTACCACTCCAGCTCAAGCGCGCTTAACTACGGAGTTTCCTCCATGGTTAAACCCACTCTGCTTGCATCCTCATTTGAAAAACCTTCACCAAGTGTTGTGCCTTATGAACTATTCATTTGAAAGCCCCTTAAGCTCATCAATTAATAAGTAGGAGATATTTTCCACAGCAAGTCAAATTGTGATATTGCTATCAAGATTCAACTGTGTAGTTTTTTGAGTCAAACTCATTAACCCATGATTCATGAGTAGTGGTTCACACAAACCCATCTCTCATGAGAATGAATGGAACACTTAGCACTCATTGGCTCTAGGTGATCCTCACAAAGGTGAAGCACCGAGACTTCTCGAGAGGTCACCCATCCCAATACTACTCCAACTCAAGTGCACTTAACTACAGAGTTCCCTCCATGGTTAAACCCACTCTGCTTGCATCCTCATTTGCAAAACCTTCACCAAGTGTTGTGCCTTATGAAGCATCCATTAGAAAGCCCCTTAAGCTTATCAATTGATGAGCTTAAGGGGATTTCTAATCGATGGTTCATAAGGTACAACACTTGGTGAAGGTTTTTCAAATGAGGATGCAAGTAGAGTGGGTTTAACCATGGAGGAAACTCCATAGTTAAGTGTGCTCGAGTTGGAGTAGTATTGGGATGGGTGACCTCTCGAGAAGTCTCGGTGCTTCACCTCTATGAGAATCACCTAGAGCCAATGAGTGCTAAGTGTTCCATTCATTCTCATGAGAGATGGGTTCATGTGAACCACTACTCATGAATCATGGGTCAATGAGTTTGACTCAAAAAACTACACAGTTGAATCCTGATAGCAATATCACAATTTGACTTGCTGTGGAAAATATCTCCTACTTATCAATTGATGAGCTTAAGGGGATTTCTAATGAATGGTTCATAAGGCACAACACTTGGTGAAGGTTTTGCAAATGAGGATGCAAGTAGAGTGGGTTTAACCATGGAGGAAACTCTGTAGTTAAGCGTGCTCTAGCTGGAGTGGTACTGGGATGGGTGACCTCCCGGGAAGTCCCAGTGCTTCACCTCTATGAGCATCACCTAGAGCCAATGAGTGCTAAGTGTTCCATTCATTCTCATGAGAGATGGGTTCATGTAAACCACTACTCATGAATCATAGGTCAATGAATTTGACTCAAAAAACTACACAGTTGAATCCTCATAGCAATATCACAATTTGGCTTGTTGTGGAAAATATCTCTTACTTATCACATGAATCTTGTATTATTTCTTGACACCAAACCCCATCTATAGATTTCCAATTTAGGGTTCTTGGAGAAACAACATTAGGGTCTGTAACCACACAAATATTAATGATAAAAATCATCTGTTAAAGAAAAAACCATGTTTTAAATGATTGGCAATGGTGCCCTAACCTTGTGCAAAATATCTAGATTTGAAGACTCTAGTGGTGACTCGGGAAGTATAAACCAGATATGTTGCAGGGACAAAATGCCCTGAACAGGTTAAAAATGAGGTTTCCATGGATAGGCCAATAATAGACTCATCCCAACCAAGAAGAAAGGATTTTTTAAAGCATATTCTCTATATTCAAATGAATTAAAAAAATAACCACAAGAATAGAGGAAGACATTACCTGATAATACATAGTTCCAAACCTCTTACAATGGATCCGTTTGTGAAGTCTAGAAAGAAAATGATTCTCTCCCCAAACCTTAATGAAGATTGTGTATTTATAGAGATCTTTCACCTTTGTATTCAATGGATCCATGTGTGTATCGAGAAACAAAGAAGAAAACCAAGCTTTATTTGAAACAAACAAATTTCTATCCCAAACAAACTTTGCAGGAATTCTCTTATAGGCCTAATCCTAGCCCTTTACCAAAACTCTTCACCAGTGGACTTATTAGTTCAATTTAATGATGGGGATGGTCCTAATATGGTTCAAGAACACTGATTCAACAACTAGTTTGGTCTCCTCAAGTCTGTACTATAGAGTACTAGACCTGCCGCACTTTTCCCTTGTAGCCCTTCCACAAGTGACTTCTTGCTCTAACTCTTGATTAGTTGAGCACATGACTGAGAAAAGGATATTTTATCCTCATCAATTTCTATGGCATGTTTGGGTTCAACACCCCATCATACAGTCAGGGATTTTCCCCATGTTTCAATGAATATGCAAAAATACAACAATGGATTAAAAAGATGGACTTTGAAGCTCTCTCCACCATTATGCCAGCTAAATTACATACAAATATTGAATCAATGACCACCACATGTACAACATTTGAGGCCACAACTTTTGTAATGGGTTCTATATAATTTGAATTTGGAAGCATGCATCCTCATGCTTTCCCTTACCACTAATAGTCTTAAGAAAATAAGAGCCACTTTTATATGTGATTATGATATTGATAGCTGGCCAATGCATAATATTTTTTCAATGATCTATGGTTTTGTATCAAGAAGGTTGGTGCTTAGTTTATGTTTCCTCGGGGTGCAAATGAGGGATCTATACAAATTGCATTTTTAAGAAACTTGTTTGAAATAGGAGGAATGTGTCACATGAAATGTGATGGTATTTGTAAATAAATATTTGGCAATTGAAGACTCTTGATTTTATATTGAATTTCCTTCAACATTATTAGCCCATTATTTCAAAAATTCTCTTCATTAAGTCTCAACATCCTTCGTTTGAGTAGGCAACTTATGCTAAATTGTGTAGTATCTATTTATGTTGGAATCTGCAATAAAAATAGAATCTTATAACCGTTCTTTAAAATTGTTTCTGAGTTTGAACCAATCAATGAGGTTTCGATTCAATCTTAAGCACAACACACCTCTTCATGATTTCATTAGTAAAATTCAATGATTCAAAAACTAAGATCACATCATAAAGTACGATCCTTGGATGCTATCGAGAACTTAACTCGATGTGTCCATAAATTAAGGAACATCCTTTCACCAAACTCAACACATATCTTCATCCCCAACTGGGACTATTATAACCGATTAGTGAATAGCACAATTCTTAAATACTTTCAAAACCAAAAATATGATAATGCACTTACAGTTTTAGTAATGAATAAAATATATTCCAACCGCTAATAAACTCCTTTGTCAATGTTTGGATTTCCTGTCACTTCGAAACTCTGATACTATGCATCAACTTATAAAATCAAAATAGAATTTAAATCTTTAGGAATTAGTTGCCAATAATCTTCAAACAAAATTGATACCTTAATCATAAATGGTTCTCGGTTATCAATTTATAATAAATTTCCAAACTCCCATCTTAAACCGATTCAACAAACTTTGAATTAGCCTTCCCTGAAAAATTGACATCAAAGCCAGCTATAACAGATACCTACAAATTCAAAAAGAATCATTTTGAATAGTAAATGGTTTCATTAAAATTCTGTTCCATAAATTAACTCATTTCTCAATCAAAACATAAACTTTGAAACTGAAATACAATGAAAAGAACTCTGAATGCATCTTCGGTCTGTAACATTTTTTTTAAAAAAAAATTTAGCATTGGTCTCAATTTCAACCAATGCTATGATCAATTTCTACCAATGCTTGGTTGAAATTTCAACCATTGGGCTAAAAAAATTGATGGGATTGCCATACTTTCCACCAATCCAATGGTCAAAATTTCGACCATTGGGAAAAAAATGATGGCGATGTCATGCATAGTATGGTTGAAATTGACACCATGTATTGGTAGAAATTTCAACCATTGCATGGTCTCAATTTTGACATTATAAAAAAAAATGACGACGATCCTCATAATTTTAAGCATGAGCTATACTCAAAATTTTGACCTATATTTTGGTCAAAATTTTGACCAATAATAAATATGTAGAAAATTTGACAAAAAAAGAATGACGAAAGTTTTGGTCGTGAATTCGACCAATTACTGTTGAAAATTCGACCAATTTTCATTGAAATTTTAAGTCAAATTTAGTAGTGCTATGACATATACTTATTGGAGAGGTCTGGGCATACTTAGGTCTTTTAAGGGACATAAGTATGCTAACTCGTTGCCTCCATTAAGATATACATAATCATAACTGGGAAACCAACAAAATGATCCTAAAGTATCCACACACAGATCATACAACAATCGACACTTGCATCAGATTTCACCAGTCACAATATACCAAGATATGGAAGATCAAAATAATCATGAGTAGGATCTACTAATACAAAAAGATAAAATCAACAAAGAAGGTCTCCTAACCAAGTGGTCATTCAGTCCATAGTTCTTGCCATGAACGGGATAGGATTGATGAGATTGATTTGAGCCGATTGAGGAAGGACGAATCCTGCAAGGCAAGGATTGATTGACTGAAATGGATATTCACTGGAAATAGATGTGAAAGGAACAATAACTCAAAGATTTGATTTCAATGTTGATTTTGATAAGCACTTTTGCAATTACTGTGTCTGGGAAAAGCTCAGTGTGATGGGGTTAATCTTAGCTTGCTGGGAACTGCGATTGGATCTTTATGACAATGCAGAAAGTGATGACTCAAAACTAGGACTAGGAGGAGGATGGATATGTACAGTGGACGTGAAGACAATGGATCCAAATCTGCTATCATGGTGCCTGAGACAGGTTTTCACCATAATACTTGCCCAAAGTGCTTGTTGGCCAAGTTTTCGCTGTTGGACAATTTTATTTTATTTTTTTGTGTAAGGTGCCTGTTTACCAGGTGTGTACCAAACAATGATTTTTTTAGGAACATTATCTTCTTTTTAGAATTTTTTTCTTTTTTGATGTTTAGGATTTCTTCAGGATCTCGTTCTATTTTTTAGGATTTTTTCAGGATCTCTTTCTGATTTTTAGGATTTTTTCAGGATCTCTTTTTTATTTTTAGGATTTTTTCAAGATCTCTTTTTGATTTTTAGGATTTTTTGTTGAATAAAACTATACAGGAACTGAATGCTGAGTTATGCATAAAAGCACTTCAAATGTAGGATATTTATAGGATCAGGGAGTGGATCTCCCTCAAGTGTTGCTATCTGATATGCCCCAGATAGGCCAATGTCACAGTTCTTTTGTTCACCAAGTAGTGCTAGTGCTTGAAGTTGGAAGACTCTGTAGTCATCATCAGTAAGGAACATTTGCAGAGACACCCTTAGTGAATGTATCGCATCTAAGGAAAGACCATTCCAGAGAGATCCACAAATACTCTCTTGAACCACTCGTAATGCCTTGTCAGATTCCTCACATTCTACACACCTAAGGAAAGTACTATCTCAATTTCTCTTGAACAAGTCATTAGTGATGAGGAGATACATGGATGCACTTTGGATTGTAAAGCAACTTGTAGAGGTGATTTGGTTTTGGAGAGAGTGGTAATGGTAGCAAGGAGTAGCGAAGGTAATGGTGGTGCAAATAATTTGGGAGTGAGGCAAGTCATAGGAAGGAGAAGCGAGCTTGAATGTCAACATTGAGTTTTATTTTATATCCAAGTCTTTTAAGAGAGACATGGGAATCCACACAGCCTTTGATAATTCTTTTCTTTGAGATGCATTTGATTGCACTTCTTCTAGGATGGATTTATGAATCCATATTTTCTTTGTTTTTCTTCTTTTCTTGAAGGACCCTTGTGGTCTCTTGAATATTTCTTGTGTTTTTGTAGTCACATGTAGATTAGATAGGACATGGTGACCTCTATATGTGAGTGGATTCTTATATTTCTGATTTTTATGTTGCACATTCAAGCTACTTCTGGAAGACTCAAGAATTATGGATGAATGAGGCTGATGTGATGGGTTTAAATGGATGGATGGAAGAGAAATGGTCAAGCCACTTAAATCAGGAAGGATGAGAGATAAATGTTCAATAGGTTCAAGTGCAAAGACACTTGTATCATCCTCATCATTCATGAATGTCCTAGATAGATCTAGAAAGTTATCCTCCATAAAGTGTTGTCGATCATGAGTCATCCTAGAAGAGTTAGAGGAGTTTAGAGAAGTATTTTGTGAATCTAATTGAGATGACCTAACCTATAACTATGTCCTTCTTCTCATGCTCGAGTATCCATTTGTGCCAAAATTGTATGAATAGGAACCATCTCAATTCAAGACCTCCCTAAATTTGATGTTGTTTTCGTAGGATGAGGTCTCATGTATCCATGGTTTATTTGATTAGCTGGAGTACAAGTAGATGACCTAGAAACCATAGGGAGGATCTCTGTAGAAGGGTGAGAGCATTCCTCATCATCTAGTTGTTCTTGAGAATTAGAGCTTTCTCCCCTTTCAGAATTCATGAAAATAACATACTTGTGCACAACATCAACTTGAATCCCCATTGTAGCAGTTGACTGTGAGTCCCATTCATATTCATTTAATTCTGTATCACTGTTCTGATATTGTCTGATGTAATCAACAAGAATGATTTGAGGAGGGAGATTTGCATCATCATCACTATTTGTCTTAGGAGGTGAGTCCTCAATAGGGCCTTGTGACTGTGTAGCAGCAGGATCTTGTGTAGTAGTAGGAGTAGTACCATCTATATCAGTAGGAGCATAGTCTATAATAGGCAACAACATATTTGAGATGCAGGGGATATCAACAATTTTCCACTAATTCAAATGCATGTGATTAGATTCAACAATGTGTTCAACCACAAGAGCAATAATAGAGGCATTATTTGTAATAGTAGGAGCTTGCATAGTAGATGGGATAGGATCTCTCTGATTAGGACCAGGATCATGCTATTGAGATGATTGTGATGACACATAGGGTTCCCCTTGATAATTTGGATTAGTAGTTTAAATTTGGAGAAGTCTTGCATAGGTCACCGGTTGAATCTCTTCTTCTTCTTCCTCGGATGAGTCCTCATATGTAGGAGTGATGCTACTAGGTTGGTTATCTTCATGTGTATGACAGTCTAGACTAGTCTAGGCTTCAGGAGCTCTGAATTCAACATGAAGAGGTTTGAGGAAATCCTTTCCTTTTCCAAGTGGACTCTATCTATCATATCCCCTATTGTGCGTAAGTTGGTAATCTATACTTGTCCATGTCAGTGTCATCATCAGATCTGACTAGAATTCCCTTCCCACCAGGTTCTTTTCCCTTAGCTTGATGAGACATATTTTCTTCAGAGGAAGTGTGCTGGATGGGAGTTTCTTGTGGAATAGGATGAACATATTCATTCAGTGGACAATAGTTTGATTGCTTTCCTTCCAGTCTCTTGAAATACTTGAAGGGTTCATGATCTCCTGGGATGGTTATTTCAGCTCCATGATGTGGGAATTTTAAACACTAGTGAAATGTAGATGGGACACCTGAGATAGCGTGTGTCCAAGGTCTACCCAAAAGGATATTGTAGGGTAGATCTAGATCAAGCACTTGACAAGCAGTTTCAATAAGGGTTGGGCCCACTTGTAAGGGGAGTGCAATGAGACCTTTACTCACCCTTTCTCTATCATCATATGCTTTTATTATTATTCTCTTATTTACATCAATGAGGTCCTCAAAAACACTGATATTGTAGATCATGCCTAAAGTACAAAGATTCAGACCGGATCCATTATCTATAAGGACTCTTTTGATTTGGGTGTTATGGATGGTGACTTGGATATGCAGGGGTTTATTATGATGGGAGTGAGGACCTCAGAAATCTTTGTCAATGAAAACTAGGTATTGTTGGGAAGCCAAATTTCTGATCATTTCTTAGAATTGAGAGGCATTGGTATTTTCTGGGACACGAGACTCAGTCAAGGCATTCTCAAGGACCTCTTTGTGAATGGGGGATGTATGTAAAAGCTCTAGTATGGATATCTGCATAGGGGTCTTCTTCAACTAGGGAAGCAAGTCATAACATGAGGCAAGTCAATTTGAGGTAGATGGTGCAGCAAGTGGATCCACAACATGTCGATTGACAGTAGCTTGTATAGTTACGCGAGGGCGGTGAGTAGTAACATTGCAATCTACACTCTTCAAAGTCAATGTGTTTACATAAGTGTTGGATTGTTCAATATGGCCACATAGTGAGTCAAAACCACAGACATCATTTTCAGCTAATTTTCCACAAGTGCGTTCATCTCTTGAGATTTTGTTTGTTGAATAATTGTAAGAAAAGCCCTTGGATGTGGATGCATTGTTTTGATTATGTTCTAGAAAAGGTTTAGAATACATTTTTAACTGGGCATTAGAAGTAGAGGCATTTTGTCCTTCTACTTCAATTTTACCATTATCGATCCAATCTTGCACAAAATGATGAAACTTCATGCATTTTTTAATCTCATGCCCTTTTATGTGATGATAATAACAGTATTCATTATCCTTATACCAGTTGGGTTTAGGTTGATTTTCATCGAAAGGCATGGTGTTAGGATAAACCATCATCCCTTGGTCGACTAGATGTTGGAAGATTACATCAAGGGAATCTACCAGCTATGTAAATTATCATCATGGTTGTTGTCGATTTTTGTTGTTGTTATTGCCATTATATCCCGAGAATAGAGAGCCATGATAACTAGATCCTTGATTTTGATTCTGGTTATTTGAACTGTTATGATTGTTTTGGTTATTCGAATTGGTTTGATTATTGTTGCGATTGTTCTAATCAGTGTTGTTACGATTGCCTTGGTCACTATTATTGGATGTTTGAACATTTTGGACGTGTTTAGCATCTGTCACTCCATCATTAACAACACCTTTGTTTTTAGACCAGAACTTGGGTTTATCATTAGTATTGTTAGATAAAATAGGGGTATAGTGTTTAATTTCTCCTTTCATCAAAAGTCCATCTTCAATAGACTTCCCCTTTTTAATGAGTGCCTTGAAGGAATTCGGGAGCCATCTTCATCTGAAATGACATTTTTGTAACCAGATTCCTAGTAAAGATATCAACTAGATGTGAATCTGGGATTTTCCAAGGCATGTGATTGGTGAGATGTCACCACCTTTGGAGAAAATTGGCAAAGGTTTCTCCATTTCTTTATTTCATGTTACACAAATCGTTGAGGGATGGTTGATGTTCCATGTTATAAGAATATTGTGTAACAAATTTTTTAGTGAGATCATGGAAGGTGGAAATGGAACCTGGAGGGAGGTTCAATAACCACTCTAAGGTTGGTCCTCCAAGAATCCTAGTGAAGAGTCTTAGGATAAGATGATCATTGTGGGAAACTTCTTGTGCCGCTACATAAAATTCCTTGATATGTTGTGCAGGGCATGAGTCTCCCTTGTATTTATCAAACTTTGGCATTTGAAAATTGGTGGGGAATGGTTGGAGAGTGATTGATTTGTCAAAAGGATAAGAACTTATTTCTGCAAAAGAAAATTCCTTCTTCCCACCTTTCTGCATAGCCAACATCATGCCTTTGAGCTCATCAATTTTTTGGACTAATTCAGGAGGATTAGTGGTGATCATATGGGCTTGAAGTGTTCCTCCTCCTAATGATGCATTATGTCCCCCTAGAGGGGGAAGAGTGGTGTTATGTCTCTGATTGGTACTTTTTAGGACTCCACTAGGTTTCAAGAAAATAGAAGCAAAGCGTCATCCTGAGGACCCTAGTTGTGGTTCGGGTACATGGCCCACATTTGAACCATCATTACTCACCCCATTGTTGGAGTTAGGCTTGTTTAGGAGTTTTTGGATTAACTCAAGCATATTAGGGGGAGGTTGAGTTGTGTTATCAGATGTTGATGGTGCTACTTTGCTTTTGTTGGTTCGAATCAAGTTGTTCTCAAGAAAAGTTTCATCAAAATTATCAAGGAGGGTAACACCTCTTTGGATAAGATTCATGAAGATATTGGCACTGTTGGCTTGGACTAGGTCTTCCACTAAGCTTAAGTTGTTAGGATACTCAAAAAATTCTTTAGCTCGTGGATTGGCACTGACACTTTCAGGTATTACTGTGGCGGATTCCATGTGAGGTTCTTCTTCATCATTAAAGTCTTCTTGATAGATAGTTTCTTGATCGTTATCCATGATGAGAGATTCTTGTCTTAGCTTTGCTTGTGATTGGGTAAGTACCATGCACGAGTGACCTTAGGATGGTTGAATTGAAGAAGGGTGACTAGTTGATGAGGTATGGAAAGAAAAGGATTTGGTGAACTAGGAGCAACTTGGACTAATGATTAGGTCTTGATGATTGATTGGATTGATTGAATTGGACTAATTGATTTGATTTAGGATTAGATTGATTGATGAAATTGGATTAAAGAGGAACTAAGCCTCAATTATTGATTGGATTTAAAGGTTTGGAACAAACCTAGGTGAAACAAGACCCTATGATTATGCAAACATAGGATTGGTTTTGATTTAAAGTCTTCTTGTGTTTGGGTGATAAACTAATGATCCCCCCAAAAAATAGGACTGGATTAGGACTACTAGAGAAAGAATCAATTCTCAAAGTAGTAAGGGATTAATGTTTGCTTTGGAATTAAGGTCTATGAGACACTATTGGAATGATTCTTTCACCCTATGGCTTGATGAAGGTGTGAAAGATGGATTGATCTGATTCTGATTTAAAGTCCAAGATTCTAATTAATGCTCCTAATGTTTTGGGATGTGGATGACGAAAGGGATGTTAAAAGATGAGAAAGGGATGAATGACTTCAAGAAGATGAGGAATAAAGGTCAAAGGTACTTAGTCGTAGGATTCCCAAGTGACAAAGGCCATGTTCACTTTGTTCTTGGCAATAAAATTAGCAACCCGATTGTTGTAAATGATTTTATCTGATTTCTCAATAGCTTCTAGAAATTCTTGAATTTGTTTCAAATAAGATTGGTTGGCTTTAATCCTTTGATCGATGATTTTCTTCTCTCTATGGACAAATGCAACTGGGAGTTTTTATTTCTTATGTTTAACACTATCTATCATGACTTGAAGACATTATATTGATAGATCAAAGGATGTTCTTGGAAAGAAACAATTTCATACATACATCAAATGTTTGGGTTACAAGCACATTTTTCAAAAATAGTCCTATAAGGGACAAATAAACCTTGCAAGATTCAAGTGTACGGATTTGTTTTTACAATGAAAGTAACAAGCACACTCTTTATCCCTAAAAGGAAGTTGGCTGAGATTGAAAACCTTTGCTCACTAACTTAGGAACACACCTAACAACTCCTTAGAATACGACCATCACCAAGCATGCAATGGCTCCATGATGTCATATTATCAGAGTGTTAACATTGAAGGGGGCTCGATATGGTGAGTGTCTTGGGGAGATTACTATTCTCCTCGCACGTAGATTATCAACCTTTTGGAGGTGAACAGGGTGGCTTCTAACTAATGGCTTTTAGTAAGGATCTCTGTTCGAATACACTCTTTGTGTCCGCACAAGCATGACTAGGACATATAGCCCCACAAAGCACCTTGACACAAGTAGTCACATAAATGTGATTGAGACTACGAGGCCCTACTAGATGTTATCTGAGAGCCTTTTATAAGCTCAAATGTCATCCAGCTTCTAAGGCTTTAACCCCAAAAAGAAAATTTCATTAACGTGAGTTGGAGTGGTGGGCTTACACCTTGTTCTCACGTGGGTCATTCTCGGGAGCTTTTTACCTCACTGACAGACCCATCTAAAGGATTGAAAATAAATGCATGGATTGGCCCCAAGGAGTCTAGATTTCTAGTTTTCCCTCAAGGGGAAAAGAGCATAATATCCTATCCAACGAGGATTTCTCCAAAACACACCAAACAAATGATTAATTCCAAGTCTTTTCTTCAAGACAACAATTCAAAAGGTTCTAGGTTTCTGGTTTTCTCACTTGGAGAAAATAGCATAATCCCCTAGCTAATGAATCATTATCTATAGAAAAAGACTTCCTATTTAATGCTAGGTGCCTAAGAAATCATTAAGAAAATATAATGTTTGATTAAATCTCCTTGGCAACCTACAAAACAACTTTGATAATTAGTTTAGTATGTTTGGTCTTCTAACAACATCCTACAAAACAAACAAGTTAGTAGTCTTAGAGTGGTCAAATCTTGGTCTACATTCTGCAAAATTATTGTTAGAAGTCATAAAATGTCAGTATCTTCCAAAAACTCAGATCAGAAAACTCAAAGTGCAAGATACTATAGAAAAATGCAGAAATCAGGTAGAGATGCCTGTTTACAAGCAGAGATGCCTGTTTGTCAGGGATGCTTGTTTCCAAGCAGAGATGCCTATGTACAAGAAGAGACTCCTATCTATTAGAGATGCCTGTTTACAGGCAGAGACGCCTATGTACAGGCAGAGATGTCTGTCTTCACAAAACCAAAAGTTAAACACCAATGTTTGAAATTTTTATCCTCTCACTAAGTCTTAAATGCATAGAAAGGTTTCTAATGACAAAAATACAGTGATTTTTAACCTTAATATGTCAAAAAAATTTACTTAATTAGCTTAAAAAATAACACAAAGGAAAACTCCCTCTTCTAGTAGAGACACCTGTGTGTATGCAGAGATACCTATCTGCACAAAAACAAAGATTTCATTAGTTTCATGTATTTTTCTTCATTTTCAAATATAGTGAGGTTTTTTAATAATGATCATTAGCCTTAATGTGATTTCCAAATAGAAGTTTTGCTGATTAAAACAAACTAAAATGAGAGAAAAACTCTTTCTGGCGGAGACGGCTGTGTGTAGAGATGCCTGTTTCCAGGTGGAGACGCCTCTAGTCGTGCAGAGATGCCTGCCTGGAAAATTCACAGGAAACCTTCACAAAATCAAGAGAAATAGTTAGTAAATGGGATTGTGGGTCCCACCAGGCGTGCTAAAATGTATATGATGAAAATCCACCTGTTAAGAACAAGTTCAAACATGCAAACGTTAATGATAAAAATCATATTCAAATCTATTTTAGCATGTTCATAAACTTATAAAAAACACTAATTTTCACCACAACCTCCGATGAGCAATAAGCAAGTGCACCCAAGATTTGCTTGATTTCAGCTCTTAGAGATATTTGTGGGTGTGCTCTCCCAACACAAGTATAGATCCCACTAAAATGCAAGTATGATGAGGATTTGAGATGCTCAAGAAGAAGCTACAAAAGAAACTCTCAAGCACTCAAATACAAGAGGCCAAGGAAGCTCAAGGAGGAGCTATGAAAGAAATCCTCAAGCTCTATGTCATGCAAGTGTGCAAAGAAAATGGATGAAGCTAAATCACTAAGATGAAACTAAGTCTACAAACTTTAAAGAAATTTAGCAACTACCAAATTGTTAGAAAACTCTATGAAAGCAATTCTAAGTCTAAACTAGCATAATAACTCTAATGCAAAAAGGAATGTATTTTGCTTGAGACAAGGGTCCTATTTATAGGATTTTGGAGGGCTAGGTGAGGTGGCATCTATGTGTAATCTACATAGGTGCCACCAAGGAGACACATAAGCCATGCAAAGTCCAAGACTTTCTCACACATGTGTGAGCAACTTGGGATGTGAAAGGTCAATGTGTACTTCAAGTACATGTGTAAGTGTGTGTAAGAGATGTGTAAGTGAAAAAGTCCATTTTCACCATTTTAGAATGTGTAAGAAGTGTCATAAAATGTAAGAAGCTTTGTTTGTGCAAATTTTAGCAATTTTTGAAAAGGGTCATTTTTGGAAATTTGCTCACACGTGTGAGCAAATAATTAGGACTAATGGATGTAGAAATCCAAAAATTGGCCTAATTAACCTTAGTTAATTAGTGAGTAGGCTTATTAGATAGAAATTGATGTGTGTAGGATAGCATCTAGGTTGGATTTATGATTAAATTAAATAAAATTTAATTTAATCATGGTTTAGTAGAAATAAAGAATGTGAGGGGATTAAATAAATTAAAAATTTATTTAAAATGGGACTATGGAGGAACATGTATTAAATTAAATTTAATATATTATGAAAGGTAGTATTTAAATTTAATTCAAATACTATTAATTAATGAATTTATTTAATTAAATAAATTTAATTAAATAAATAGATGAATTTAAGAAATATAATTAATTAAAAAATTACCTATAATGTTATTTGGGATCCTTAATTAAAATAAATTTAATTAATGTTAAAAGGATGAATTTAGGTGTCACCAGAAAATTACCAATACCACAAGGATGAATACATAGGAGAATAAGCACTACATAGAGAGTTCTTCCAGAAAGAAGCTAAGACCACCTGTTATAGAAAACAACAAGGGCGAGAATATTGTGGGAGTGCATTTCCACCCTATCACGAAGCAATTATGCTTCCCCAAAATCTTTCCTAACATGAAAGATACCCAACCCAGCTCTAGAGGAAGTCTAAAGAAGTAAACTAAGAGGATTAATGGAATTGTGTAGAGTAGCATATGTTCCTCAAAATAAACAAATGACATCATAATGCTCAGGCATAATTATGCAACATAAGTTAAACAACATCCTTTCCACAATAGTACAGAACATCTCAATAGTCTTAGCTCCATCTCATTTAGCATTCAAGGATATCTCAAGAAATACAACCATGTATTTAGTTTTAGAATAGATAATTATCAAAACTTACAAATATCATGATGCCTATGTCCTTTGAACACACATATAAGATTTCCAACAAATCATACATTTCATTGTTAAGCACTTTCTTTGCTTAACCAAACTAAATTAATTTTAACAGTTAGGAACTGGTTCACTCAATTTTGTAGTGACTAAAAACACAATCTTTGCATATAGATTCCATATTTTGCTTCAAATTGTGAATCTAATTATAAATCCTCAAGGTTGTAATTGCCTATATCCCACTATTGACTTCATAAAAAAATACGTTCAATTTGATACATTACACAATAAACTACTAAGAAAATTGTATCCTTTGATAAAATTTAGGATAATTAACATTGAACTTAAAAACATAGTCAACTAGTTCATCTATAACAGCTTGGTATTCCCTAGTCCTTTGTATAATCAAAATTTTTAGTAAGCGAATCATCTGTATTTTCAATGTTTCAAATAAAAATAAAAAAATAAAGTCTCACGGGTTGAATTTAATGACAAGATTCCAAACACATTTAAAACACAGCTTAATCATTAACTTATTTCGAATAAGCAAAACCAACCGGTAGTGGTGTCTTTAAAAATGAAACAAGAACTTAATTACTCCAAAATTATTGGTTATTTCTAAGAAAATTCATTCACATTTCTCTACACATAATTATCGTTATGATGGATAAATCCTTGTTATGAGTTTTTGAGGTAGATAGGAAGGATCCACACAGTTCTCGAATCATGTATCCTTCTAGCTGAAAATGGATCTAAATCCTACAACAACACACGTGTTTGTAATTTATTCTATAATGATAATTATTAATTAAAAATTCCAACATGCTCTCCACAGATAAATTACACTGCTAAATTGATGATGTCTAAATCCTACAAGAGCTTATGATTTTATCTACTGGGTACTCATATTATTAATTTTCTTGTTTTTTATTTTCACAGACACTTCGATTTTGGGTATTTTGTTTAGGATTTAAGATGACATAGGTATAAATTAAAGTCTTTAAAAATGTCTCAAAGTTTCTCCAAAAGAACAGATTTAAACTCCATACAGTAGGTTGGGTGAAAAATGGCCTTCTCCTTAACACTTAAGACAATTACAAAGGACAAATAGATCCCAAACCGACAAAGAAGGAAAAAAATGGCTTATACAGTGCTCGTTCAAGAAAAGATTAGAAATGTATTTTTATTGATAGACACTCAATAAAAATGTTTTAAACTAAAATGGGTACGCCTAAGAGTAAAACATCATTTCACTTTGCTATAAAAAACTTCTTATGGTATTGCTAAAAAAATGCTAGACTCCCAACTTCTAAGTATCGTGTAGCCAAAATGAGGATTAATGTTACATATGCAATCCAATATCAATTCAAGTAAAGCAGACAGAGACTCTCATCCTAGCAAGTTGAGGAAATAAGTAAAGATGTAAGAGAATTAAGCAATCACCACTGGGTTAATAGTAAGAAGAAAAGAATAAAACATTCCAAAATTGAATCGTCCCTATGCTTTAAATGAACAATATGAATACACAAAATCATGCATTCAAACCTAGGTGAGTAAGTAAACAAGCACAAGTACATTATTTTATGTTTTACACTAAGAAAAATAAATATCATCTAAGATTGTTACCAGCAGTTAGAGAGGAGCATTCTATTACGAAAAAAACAAGCAAATGAACAACATACCATCTACTGATCAACTGCACAAAGATCTGGGTTACACTAGAGGTTACATTCTTTACTAAAATGTGACAAAAAATAATTCTTCAAACATAATGCTATGAATTTCCCCACTCACGTGCCAAAAAGGAAGCTTAAGAATAGAAAACTAATGTCATTTTAAGCATGGAAATTATATTTAGAAAATTGTTTTTAGATAAAGAAAGTGTTGAGATAACAATAGGTGGAGACATTGGCACGATTTAACGAAGCCATGAGTAATACAAAATAGATGGCGCTTGCATCATTGTTCTTGTAAATTAAGAGATGACACACAAAGTTTGAAAAAAGGTCATTGATCTAAGGAAAATTACTGTCCATGATTGACGCCTATTATTATCACATGTATTGTATTTTCTATGTTTATCAATCCTAGAGAATAGGGTTTAACATTAATTCCTAAATCTTTGGGTGATTCCTGAGAAAAAACGTAGCTTACAAAAAAAACTATAGTTACATTTCAACAGAGAGAAAAATACAAATAGTGCATTTAACAATAAGTTCTGCAACATAAAAATAAAGCTCAAAAGAAACTTAGGCATTGACGATCTTGTGCTATCGTTCTCTCTCAATGACTAGAGAAACAAAAAAATATCCTTCCTTCCAACTTTTGCGATTTTTTTTTCCCAAATCCTCTATGTGAATCCTTTCCCAGCTTCCTACGTACTTTCACTCCAGTAAAGTTCTCGTAGCTATTTTTCTTTTTCAATCCTCTGTATTTATTAAGTTTTTTTTTTGTTTGGATATTTCTGCCAAGAGTCCGTCATGCCCCAATTTGTGCATTAAAGTTTATATTATCATTTAAGAGTTCCAATAAATAGATCTATATGCACCCTAAAATGGTCGCCTAGACTTTGGACCCCCATTCATCAATTTATCATTTCCTAAATCAATGCTTTGCAATATTTTCAATTTAAATCAATTTCCTTGATCAAATCATAATTAATTCAATTATTTTAATATTTCCTAAGGTTTGATCATTTTATCCTAAGTTTTATTTAATTAAGAGAACATGCTCCCTTTTAATTAAATAAAAAATATTTTAATTAAATAATAAAATCACTTTATCCTAAGCCACATTTAATTAAAAGAACAAATCTCTTTTAAATAAATAAAAAATCTTTTAATTAAATAATGGAGACCACTTTGCTAAAACTAATAAATAAATAATAAAATAAAAAGAAAAAGACTTTTTGTCTACACATTGAATGCACACTTTCCAAGATGAGTGGAATCTCCTTTTGCCTCTTAATCTCTTCTACACATCTTTTTGCCTCTTAACCATGTCCATTGATTTTGCCTCTTGAGAATCCTGAGCACATGGATCAACCAAAATTTAATCTCCACCATTGCTCATTTCTTTTTGCCTCTTAATCTTGACCGTCCATTCATTTCTAAATCCTTTATAAGGAGCCCTCTCCTTCTCATTTTATGCACTTGAGCTTGAATATTGAAACTTCTTTTTTCTTTTCTTCTCTCATGCCTCCATGGAAATCCATTTAGATTACTCTTGCACTTGCATATTAGATTAGATTCATATTTCCTTTCATAGAATAATCTTGCATAAGCATTTTCTTTCATAGATTAGTTTGCTTTCATGCATTGTTATCATATAGAATAGCTTTCATTTTCATTTGCATGCATACTTGATGAATCATGGAGACTAGAATTCTTGCTTTTCCTCTTTGAATCTCTCATTTTATGGTGTACTTGCATGGGCACAAACTAGGTCTAAACTGAGGGCCTCCATTATAAACCCTTGCACTCCATGAATAAAGAGCTATGAGTCATCATTTGAGACCTCATTCTTGAGCAATCTTGGATATAATGACTCATAGAAGTGTGTCAACATTTTACCACACATTTTTGGTGCCCACCATGGAGCATCCCACCTTTACATGCTAGTTTTGGTTATTTTTGGAGATAACCCCCTTTGTGCAGATTTGCTTGAAGACTAAAACTGTAGATTTTCAAAGATTTGATCATATCTCCCAAACGGCTTGGAGTATCGGTCTGAATTTTTTTTTTACAAGTTGGCAACATGTCAGAGAAGCTTCAATAAAAAATTTAGAATTTTCTAAGGTACTTTGATTTTTTTATAATTTTTCTTTATTTTTCAAAAAAAATAAATTTTCAGGGCAAATCAACACATTTTTTGGAAATTTTTACATCTTTAGAAAGCTATTTAAATTTCACAGGGGGTACATTTTTTATGTTTTAAATTTGGATGCAATATCATATCTCAAATAGTTGATTTACAAAAACTGGTCTGTTTTGGTAAAATAGGTCTCTAGGGCACAAATGAAGAGATTTTTCTGAAATTTTTACATTTTTGAAAAGCTCTCTATTTTTTAGCATGGGTCTCTATTTTGCATTTCTATTTTTGTGGCTGAAATCATATCAAAAAAATTAGATCTTATTGACTATGTCAAATGCAAAATAAAATAAAATTGTGATGAGTATGCACTTATTTTTCACATGGTTCAATGCATGATATGAGTTGTCATTTGGATTATTTGCTGGTTATTATTGCTCATAAAAATTTATTTTCAGATCTAACCCTAGGGTTTGCATAAGTTGAATATACATTGCATATCTTGTTTGCTTGTTGGAGAGTTTGTGGCTTGCTTGCACAGAAAAGCTCAACAAAAATAAAAATAAGGTAAAATCTACTAAGTGTGTTGCTTTAGACTTGATGTATTTTGTTTCATCTCTATAACATATTTTGGGAATAAAATGAATCTCTCATGTGTTTGGCTTGAGTTCTTATTGCTTTCATAGATCACACTTTAATTTTTCTATAAAGGAGAATGAATCTAGATTTGCTTTCTTACATATATGTCTCACATAGTAATTAGGCCCTATGAACACTATTTGTGGCGTTCTTGAGAGAGTGGGCTTCATTCGCTTGTCTTAAATGTGAAGCTCTTCTTGACAATAGAACCCCTTATAGGTAGGGAAGGAAGTTATTATTATCTCATGGTCTTACTTGGTTTAGTCCTCAACTTTGATCGGTGCGTTCTCTCTTGGACCCGCTTAGAGAGATCGGTAGACATTGTTGTTGACGTATGAACCTTGGTGAGGTGATTTCAATTTTAGCGTGTCAATGAATTTGCTTGCTATGTTTGGGTGAGGTGAAGAGGCTAGAGGATTATGCTTTGTTCCCCTTTGGGCACATCAGAAACTCAAATCTTTGAATCTGAGCTAAGTCCCCATGTGGTCCTTTTTGTGGGTCTTCCTTATTAGAGAGGGTTAACCATAGTGGACATTCCCTTTATTGGGTCAACCACATGGATGAAACCTCAAGAGATAATAGCCATTTTCATCATGGTAGAAACAACCACTATATAAATGTCCTTGTGGAGGAAATCTCTATAGGTGCAGTTTCTTGTTGGGCTGTCAGATCTCCTCAACATCTCCGATTGATTAAATTCTCAGAAATTGTCAAAACCTTAGTGCACTTGGATTGTAGTTTGCCCTCTTGAAATTGCAAAAGTTGCAGAGTTGACCATTATTACAAACCATAGTGCAACCAAATTTTTCTTTGCTAGGACTATGTGTGTGACTAAGAAACATTTTGAGAACATACACATGTAGAATCTTTACGGAGTAGAATACTATGTCACTATTCTTGTTCATGCGCAAGGTTGCTTTGTCCCTTGCTCGTTGTTTAAAGACAATTGTTTTCTTGAACTCCCTGATTTTTGTCTTATGTGCTTGATTAATGATAAAAATCTATTAATGCATCTTGTTGATCAATTAAAACAAACAAAAAATGAGTTTCTGAGTCAAAAAATTAGATTTTTTTACAACTTGCTTGATTTGCTATCCTGTCATTTCCAGTCTTCCTTGGTCAATCCAGATTATATTAGGTCACTTACCCCACTGTTAGAAACCTATTTGCACCTTGGGTACCTATGTTTTGACATCTTGAACTAGTAATCTTTGATTTCATGAGTGACCTTGCTTAGAATCGGTGAGCTAGAAATTGTCCTTGTTGAGAAGATCAACCTTTGGATCCTTTGATAACACACTTGGAGAATTTTAGTAATCTCTTGTCCATTCACTTCCATCAAAATTCAAATTAAATTAATATAACTTGGGTAAATCATCCTCATGATCCATATGTGTTAGGGTATTCACCCATTCATTGGGCACCTCAGTGGCAGTGTTGGTTTATGCCTCTTACAAAATTTCTATCTCATCACCTCTCTTTTGGACAAGTGAGTGCTTTTACTATCCTAGTTTGGTACCAACATTTCTTAGGGTCATCCTATCACCTAGTGCCCTTTCTTTCATGTTGGTTAAAACAAGATATCAAATAAATCAAGGAAAGCAACCTCAAGTAGTCTTTAACCAATTACCCTTAGTTTAAACTTGCCAAAAATGTAAGGGAAACGAACCTGTATTTGATCAATCACCCAGGAAAACCTCAGAAGTTTGGTTTGATCCCAAGAGTAATCTTAGTGAGTTGAGTACACCCTTAGCATCTTTTGGCTTAGACATGGATATGAGTTACACAATGACTTGATGAGAGAGGGAAGAGATGGATAAAAGGCTGAATAACATATTTGAAAGGCATAGAGATACCATTCTATTTGGTAGTTCATCTCATGAAAATCAACCAGTCTCACCCCTTATCTCAACTAGATATTTGGATACACACCAAAGGGATTAAAGAGATAAGAAGCAAGCCTATCAAGAAGAGCAATCACAACATGAAAGCCAAGATGATGAACCCTATGACACTCATGTGAATGTAGCATACACCAATGACTTGTTTAGGCATTCAAGACCAAGTTCACTGCTCAAAGTACCTTCAAGATACACGAGTGAAAGACTTAAGAGAATTGAGCATGAAAAGAAGGCCTTCCTAGATGAACAAGCTGAAAAGGAAGATAAATTTAGACTCCTAGAGTTGGAGAGACAAGCCTTGTTGGAGATAGAAAGGAGAGCCTCACAAGAAGAGCAAGATAGACTTTTGGCTTAATAACTTAATGACCAATTCAACAACATGTGTGTTGGTGGTGGAAACAACTATCCTCCATCCACTCCTTCCAAGACTCCACAAAGTGGAAGATGTTCAAGAACACCTTCATAATCTCCTAGTCCTAGAGGAAGAAGGGCTTCACAACATGATCATTATAGGAGACGAACACCTCCTAAGAACTCAAGACAACCTTCACAATGTTCTCACCATGGTTCACAATATGGGGGTAGTAGTTCAATTTTTGACCTCACTCCCAAGACTTCATGAAGATACAACAAGAACCACTCTTCTAGTAGTATGTGGAGAGATACTTGGAGCAAAACAAAGACAAGTTCTTAGAGAGTTTAATCCATAAAGGTTCCAAAGTCCCCTATAACTTTGATGGGGACAAGAAGATCAAGAAGCAAGGTCCATATTAGGAAGAATAAATCAAACAACTTAAGAGTATGATGGAAAAGATGTTGGCACCCAAGAGTT
The DNA here is from genome assembly GCA_027943335.1 of Chamaecyparis obtusa. NCBI lineage: Eukaryota > Viridiplantae > Streptophyta > Pinopsida > Cupressales > Cupressaceae > Chamaecyparis > Chamaecyparis obtusa. The sequence goes on from BSBK01000610.1 coordinate 151,892, forward strand.
CATTCTCACTTGACTCAATTTTTCCTAATCCTTTTGACAAAAGTTTTAGGATGAAGGACTTTAATAGAAAGGTTGAGATCCCTCAATATGACAAGTATGATGGGAATGGAGATCCACATGATCATGTGTGTCAATTCTATATTATGAGTTTTGAGTTCCATAAAGATGATTTGTACCTCATGAGATTGTTCCCAAGGAGTCTTAAGGGTTAGGTGATGGAATGGTTCACCAACATAACTCCCCCCATCAAGACTTTCAAAGAGGTCATCCATTGATTTGTCCAACACTTTGCATGCAATCTTTCAAGATCTGTCACCATGCTGGACTTATGCAACTTAAAGAAAAATCAAGGGTAATCCTTTGTCACTTTCTTACAAAGGTGGAGATGACAATGCTCTCGCTACTCTAGGACCATTCTTGAAAATAAGAATATTGACATCCTTGTTAGCAACTTGGTTCCTGAAATGCAGTATGAAGTTAGGAAGATGGTTTTTGATTCCTTTGACACCATGGTTGAAACCACATGTAGGATTGAGGATGTTTTGAGAGAATGAGGAATTTTGACCAAACATGGAAACAACAACAACAACAATGGTCAAAATAACAACAACTCTAACAAGGATAAAGGGAAAAACTCACATTGGAATAGGAACAAACAACTAGTCAATGATGGAGTTGTGGACTCCTCTCAACCTAAAGATCAAGCTATTCTCCACTTGTCTAGTGTTGTTCAAGCCATGAAACTCAATGCATCTCATCAACAAGAGAGCAAGCCAAGATACCAAGATAAGCCTAAGAAAGAGAGATGTTATTTTTCAAAACTTGGTGATTCATATGAAGATGTCTTGAAAACACTCATTGCCAACAATCTTGTGCATCCTCAAGATCCTACAAAACATTATATACCTAAAGTTAGGCCACATTGGTGGGATGAGAAAGCCTTTTGCAATTTTCACAATGGAATTGGACATGATATTGAAAATTGTTGGAAACTCAAACATATCATCCAAGATCTCATTGAGAGTAGCAAACTTAAGGTGGATGGATTGAACACCAATGCTAATTGTAAGGCATTCAAAGAACCTTTGCCCAAGTATGAGAAGGGGGAAACCTCTAAACCTAAGAATGGCAAGGTTGAGGTCAATTACACTTACACAGCTACAAAGAATGTTGTCAACATGCTTGAAGTTGTAGAAAAAAATGTCAACATGATGAGGAATAAAATCCCTATGGTTATGATCTAGACATGGACTCTCCTCCTATCTTTGATGAAGAACTTGTCGTGGTGCTAAGGGGTCCTAACTCTAGAGAATAATCTCAAACTCTCAATGCTGTCACATGAAGTCAAGGTCCCATTGTCATTAGAGGACCCAATTCAAGTCAACCAAGTAAACCAAAGAAAGTGGCATCCAAGAATGTCACCTCAAAACCAACAGTCATTCCTAAGTTGAGCTATATTATTGTCAATCAGTTGCAAAGAACCCTAGCTCAGATTTTGATCTTTGAGCTCTTAGAGTTGTCCCCAAGACATAAGCAAGTCCTTGAGGATGCTTTGTGTGTAGCGAACTTCCCCAATAACTTAGACGTTGATCAATTCCAAAACATGGTTAACCATATTGCTAGCCCTCATTACCTTACCTTTAAAAGGATGATGATAAAGCTTTGAGCAACCCAAAAAATCTCTCTCTTCATATTGAGGTCATGATTCATAAAATTTGTGTTAGGCGTGTGTTGATAGATGGGGGTGTTGGGCTTAATATTTGTTCCTTGAGTCTTTTTTGTAAGGAAACTCAGGTGTGGAAATAGCTTCCTACGCTAATCTCTATAGGAGAGTATTGTGTAAATTCTTATAAATCCTTACAATTTCAGATTCGTTAACTACTTTAACAAAGATATTGCAACCACATACAATGCATACAGAAAAATAGAGAATGACACAATGATATACCCTGGGGAAAACCTTTCGGTAAAAAACCCTAGCACTCCAAAACCTGCACAATGTATTATCTTCAACACAAAGATTACAATACACTTGCAATGCAAGTTCTTTCAGGAAATGAGAGACAAAGCCAACAAGACTTAAATTTTTGTTATATCTCTCCCATAGGAGCAGCATCATATATATAGACTCCTCTGGACCCAAAAATAGGCACAACCACCAAGACCCATGCACAAAGCCACATGTACATAGTTGTTACATGCAATCCCAAGAATAGGCGTCCATCCCTAGAATAGACTATGATAGCTTGTCATAGAATTCACCAAAAATAATGGTCACAAGAGAAGTGTAAGAGAATCTGTCATACCAACCTATTTTTGGCATATTCTCTTACACACACCAACCACTTCTTCTTGGGCGCCCAAATAGGCCCAAGTCATAAGATGCTCTTACACCTATCATAGCACATTCCTTAAATAGTTCTTACGCATCATAGGAATCCATCATGACCATTTCAATCATGATCTCCTTACGCACAAGATGTTGACACATCAAGTGGAGTGACACATCAACATGCCAACTAGACATGTACACTCACACTTAATTACATTATTTGCAAAAAAATACATTTAGAAAACAAATAATAAGAATAGGAATTATCCAAGGTTGAGACACCTTATTCCTAACATTCTCCCACTTGTCGAACACCTTGTAAGAGCAACAAGAACATAACAGGAACTTTAACCACTATAGGCCAAAAGGCCCATAGACTCTGAACGCCATCTGAACTTCTCAGTGCCCATTGGTTTTGTTAATGCATTTGCAACATTCTTCATAGTATCTACCTTCTCCAAATTTACCTTTCCATCTTCCACCATATCTCTCACAAAGTGAAACTGCACATCAATGTGCTTCGTTCTGGCATGGAAAGTTGGATTCTTTGCAAGGAAAATAGCGCTCTGACTGTCACACCAAATAGTAATCTATTCTGCATCAACACCAACATTAGAACACAATCTTCTAAGCCAAATGGATTCTTTACAAGCATGAGTAGCAGCCATGTACTCAACTTCTATAGTGGACAAAGCAACCACAGGTTGTCGCTTACTCATCCAACTAATGGCACCACCAAACATAGTGAACACATAAGCATTGGTGGATCTCCTGCTGTCAATATCACCTACCCAATTTGAATCCACAAACCCATGAATACAAACTGAATGCAGAGATCCAGAAGAGTTACCATGATAACATATGGAGTAATTTGATGTACCCCTCAAATATTTGAATACTCGCTTAACTGCATCCCAATGTACCCATCCAGGATTAGCCATAAACCGACTCAGGACTCCCACTGCTTGGGCAATGTCTGGTCTAGTACAGACCATAGCGTACATAAGACTGCCAACTACACTAGCATAAGGTACTCTACTCATGTCCTCCACCTCACTAGGAGATTTTGGACAATCATCTACAGATAACTTTGTTCCCACAGAAATAGGAACACATAGTGGTCTACAATCTGCCATGCTGAACCTGTCCAACACAGACTTCACATACTTACTCTGACTCAACCAAAGTTTTTTGTTAGACCTGTCTCTACTAATTTCCATACCCAAGATGTACCTAGCTACCCCAAGATATTTCATCTCAAACTATGCTGATAACTGAGATTTAAAATCAAAAATCATACCCTTACCCTTCCCAAACAGCAACATATCATCAACATATAATGCAACGATAAGAAGACAATCATTTTCAACTCTAAAATAAACACAATGATCTAATTTTGATCTTACAAATCCAATTGACAACACAAAGGCATCAAAATTAAGGTACCACATCCTAGGAGATTGCTTCAAACCATATAGAGATTTCTTTAATCTGCAAACTAAGGATTCTTTACCTTTAACAATGTAGTGCTCAGGCTGTGACATATAAATCTCTTCCTCCAAATCACCATGAAGGAAAGATGTCTTCACATCCATCTATTCTATCTCTAAATCATATGATGTAGCAAAAGATAACAGAAATCTAATGGATGTCAACTTTGCAACAGGAGAGAATATTTCACCATAATCTATTCCCTCTACCTGTGAATACCCCTTTGCAACCAATCTAGCTTTATACCTTTCAACACTGCCATCTGCACATAATTTCTTCTTGAACACCCATTTACAGCCAATAGATTTTCTCCCTTTAGGCAAAGGTACAAGGTCCCAAGTTTTGTTTTTCTCCAATGAAGCCATCTCATCATCCATAGCCTCAATCCAAGAACCTGCATCTTCCATGCCCAAAGCCTCTTTCACAGATCTAGGCTCATCAGTGTTAGTAATCAAAGAAAAGGCACAATTGGAATCTAACATAGAATAACCAAACCTTTCTGGTTGCTTTCTTTCTCTCATGGATCTCCTCAAGGGCTGCGGTTGAGGTTGTTCTTCCTCTTCTTCTGAACTATTAGAGCTGCTAGAGCTCTCCTCATCATTAGACCCAACATGGTCTCTCTGTTCAGTCTTCTTAGAGGTAGGAGGTAACTGAACAACATCTTTTTCCTTTTCTTTTTCATTTGGTTGTAGCACAATAGGAGAAGATGTTAGCTCTCTAAAAATAAAATTTCTACTATACAACACCTTACTAGTCACAAGATCCCAAAGCTTGTATCCTTTCATGCCAGCACTGTATCCGATGAAAATACATTTAACAGCTTTGTTTTCCAACTTAGATCTTTTCTCCTTTGGAACATGTGCATAAGCTTCACAACCAAAAACATGAAGATGTCTAATTGAAGGCTTCTTACCAAACCACACCTCCATGGGTGTCTTACCAACAAGGGCTGATGTAGGAGATCTGTTAGCCAAATAGCAAGCAGTGGCCACAGCTTCGGCCCAAAACCTTTATTCTAAACCAGCTCCACTAAGCATACTCCTAGCCTTCTCCATCAGTGTCCTGTTCATTCTCTCTGCAACTCCATTTTGTTGTGGGGTATAAGGAGTTGTCTTATGCCTCTCGATACCTTGTTCTTTACAGAACTGTTCAAACTCTGTTGAACAAAACTCACCACCATTGTCAGTTCTCACACACTTAATCTTCTTACTAGTTCGATTCTCTACAAGAGCTTTAAACTCCTTGAAATGACTAAAGATTTGTGTCTTACTTTTAAGGAAATAAATCCACGTCCTTCTACTATAATCATCTATGAAAGATACAAAAAATATAGACTTGGAGATTGAAGGAACTTTTACAGGACCAAATACATCAAAATGAATAAGATCCAAAACATCAAAAGATTTGTGAGAACTAGAGTAAAACTGAACATGATTTTGTTTACCATAGACACAGTGTTTGCAGAAGTCAAACTTGAGATTGCAATCATTTAACCTCTCAACGAGATTTTTATTTTTCAGGGTTCTGAGACCCTTTTCACCAATGTGGCCAAATCTCATATGCCACAACATTGTCTTTTCTGCAGGAAGCTTAGCTTCCAAAGTGTTTGCACTACCATCAGAACCAATAGCCAAAGACTTCTTCACTGCTTGTTTAGATGGTGAGGATGAAGAACTATTACATAGAGGAATACATGCATCTAGTTGAAATAAGGTACCTCTCCAAGTACCCCTTGCAAGCACTATCGATCCTCTCATCATCTTGCATCCTTCTTTCGAAAAAACAACTTGCACACCTACATCATTCAACATACTTATAGATAATAGGTTTCGTGCCAAACCTAGAATGTGAGTAACTCTGTTGATTCCCTTTACTCATCCATTAGGAAATTTGATAGTGACCCTTCCACGTCCAACTATCTTTAGGTGAGAATCATCACCCAAGTACACCTTTCCACCATTGAACTCTTCATATTTTGAGAACCAGTTTCGATGAGAGGTCATGTGAAAAGATGCACCTGAGTCAACCAACCACACATCATCAAATGCATGGGCTGCCAAAGCTGTGATGAATGCATCACCATCTTCTTGAGATCTTTTTGAAGCTGAATCTAAACCTTTCTTCTTCTTCTTCGGCTCTTTGCAGTCTTTATGGAAGTGCCTAGATTTATCACAGTTCCAACATTTTGCCTTGGACTTATTGGAAGTCTTTGACTTCCCATGAGATTTGGATCTACCCTTATTGTCAAACTTATTGTCATTTTTCTTCCCTCTTTCAGTGGATCTCCCACGAACAGCAAGGGCTTCTTTTTCCAAAATAGAAGTCTTTCTCTGCATCTCCTCTGATAGCAGCGAAGACACCACATCATCCATTTTGAAGGTGACTAAAGTGCTTCTGAGAGCCATCACAAGATGGTCCCATGAATCTAGTAAAGAACACAAAAGTGTGTAGCAACGATCCTCCTCCTCTAACTTGACACCAGCTGATGTCAATTGTGCAGCCAGCAAATTAAATGCATTTAAATGATCCATTAAGGATCCACCTTCCTCCATTCAAGGAGAGTACAAATTCTTCCTCAGGAAAAACTTGTTCACTAGAGATTTGGCCTGATGCACGGCCACAAGTCTTTCCCACAAACTATTTGCGGTTTTCTCATCTAGAACATTCAGAAGAACTGCATCAGTTAAATAGAGTCTTATGTGACCCTTAGCTTTACAGTCTTTGATATCCCAATCTTCTTGAGCTATAGTTGTTGGTCTTGTAGCACTTGAAGTCACTTCCCTTAGGTCATGATCTTCCAACATGTCTTCTATCTTGAGTTTCCATAACTCAAAATTAGTGCCATTAAATTTCTCCACCTCCATTCTTCCATATGATGAACTTGCCATCTCAATCTGCAAATAAGATTCAAAATGCTCTGCAAAAAACTCCCACTCAAACTTGAGATTAGCTCAAAAACCCTACCTAACAACTAGGATCAAAATTTGATCAAGCTCTGATACCACATGTAAGGAAACTCAGGTGCGGAAACAACTTCCTACGCTAATCTCTATAGGAGAGTATTGTGTAAATTCTTATAAATCCTTACAATTTTAGATTCGTTAACTACTTTAACAAAGATATTTGAGCCACATACAATTCATATAGAAAAATAGAGAATGACACAATGATATACTCTGGGGAAAACCTTTCGGTAAAAAACCCCAGCACTCAAAAACCTGCACAATGTATTATCTTCAACACAAAGATTACAATACACTTGCAATGCAAGTTCTTTCAGGAAATGAGAGACAAAGCCAACAAGACTTAAATTTTTGTTATATCTCTCCCATAGGAGCAGCATCATATATATAGACTCCTCTGGACCCAAAAATAGGCACAACCACCAAGACCCATGCACAAAGTCACATGTACACAGTTGTTACATGCAATCCCAAGAATAGGCATCCATCCCTAGAATAGACTATGACAGCTTGTCATAGAATCTGCCAAAAATAACGGTCACAAGAGAAGTGTAAGAGAATCTATCATACCAACCTATTTTTGGCATATTCTCTTACACACACCAACCACTTCTTCTTGGGTGCCCAAATAGGCCCAAGTCATAAGATGCTCTTACACCTGTCATAGCACATTCCTTAAATAGTTCTTATGCGTCATAGGAATCCATCATGACCGTTTCATTCATGATCACCTTACGCACAAGATGTTGACACATCAAGTGGAGTGACACATCAACATGCCAAATAGACATGTACACTCACACTTAATTACATTATTTGCAAAAAAATATATTTACAAAACAAATAATAAGAATAGGAATTATCCAAGGTTGAGACACCTTATTCCTAACATTTTTAAGACATTGGGTTATTTTGAACAAGTCATAGATACCAGAAAGAAGATCACTATCAAAGCCTATGATGAGGTGGAAAGAAGTTCAAAGTGGTTGGCCGTCCTTTCTATTAGGATTGGCCTTGTTGAGAAGGATATTTTATTTCAAATTGTTGATGTTGGTCCCCTTGCGTACAATATCTTACTTGGTAGACCATGGATTCATGATATGCAAGTAGTGCCGTCTACCTATCATCAGTGTGTTAAGTTCCCCTACAATGGAGTAGAGATTTGTATACCTGGGGATAGCACTTTATCTGTCAACTCAGTTTCAATGAGTGCTCATGTTCCCCTTAATAGAGAAGTAGAAGACTTCAATGCAACCTTAGCGAAATGTATAGAAAATCTCAAGTCAGTAGACCTTGGCATGGGGGGTATCAACTAAACTCCTTCGCAACACTACCAATTTCACCTAGGTCTTATGGCAGGCCTTCACAAGAAATGATACCTTCCTCTTCATCTATGACTTTATTTGGCACATTTGTAGAGTCCTTAGTGCCTATTCAAGATGAGAAAGAAGAGGTGGCTATTAAAGATTAGATTTATAGAGAAGAGAAATACATGCACAATGAGAACTTCTCTCCCTCTCCTAAGGCTTATGGAAGAGGGTATACTTTTGTCAAATAGATGGGATATCCTGGGCATGGCCCTCTTAGTCATAGATTGGATGCTAGAGCTAAACCTCTTGATCATGCTCTTTTTGGATGCAATTCTAAGAAGATGGTTGGCCTAGGATTTGCGAATCATAACAAGAACACTACTCCTATTCTTGATGAGTCAGATAGTGAAGATGAACTAGAATACATACCTAATTTGACAAATCAACAAGATATGTGTGAAGATTGGGTCCCTTCCACTAATATCCTTTGGGGAGATTCTGATAGTCCAGTCATTCATGATACAGTTGCAACCTTAGAACAAAATGAATAAGATGTAGAAGATCCTATTAGAGAATGTCAACGCAAGAATATTGTTCATTTGATGGAGAGAGAAGGTGTTACCCTTGATGATGTTAGAGCTTCCACATCAAGATGTCCCAAACCTTCATGGTGTAAACATCCTAGTCAAAGTTCAGAAACAAGTTCATATCAGTATGAATGAGACTCCTTCTCAGAGCCTTCCATAGCTAACATGGATGTTGATGTCATCCACACTTATAGTTCTCAACCCAAGGTAGCCAATGAGTCATGTGTAGGATTAGAGGATTTGAACCCACATGTTGCTTGGTGGATGATTCTTCACTTGTTAGGATCAATCCTGATTTGGGTAGCTTAGAAGGATACTTGATGGACTCCAACTCTTCGGTCACCAGAGATGATATCATTCACATTCACAACTTTGAACCAGTCATTGATTTACCTCTTGTTCATCCTAACCTCATTGATTGGTCCCAACTCTATCAAGAACCTGAGCTCTTAACATTCAAAAATGATTATGAGATAACATGTTACTTAAATTCCATTGAAACTGTAGTCTCTTCCACCAGTGAACCGGCTACCAGCATGATAGAGCCAGACATCAAGTACCTTAGTCACAAAATAAAAAGAAAAGAAAATCAAAAGAATAAGAGTTCTGATGGTGAAAACCACTGTGTGGCGGTGTCAGAACCAAAAAAAAAAAAAAAGAAATGACGTATCCAAGGGTGAAAACCTCTCTAAGGTGCCTAAGGATGAGGTACTTGATCGTCTCCCTAGCTACTTTCACGATAGATCTTCAGTGCTTATTGCACCAACAAACATTGCTGAGTATGAAGCTTTAAAAAATGGACTTAAGATAGCCTTAGAATGGAGAATCATAGACTTACACATCTATGGGGATTCACAGCTAATAATCAACCAAGTTCTTTGATGAATATCAGATAAAAAATGATAAACTGGTACCTTATAAGAAAATGTTTGATTCCTTGAAATGATACTTCACATTTGTCACATTTTAGAAAATTCCTAGAGCAGAAAATAAAGTAGCTAATGCTATGGCTACACTTGCTTCACTCCTTCAGTTAGGGGAACATGAATCTATATTTGAATTCCTGGTGGAAGAGATACATAACCCTATCTATGACTCCCAAGAAAGTCATGCCATTTGTACCCTTGTTGGTCATGAGTCATCAAGTTATGGTGCCATTTACTCATACCTTCATGATGGTATTATCCCTGACACCTTTAACCAATCTGAACATAGAAATCTTATCCAAAATGCCTCTCGCCATTCCCTTATCTTTGGTGATTTGTATAGGAGGGGCCTAGATGGAACACTTCTTAGATGCTTAGAAAAGGAAGAATTTGACCAAGCGTTAGTTGACATTCATGAGGGTATCTGTGGGGGACATTCCAATGGTCTTGCCATAGCCTTAAGGTTGCTTAGGGTGGGATACTATTGGCCTACAATGCAGATTGATGAAGTAGCTTTCTCAAAGTCATGCGAAAAGTGTCAAAAACATGGTAACCTGATACATGCTCTAGGCAGGGAGCTCATTCCTTCTATATCTCATTGGCCATTTCAGCGCTGGGCCTTTGATCTTGTTGGGTAGATTCATCCGAACTCATCAGGTGGACACAATTTTATTATCACTGCTACTAATTGCTTCACTAAATGGGGAGAAGCTGTCCTACTTTTGGTTGCCTCAGGCAAGACAGTCTCTCTATTTATTCTGAACCATATCATCTGTTGATATGGAGTGCCTTCCAAGATTATCATTGACAATAGAGGCCAGTTCAAAAATAAAGACCTTAAGAAACTCTACAAGAAAATCAAGATTAAGCAACATTGGTCCTCCATTTACTTCCTGCAAGGAAATGGTCAAGAAGATGCATCAAACAAAACCATTCTTAAAATATTGCATAGAACAGTTTGTAAGAATGGTAGAGATTGGTATTTACAAATAAATACAGCTTTGTGGGCCTATAGAATGATTATTCATACTCCTACTGGGGCTACTCCTTTTGCCCTTACATATGGTGTTGAAGCTGTGTTACCTTTAGAGGTTGAGATTCCTTCACTTAGAGTTTCCCTCAAAGGTCTAGTTATAGATAAAGACTACCGCGCCATGAGACTTCAAGAGTTAGAACTTCTAGATGAGAAATGTCAAGCATCATTTGACCATATGAGGGTTTATCAAAAGCACATGTCCAAAGCCTTCAACAAAAAGGTTCACCCTAGAGAATTCCAAGTGGGAGATCTTGTCCTACGTGAAAATCCTAAGAATCAACAACATAGAGATCAAAAGGGAAAATTTGAACCTAATTGGCTTGGACCTTACATCATTACATCAGCTTTTGGGATAGGTGCTTATTTATTATCTACTGCAGAGGGAGAGCAGCTCCCTGATCCTATCAATGTCTTGCACCTGAAGAAGTTCTATCCATGATGCCCATTCTATTTGGGGGCATCCTCTGTACATACTTATTGACCCTGAAAAAATTCAAAAAATTGATATATTGTCAAAAATTCTAAAAATATGAAAATGTCCTAAAAAAATGATCATCTTAGTGAAAACCTAGCAATAGGCATTTTGATGTATCTCTAAAAAATATATATATTCCAAAAATACAAAAAAATTCAAAAAATTCAAAAATTAAAAAAAAATTAGAAAAAGTGCCTTGGTGAAAACTTGGAAACGGGCGCCTTGGTAGCAAAAATAAAAAAAAATTATAAAAAGTCTTGAGAAAAAAAAAAGAAGGAAAAAATTGCAATAAAATTCAAGTGGTGAAAACTTGGAAACAAGCGCTACTTGAGGCCTTTGCACCCCTGTTTCTTAGCACACGTCCTCGACATTTAGCCTTTCTCCACCATGCCTTGGTTTGGAATTGGTCTTTATCTTTGTCTAGGGGCCATAACTATGTTAGCTTTGGTCTCTTGGATGCGTTAGTCTTTAGGACACCTCACAAATGGTGTTTTTCAACACCACCCCAACTATGTTTTTGAACACAACCCCTGACGTCGAGTGTTTTTCAACACTTATCGGTTTGGTCTTATCCAATTTTGTCATGTGATCTTACTTGCTGGAAAGCATTCGATTCTTATCCTCAAAACTTAGTATCAGTTAACACACTTCAATTTTAAACATTGTATGCACCCTAAAATGGTCGCCTAGACTTTGGGCCCCCATTCAACAATTTATCAAATCCCTGAATCAAGATTTTCAAAAATTAGCATTTTATCAATTATATCAATTTCCTTGATCAAATCCTGATTTTATCATTTATTCCATTATATTCTCATGGGCTACCCATTTTATCCTAAGTTTTTATTTAATTAAAAGGAATATTTCCTCCCCTTTTATTAAATAAAAAGTCCCCACTTTTCCTCTTATCCTAAGTTGCACAAATAAAGCATTATTCCTATTTTATAAAAAGGGAAAAAAACACTTTATCTCATATGGACACAAAAGTCAACTCTTATTTTCTCATTGGAGGGTATTTGTGCACATGGATTAATCCTCTTTCAAGTTCCACCCTTGATTAAATCTTTTGCCTCTTAATCTCCATGGTCCATTCTTTCTCAGTTCCTATAAAAGAAGAGCTCTCTTCCTCATTTGTATATCAATCTTTTATGTTAATGTTATGTTGTAGGTTTTCTAGGTCACTTTGGAGCTTTTGAAGATTTGGAGCATTCTTGGCTTTTGCATCTACATTCCATTCTTAGTTTCATTTATGCATAGTAGCTTCATGTTTATGCTTTCATAGTGTAGATTTCCTTTCAAGCTTTAGAGTAACTCATCTAGTTTAACTAGGAAGGCTTGGTAATACTTGCATCTTTCCTTTTCATAGCATAGCTTGTACTTTCATTTCCATAGCTTAGCTTGCATCTCTCATTTCTAACTTACATATTCATCTTAATCTAGTTTGCATTTGCATTTCATAGTGATTCTTGGAGATATTGGCATTCTTGCCCTTGTCTTCATTTGAATCTCTCATTGTGTGGTTGACTAGCAAGGTCATAAGCTTAATAGCTCTAGTTGAGAGCAATCAAATAATCTTGCAACTCCATGCATAGAGAGCTCTAGGTCACTTTCTCAAGGTTTCCCATTCATGGATTCCCTTGGAAGTAATGACTTAGAGAAGTGCACCATTTGAGTGTGTACATTTTTGGCACCCACCGTGGGGCAGAGCATTATTGTTTTGTCCTTCATTTCATGCATTTTCAAAAAAATTTCATCATAGTTTAGCATCATTTTCGACTCTCTATTTTTATGTCTCAGAGTGTCATGCGATAGTTTTCCAGTGTCGTGTGATAGTTTCTTGTATAGTAGGGTGACACTTTACCAGTTAAAAGTGTCACACTGTTTGACAGATAATATCGCACTGTTAGTATATTCTGTCACCTGCAGGTCAGCAAACTATTGCATGGAGATAAACTACCACCCCCGTATACAACGAAGTGTCACGTGATATTCCTGGTGACTGTACTATCACCTGTACCTGACAGTGAGTTGAGTTTTGGATTTTTATTTTTATTTTTTAAATTTTAACATTTTCAGATTCAACATTTTCAGAATCCGCGCCACTCTGGAAAACTGGCACCCATTTTTAGAAATTTTCACATATGGTATCAAAAATTTAAGTGTGATATATCGTTGGAAAGCTCTTTCCAAGCCTAATCTAGCCATGTTGGTTTTATTTTCAAATTTTTCTATTTGATCAGCTATTTTACTTGTAGATTATCTAATTTTTTATGTGCTAACCCTTGTGGGGCTAACAAGTTGTGCTTGTAGGTTCTCTCATTGCTTGAAGTATTTTGCCAAAAGAACGCATGTCAAAGCTTCAAATGCATAAGGGCTACTAATGGTTTTTGTAGGGCTGCCCAAAGCATAAAAATATAAAAAAAAGTGCTTGTTATTTATTTCATTTCAAGTGTGGCATTTACTAGTTGTTTCATTTCATAGGAACATAATATCTTGTTGTAAGAATTCTTGGGTGGTAGGAGAAGTATGCTCTTCACCTTTGTGGTGAACCAAAAAATCTTGACCCATCTTTGGATTTTGAAAACAAGAGGGTAATTGAACATTTTCTTGGTGTGTTTGGGAGAAAAATTTGAGATAGGGGAGTATGCTCTTCACCCTTGTGGTGAAAAAAAACCTTGAACCTCATAAGTTGATCCACTCTTTGTTTAGATTTTTAGAATCTTTTAGCGGGCCTGATCTTGAGCAATCAAGAGGAATGACCCAAGTGGGGACAAGCTAATACTGAGCTATTCCAACCCACTATAATCTCAAGGCTATCAAGGACACAAAACCTTGGTAGATGTAGTACTTGTCTTCACTTGATGTGAGTACTTATGGGATTGTGACCATGAGGAAAATGTTGAGCAAGAATGCTTAAGGTACTCTTGTGGCCACAAGGTTCATTACTTGCCACAAGGTAAGGAGTCCCTTTGGAGAGCAAGAGGGGTATTACGAATGGAAGCCCTTATTAAGAACCATAGATAGAGGCCAACCTATTTTACCGCTTAGCTTCTTGGTGCAAGGATTGATCCAAGTGGAATAACCCAGATCACCCCAAGATTACTCACCATCTATGTTCCTTTGGTTGTGTCATTGGCACTTCCACAACAAAGCCAATATCCATTGTCGGCAACCACTTTGTGTGAGGCAAGGGGACATCAAGTGTGGGCCAAGTTGTTAAGTATTGAGCCATTGTCTTTTTAGGGTAGAAAGTGCTTGAAGTGTTCTTGTTGTGACATACTCATGTAAGCATTCTTGCATATTCAACATCATGGTAGTATTCATAGGATTTTTCAATTTTGATATCACAATTGCTTTTCTTGGCAAGGTTGCTTTTGCCCTTGTGCAAGTGTTCTATGACATGTTTGATCACCTACTATTTGCAAACTTTTCTACTTCATGATATTATTGTGCTTGAAACCAAAAAATTGTACTTGCAACCTACAACATTGACCAAATTGCTTTCCAAATTGAGTTTTTCATGTTCACTGGTCAAGAGTCGCACTGCTTGCCTGGAAACTATCGCACAAACTTATTTTGCTATCTCACAGTTGTCTGCAATTTGAAGCTGATTCTTGCCATTCCCAATCTTCCTTGGTTAGTCCAGGTTGGATCTTAGGTGCCATGACATGTTGCTCAACATCCAAATGAACTCAAATGGTATCAAATTGCACAAAATGACTCTTGGTCTTCTTTCTTCCACTTCTTCCATGTCTTCCTAGTCTTCCATTTTCATCCTTTCTCTTCTTTCTGCATGATTCTTCCTAAATTCTTCATGTCTTCTTGATTCTTTTCCTCTTATTATCTAGTCTACCTTCTTCTATTTCATCCCTTCTATTCATTTCTTCCATGCTTGATTCTTCCTCTTTTGGAACCATGAATTTCAATTATCTTGTTATGGAACCTCTCTTGAGAATGGATGATCTTGAACTCATTGCTCAATTCGAACAGTATTATTCTTCCAATAGTCCTTCTAGATATTGCATGAATGATAAACTTAAGACAAGAATAAAAGAAAAGATGCTTGAATCAGACGTCTTTGCTAGGATCATAAACATGATCATGTCATGACCTCCTTCTTCTCAACATTATTCATCATCTAAGTCTTCTCATCCTTCCTCATCTTCCAAGTCTCACCCTAGCTCTTCTAGACATTATTCAAATTCCTCATCATCCAAGTCTACTTCCTCCACTAGGTCATCATTTTCCTCTTCTTCGCAATCTTGTTCCTCTTCTACTTCTCCCAAGAGTCTTACTCTTTACTATGAGCAATATGGTAGTCCTTGTGATACCTCTTCTATGAAGAATGACATGCTCATTTTTTATGACCATGATAATGGACAATGTAGTGATGCCTATGAAACCTTTATTCCTAAGAGTCCTCCTCGTCATGTGCTCGTGCTTGCTAAAGGGTCATCTTATTGGGTAGATCATGATGGTGATCCATATGACTCTGATTTTGAAAAAGACTTTGATGAGTTCTGTGAACAATACCTTGATTATGATCCATCTACTACTATTGAGGACTATAAAATGCACCGTGCCAATTTCAAATGTCAATATTATAAGAATCCTTCCTCAGAGGACTCTCATGCTAAAAATAAAGATGACATTCTCAAGCAAGATTATGTTACTAATGGACCTTTGTCTTGTGATGGTTCCCTTCCATCCCCTACTTCCTCCAATACCCATACATTTCCTAAAGCTTCCGAGTCTTCCAAATCTTTCACAAATACTTCATCCAATAAAGATCCTAATACTTTTCATATGGTTCCCTATAGTTATCCTCAAGGGCTACCTCTTAAAGAAACTCAAGCTAACCTTCACTTGGCTGAAAATACTTTCAATAATGCTAAACCTAAAGAGCCTAAGCCTTTATGTGCTATAATGCCTACTTCAACTAGTCCTTCACTATCTCTTCCAAATTCTTACATAAAATTCCAACATGCTTCCTTGTCCTTAGAAGTGGCTCCATGTCAAGAGGACTCTAAAAATGATAAATAAAAGAACATAAAGAAAGATCAAGATCAAGAACCCTCCATGTCATCCAATCCTTTTCATGAGGTCTCTTATGTGCTTCAAGGTTCTTTTGATCCTCTACGCCCTTCCTCATTCATTCGACCATGTCTTAAGTCTTCTCCTAGGCAAGATCAAGCTGCTACTTACATTGTTGAGCTTATTGACAATAAAAATAACCTTACTAAACTTGCACTTTCCAAAGATGATACTTCCATTAAGGTTATTAAAAATAGTGTTGTTACTTCTAATGTTAATCCTATTGAAAATCAAGAGAAAAATTATACGCTTATGCTATCCAAAGCTCCTTGTCAAGATCAAAGTCTTTCATCTTCTTGTTCTATCACTCCATATTTGCTTTCGCTTCCAACTCTTCCTAAGTCTTTGCAAGCTCCGAACAATCCTATCGAAGAATTTTCTCCTATTCAAGATACATGATTCTATTGTAAATCCTAATGCTTTCTCTAAAGATGTTGATGTCCTTGGTTGTCATATAGATGTTGATGAAATTATTGATTATCCTTTTGCATCTTCCACTTCCATCCTTGGACTTCCTCCACCAATACCAAAGGCTTCACATCTTCCTTCCATCTTGGGCCCTTATGTCCCTTCACTTTCCCCTCCTAACTCTCCTAATTCATCATCCATCTTGAGTCCTTACGTCCCTCCATCTCCTATATTTCCTCAAGATCAACATAGATGCATACCCTTGAATCCTTTTCATCCACCCACCCATCTAAACCAGTCATATCCGCCTTCTTCTTCCACAAGTCCCAAGTTTTTTGGAAGTAACTTGAATGTTCAATACAAGAAAAAGAAGCAATACAAGAATCCATAAAAAAAAGATCACCATGCCTCCTCTAATCGACATGGAGGCATAAATTCAAAAGTGATATCTAAGAACAAAACTACAAGACAAGTATGGGTTCCAAAATCCATCATTGAAGATATCCTCTCTAGATCATCAAAAAGAAATGATAAGCCTATGGCTATATGGATTCCAAAATCTCTCTTGAAAGAGTCTAATATTGAGAAACAAGTGAAGTTGACATTCAAGCTTCCAAAGGCTTCCACTTCATCTTCTTCCAAAAATATTCTTCCATGCCATGTGCCTAAACCGCAACCTCTGCTAAACATTCACCATATTCTTTCTCATATTCCTTCATTCACATTTCTTCCATCCTCTCACCACCCTTCAAGGTGTGTGTTGACATTGATCTTGCCTTCCTTTCCATCTACCCTTTCACAATCCTTCCATTCATTATCCTTCTACCTTCTATCCTTTTTCCTCATTTGCCTATTCCTCCTATCTTCCAACCTCACTCACTTTACATAAAACTTTATCCTCTATTTTTCTCTTCCATCTTAATTTCCCTATCAGCATCTTTGAGCATATCATTTTGAATCCTTGACATATCATGGTTTATCCTTTCAAGGAGCATTATCTAAAAAGCTTTCCTTCTTCCAAAAAAAGAAAAAAAGAAAAAAAGAAAACAAAAAAATAAAAATAAAAAAAATTGAAAATGTGCCTTGGTGGAAACCTAGAAACAGGCGCCTTGGTAGCAAAAGTAAAG
The DNA here is from genome assembly GCA_027943335.1 of Chamaecyparis obtusa. Taxonomy (NCBI): domain Eukaryota; kingdom Viridiplantae; phylum Streptophyta; class Pinopsida; order Cupressales; family Cupressaceae; genus Chamaecyparis; species Chamaecyparis obtusa. The sequence continues at coordinate 169,641 of BSBK01000610.1, forward strand.
AGAAATAAATTCATCCTATGGTGAAAACCACTCCCTTGTGGCACCTTAGATAAGTACCGTGATGAAAACCTGGCAATCAGACATCATGCATAGTTCTTCTATATATTTCATCCATTTCATCTTCTCTCTTTGATCTTGACAACATTGACCTATACACGAACATTTGGCTATCTTGTGAGCTATCTTATGATGATCTTTCTTTCATTTCATTCATGTTTAGCCTTCATATTTATTTTCCTCCATTCATTCTAGCCTTTTGTTATGCTTTTCCCCTTTGGTCTTGATCTAATAAAAAAGAGTAAAACATGATGTTATGAAGCCTCTTGACATGTCTACTCATTTGGACTGCATCCTTTCCTTCTTTTGCATTACGCTTTTGTGACTTATCCTATGCTGGCCTTTCATTGCTTGTCCAAATGTGATTTGCATGACATTTTTTTTCCCTAGCTTGGGTACTCTTGAGGAGTTTTCCATTGAGGATTTCTTTCCTTTATTCTCCTTCATTCTCTTGTCTTCCATCTCTTCCACTAGCTTGCTATTCCCTTAACAACAATGGTGTTGGTCTTGTCTTTCAGCCGGTTTATTTTTGTCCTGGCGTGTTCCCAGAATGATCACATGTCTGGATTGTTTTGTGATCCCAACTCAATCTCACATTTCAATTCTTCTTTGACCACATGTGTTCCCAAAATGATCACACATTAGTCAAAGAGGGAAAAATGTATGCACCCTAAAATGGTCACCTAGACTTTGGGCCCCCATTCAACAATTTATCAAATCCCTGAATCAAGATTTTCAAAAAATAGCATTTTATCAATTATATCAATTTCCTTGATCAAATCTTTATTTTATCATTTATTCGATTATATTATCATGGGCTAACCATTTTATCCTAAGTCTTTATTTAATTAAAAGAAATATTTCCTCCCCTTTTATTAAATAAAAAGTCCCCACTTTTCCTCTTATCCTAAGTTGCACAAATAAAGCATTATTCCTATTTTATAAAAAGGGAAAAAACACTTTTTGTCTCATATGGACACAAAAGTCAACTCTTATTTTCTCATTGGAGGGTATTTGTGCACATGGATTGCTCCTCTTTCAAGCTCCACCCTTGATTAAATCTTTTGCCTCTTAATCTCCATGGTCCATTCTTTCTCATTTCTTATAAAAGAAGAGCTCTCTTCCTCATTTGCATATCAATCTTTTATGCTTATGTTATGCTGTAGGTTTTCTAGGTCGCTTTGGAGCTTTTGAAGATTTGGAGCATTCTTGGCTTTTGCATCTACATTCCATTCTTAGTTTCATTTATGCATAGTAGCTTCATGTTTATGCTTTCATAGTGTAGATTTCCTTTCAAGCTTTAGAGTAACTCATCTAGTTTAACTAGGAAGGCTTGGTAATACTTGCATCTTTCCTTTTCATAGCATAGCTTGTACTTTCATTTCGATAGCTTAGCTTGCATCTCTCATTTCTAGCTTGCATATTCATCTTAATCTAGTTTGCATTTTCATTTCATAGTGATTCTTGGGGATATTGGCATTCTTGCCCTTGTCTTCATTTGAATCTCATTGTGTGGTTGAATAGCAAAATCATAAGCCTAATAGCTCTAGCTAAGAGCAATCAAATAATCTTGCAACTCCATGCATAGAGAGCTCTAGGTCAATTTCTCAAGGTTTCCCATTCATGGATTCTCTTGTAAGTAATGACTTAGAGAAGTGCACAATTTGAGTGTGTACAAACATAACACTTAATGCTTGAGCTATGTCATAATTTTTTTTTTGTGTGCTGACTATTATTGATTTTTGTTGAATGTCCTTGTCTAATAAGTCTCTCCGGGATGCATAGCTAGAGGACATGGGACATGGGGCATGTTTTTATTTTATTTCTACTTGTGGGTGTGGTCTTGAAGCTCTAGAGTGTCTCTTGTTGTCTCCTTGAAACACTTAGGAGATTTGAGGCATCATCCTTGACTATTTTTGCACAACCATTCTTATGGTCATCCCGTCATCTATGCCTTGATGTGAGTGTGGTTTTGCTACATTAAATTGGGTAAGCTAACATCAAAGTCATCTTGACCTTTATGTCTTTGATGCTTATGTTAGAATCTTTCCACATTCCAATCTGATATAAATCACATTCATATCTTCATAGTTGCACTTGTGACTAGTGATGATTGTGTAATTTTTTGATGTCCATTAATAATGGCCCAATGATGAAAATAAGTTCGTTAACATTCTCTAATGAATGATGAACACAAAATCCTATGTTACAGTTGTTGGAAATTGCAATTGAAGTAATTTTTGTATTGTCATTGATGTCAAACCCTTAACTAGTAAGACTGTTGCTATCTAAGAAAGTACTATATCTATTTGATTATTGAGAAGGGGATAGACAAGGTTAGTAACAATAGCACCTAAGGAAAGGTTGAGTTATCTTGATACTTCAATGAGTACTTGATTATGTGGCACAATGATAAGACAATGTATTGTTTATCTAAGTAAGAATGAAGACTAAACTAGTAGGCTTAACCGAGAAAAAAGTGAAGAAATCTAGTTTAAGCCGAGTGATGTTAGTGTCGACCGAGCTAGTATATGCCGAGTAAAATTAGTGTTGACCAAACATTAATTAATTGCCGAGGAAATAGTTTTTTTGGTGACTGAGCTTTCTAATGAAGACCAAGGAGTTGAACACTGTATTGACCAAGCGTCAGTAATTTACATTTAAGGAAGAATTCAGATTTCCAGCCGACATACTTGAATTCTTGGATTATGTAAAACATGTTGAATTTATTTATTGATTGTATGGAAGCATTTATTGCACTATAAAATGTTTTATTGTAAATCTATTAAGAGATTTGAGATATTTCTAAAAGGATAGATGAAGAACATAAAGTTGGAAGGATTCAATGAATCTGACCTAACCCTAAGATCTACAAAGGAGATTAAGCAAAAAAAGATGTATTGACCTAATTGAGGAAGTATTAAGGAAACCTAAACATGAAGTTGAGTGGTAGAGGATGCTAGAAGTGTTGTTGATGTTATTGACTGTCTAAGCATAAAAGGCTGAAGGAGAAGTGGTGTGATTTCTTGAAGAGATTTTCAAGAAAATGCTACATACTAAAGGACAATAGGAATGGGAAATTTGATGGTAAAAGTGATGAGGGCATATTCCTAGGCTATTCCACAAAAAGTAAAGCTTATAAGTGTTTCAACTCTAACACTAACAAAATTGTGGAAAGTGTGAATGTCAAAGTTGATGAGTATGCAGAGAAAAATGAAGCTAACAGCAAAAGAGAACCAGAAGATTACAAATCTTTTGTGTATATAGAGGAAGGAGAGGCAAGTGAAAAACTTGCACTTGATGTAGAGTCTCAAGTAAGTAATGTCAAGCATTAGGAAAACAATGCCGAGAGAGAAGAAGAACATGCCGAGCAATAGGAGGAAGCTGCCGAGTATCAGGAAGAGGTTGCCGAGCTTTCAGAAGCTAAATCTGACAATCTTGTTGGTGAACTTGAAGAGCAAGATGAAAGGAGAGAAGAACCTATTTTGGCACAATATGTAAGGAAATATCACAAGCTTGAACAGATAATTGGAGACAAAGATACTCAAGTTATGACCAGAAGCAAGATAAAAGATCTCACATGTTTACTATGTGAATTTGAGCCTAAGATAACAAGGGAGGCATTAGAAAATGAAGATTGGATACAAGAAATGAATGAGGAGATAGACCATATAGAGAAGAATATACCTGGACTCTGGTTCTGAGACCAAAAAATAAAAATGTCATTGGAACAAAGTGGGTGTTCTGGAATAAGCTAAATGAGCATGGTCAAATCACAAGAAACAAGGCTAGGCTGGTATGCAAAGGCTACACACAAGAAGAAGGAATAGATTATGGGGAGACATTTTCCCCTGTAGCTAGATTGGAAGGAGTAAGAACCTTACTTGCATATGTTGCCTACAAAGATTTCAATGTATACCAAATGGATGTTAAGTCTACATTTTTAAATGGTATATTAGAAGAAGTGTACATTGAACAGCCAAAAGGATTTGTTGATCCAAACAATAGACACATGGTTTGCAAACTGAATAAAGCACTGTATGGACTAAAGCAAGATCCTAGAGCATGGCATGAGAGACTGCACAACTACCTAATACAGATTGGATTCTCAAGGATAAATGACACAAGCAATATGTACATGAAAGATGAAGAAGGTAAAGGAATCTTGTTGGCTAAGATTTTTGTAGATGATATTATATTTGGTGGACAAGATGCCTTGTGTAAGAAATTTTCAAATGAAATGAAAACTAAATTTGAAATGAGTATGTTTGGGGAGATCAATTTTTTTGTTGGTTTACAAGTATATTAGATGGAGAAAGGAATTTTCATCACCCAGTCTAAATATGTTCATGAGATACTGAAAACCTTTGGTATGGAAGATTCAAGGCCAGTAAGTACTCCCATGGCTACTGGACAAAAGTTGTCTAAAAATGATGATGCTACAGAAGTAAACCAGACTTTGTATAGATCCACGATTGGAAAGCTGCAATATGATGTACACAACAGACTAGATATTTCTTTAGCTATTGGGATTGTGGAAGGATTCTCTGCCAATCCTAAGGAAACTCACATGATGGATGTCAAAATAATAATGAGATATTTGAAAGGGACTACTGACTATGGATTGTACTACAAGAAGCATGAAAATTTTGAACTGGGAGTGTATACTGATGCTGATTGGGCAAGAAATGTGGATGATAGAAAGAGTACTAGTGGTGGAGCTTTCTTTCTTGGACAAAGATTAGTTTCCTGGACAAGAAAGAAATAAAATTGTATTTCCCAATCTACTACTGAAGCTGAGTATGTGGCTGCAGCAGTGAACTGTTCAAACTTGGTATGGATAAAGCAATTGTTGGTATCCATGAAAGAAGAGATCACTGAACCAATTGTCAAATTCTATGACAACACAAGTGCTTTCAACATCTCCAAGAATCCAATGATGCACACAAAGACCAAACACATCACGATCAAGTATCATTACTTGAGGGAACTGGTACAAGATAAAGAGGTCCAAATGGAACATGTGAATACAAAGGAACAACTAGCATCCATATTCACTAAAGCTTTACCTAAAGAAGCTCAAAAATATATGAGAGGTCAATTAGGGGTTCTTTCCCTAATTGAGGCTGCCTAGTCAAGCTAGGAGCACTGCATCAAATGTGCTGCAAAGAGTATCTAACAAATTGATGCAATGATAGGTCACACTTTAGGAGCAACCTAGAGTTGTGAAAAGTATAGAAAAGCCAAGAATCAGTCATAAGAAAAGATGACAGAGGGAGAAATATTGTTACTGAACTGAAAAATGATATCTACATCTGCAGGATGTATGTTTTAGTTGCTGCTTTGGCATTTTTGTCAAAGAGGGAGATGATGATAGATGAATACACACGGTGAGATTTCATGGAAGATCAAGTAAGAGGGAGAGTTTTAGTGGGTGGTCATACAAGCATGGCTAATTGATTCTGTATCAGAATGAAGCTAAGGATATTATAAATATTTTTGATGGACAGATAAGTTTTGGATTGGTTGGTAATTCATGTGTTATTCATATGGTGTTGCCATCAATGCCAAAGAGGGAGATTATTGGAAACTAAAATTGAAGCAATTGTTGTATTGTCATTGATGTCAAACCCTTAACTAGTAAGCTATCTAAGAAAGTACTATATCTATTTGATTGTTGAGAAGGGGATAGACAAGGTTGGTAATAATAGAACCTAAGGAAAGGTTGAGTTATCTTGATACTTCAATAAGTACTTGATTATGTGGCACAATGATAAGACAATATATTGTTTATCTAAGTAAGAATAAAGACTAAACTGGTAGGCTTAACCGAGCAAAAGTGAAGAAATCTAGTTTAAGCCAAGTGATGTTAGTGTCGATCGAGCTAGTATATGCTGAGTAAAATCAGTGTTGACCGAACATCAGTTAATTGTTGAGGAAACAATTTTTGTGGTGACCGAGCTTTCTAATAAAGATCAAGGAGTTGAACACTGTATTGACTGAGCGTCAGTAATTTACATTTGAGGAAGAATTCAGATTTCCAACCGACATAGTTGAATTCTTGGATTATGTAAAATATGTTGACTTTATTTAGTGATTGTATGGAAGCATTTATTGCACTGTAAAATGGTTTATTGTAAATCTATTAAGAGATTTGAGATATTTCTAGAAGGATAGATGAAGAACATAAAGTTGGAAGGATTCGATGAATTTGACCTAACCCTAAGATCTACGAAGGAGATTAAGCGACAAAAGATGTATTGACCTAATTGAGGAATTATTAAGGAAACCTAAGCATGAGGTTGAGTGGTAGAGGATGCTAGAAGTGTTGTTGATGGTATTGACTATCTAAGCAAAAAAGGCTGAAGGAGAAGTGGTGTGATTGCTTGAAGATATTTCTGAGCAGATCAGTGATGGAAATGGAAAAGGTTCATAGTCAGTAAGCCAACATATGTGTATGGAATTGGATCTGATATTTGGAAAGTGAGTTGTATGTTTCTCAGATCAATACTACTGTTACTTTCTAACCATTGTATCAGTTAAAATCCTTTTAACAGAGGTTGACCTAATAGTCATTTGTATAAATCCCTTAAATAAGGTTGCATTCTAATAGGATGTATGTAAGTCCTATAACAAGGCACACTTTTAACAAAGTAGTTGAAATCCTTTAACCAGGTCACACCTGACAGTGTGTTTGTAACCTTTGACAGGGTTGGCTTTTCACAGAGCTCACTTCAGAAGAGTGAAAATAATAGTAACATGTTACAAAGTGGTTTTTCCCAAATTAGGTTTCCACTATAAATCTTGGTGTTAATACTTGTTTTAATATTTTGGCTTGAACATTTATGTGTTTTACAAGTTAGATACTATTGGATAGTGGACTGCACTGTTATATGTTCCTATTATGTAATCAGTAATGACTAAGTAGTTGTTAGTTGTTGGATCTGATTTGTTGAAGATTTTTAAAGTTTGTTTTATACATCTAGACCTAAGAACAACTCATTCACCCCCCCTCTCTATTGTTCTAAATCATATTAACAATAGTTTCTCTATTGTAAGTACACATTTTCATTTTCATGTAGCTTGCATTGTTAGACTTCATGTTAATTTGCATTTTTTAAGCTGCATTAGGAGTTTGAGAGGGTTTTCCTTCATCTTTCTTTTGGAATTTTAATCAACTGTGGTCACATTTTGATCTTCATTTCCTTATCTTCTTTTGTGATCTCAATCAAAATTTTCTATCTCAAACAGTTGATTGATTTTGGGGCATTCTCTTTCTTAAGGCAATTTCTCTTTTCTTCTCTCCATTTCATTCCACCTCTTCCAAACTTCTATCTTCCATTCTCTTTCACCCCACTTCTTTTCTTCTAATTCAACCTTGGGGCATAATGTTTCATGCTTGATGATCTACCTTGGTTCTGTGATCTTTATATCTTCATCTTACATGAAGAACCTTATATTTAGTTTGATTTGAACAAATTTATCATTTCACTATTTATCCTCTATCTCATTTTGATTTTTATCACAAGGGGGCAGTACCTATCAAACTTTAATCCTTGATTCGGCTTTATCAATCCTATCAATTGCTTCGCTTGGGTCAACCTTGTTTGACACTTGACAATTACCTATTTATAGGGGTGTTGGCCTTGTCTTTTTCAATCAGCTTATCTTTGTCCTAATGTGTTCCCGTCCGTTGATCACACGTCTGGGTTGTTTTTTGATCCCAAATCAATCTCACATTTCAACTTCATTCTTTGACTACATGTGTTCCCATGAAGATCATGCATTAGTCAAAGAGGGGCAAATGTATGCACCCTAAAATGGTCACCTAGACTTTGGGCCCCCATTCATCAATTTATCATTCCCTGAATCAATGCTTTGCAATATTTTCAATTTAAATCAATTTTCTTGATCAAAGCATAATTAATTCAATTATTTTAATATTTCCTAAGGTTTGATCATTTTATCCTAAGTTTTATTTAATTAAGAGAACATGCTCCCTTTTAATTAAATAAAAAAATCTTTTAAATAAATAATAAAATCACTTTATCCTAAGCCACATTTAATTAAAAGAACAAATCTCTTTTAAATAAATAAAAAAATCTTTTAATTAAATAATGGAGACCACTTTGCTAAAAATAATCAATAAATAATAAAATAAAAAGAAAAAGAAAAAGTCTTTTTGTCTACACATTGAATGCACACTTTCCAAGATGAGTAGAATCTCCTTTTGCTTCTTAATCTCTTCCACACATCTTTTTGTCTCTTAACCATGTCCATTGATTTTGCTTCTTGATAATCCTGAGCACATAGATCAACCAAGATTTAATCTCCACCATTGCTCATTTCTTTTTACCTCTTAATCTTGACCGTCCATTCATTTCTAAATCCTTTATAAGGATCCCTCTTCTCATTTTATGCATGGAGATTTTAGAGATCCATATTTTATGTTATTGTTATGCAGGTTTGGAGAGCAATTTTGGAGGAGAATTTGACCATTTGAGCTTGAATATTGAAACTTCTCTTTTCTTGTCTTCTTGTCTCATGCATCCATGGAAATCTATTTAGATTACTCTTGCACTTGCATATTAGATTAGATTCATATTTCCTTTCATAGAATAATCTTGCATAAGCATTTTCTTTCATAGATTAGTTTACTTTCATGCATTGTTATCATATAGAATAGCTTTCATTTTCATTTGCATGCATACTTGATGAATCATGGAGACTAGCATTTTTGCTTTTCCTCTTTGAATCTCTCATTTTATGGTGTACTTGCATGGGCACAAACTAGTTCTAAACTAGGGGCCTCCATTATAAACCCTTGCACTCCATGAATAGAGAGCTATGAGTCACCATTTGAGACCTCATTGTTGAGCAATCTTAGATATAATGACTCATAGAAGTGTGTCAACATTTTAGCACACAAGATCTAACATGTAATCATGTAATTAATTGTATCATGTACAAATTAATCTAGTGATTAAACTTAAAATATAATATCATATAAATAAACTTATATAACAAATATACTTATTCTTCATATTGAATAAAAATAATAATTACATTCATAGAATGGATGAAAAAAATTCCATTCATAAAAACTAGAAGCATTTATTTTGATGATATTTGTGACACATACTAAATAGAACAAATATTGTTTTATCATAATTTTTAAAATTTTAGATTATTTTTATTATCATATTAATAAATTAATATTATATATGTAAGCTTCCCTTCACAATTTTCTCATTTCCACTTATATCTTGCCTGATAATTTATATGTGGTTCTCATGTAGTTGGAAAGTGTGTCATTAAGTGTCCTTTTATGTCATCCACTATTTATCTACATTAAGCTTGTTGTTGCTCTTCGTATTGCTCATGGGGAAACACACAACATTCACCATTTTTAAAATAATCTTCTCGCTCATACATTTATTTCATTTTTAAAAACTAATTTATATTTTGGCATTAAAATTATATTTACACTATTCTTATCTCTCCTTATTTTTCATATCATAACCATACTCAAGCATTTTGGCAATCAAGAGAAATTGGATTCAAGATTTGAAGGCAAGCATCCAAGATCAAGATCTCCAAGCCTTCAATTCTTTAAGATCATCCAAGTCAAAGGAAATATTATCCAATTAAAGAAAGTTTCTCTCCCATTATGGCCAAGTAGAGGAATTCTCAATCAAGAAAGAAGATCATTCCTTCATTTTTCTTCTCTCTCCTTCTTTACAAGTGATTTTCAAGCGTATCTACATTTAAGATCTAGGAGTGACATTCATAGATCTATGCATTTGTGAGGGAATCCTTTATTCTCCATCACATTCCAAGTTCAACACTTTGGATCTCAAGCACGTTCAATAATCTTCATGGGTATGAGCGATTTCTACATCTCTCCATGAGGGTTTATGAATGGTGAATCTAACATTTACCTTTTTACATACTTTTCCTTATGCAATTTCTTTCCATTTTCAAGGTTGATTCCTAAATAGGGGTTTGACCTAGGAAAACTCCTTTAGGCAACCATTTCCCCCTACTTTTCTATGTCTAGGAATAGGTTACAAAGCTACTGAATGAGAATCAAAAAGATCGAACATGGTCAGAAAGAGGTAGAAAAAATAAATCAAAGTCGGCAGGTACAAAATTCCATTGGCATCATGACCGTAGGTACATAATCAATCTATTTTTATCAATTTTTGAGTAACTTATCTATTAATAACCCTAATCACATTATCACATCATTTTTATTTTTATCAATCACATATTTTAGTGAAGGATCATTGTCCCACTTAGCATTTGAGTTTCCTCTTGAACCTAGTGGGGAATCTTCCTTATGAAATATGTAATTAATGAAAGTGGGAAGTGATTTAGCTATGTGGATCTATCTACTTTCTAGATTTGGTATCTCAATTATTATATCAGTCTATTGTGGCTTTTATACACAAATATATCTCCCTTGAATCCTATTGCACCCTATTTGCTTCATTCCCTCATTCCATTTACACACACTATAACCAACATAAGTGAAGGAGGACCCTTACACCCACTTAGTACTTGAGTCACCTTGAGTCTAGTGGGTTGTTCTCCTTCCTAATATAAGGATTGGAAATATGGGCCTTAGTGCCCTATTTTTCCCATGTAAGATTGTTAATACTTACCCCCTATAATTTTCCATTCATTGCATTATAGGGACTCAATGAATAGTTGAAAAAACTATCTCTTTCCATTTTAGATCTAATTTTCATAAGATGTTTAAATGATCAATTGCTTACTAGTTTGAATTATCTATACATCTCTCTCTTTCATTTATTTGCATGAGAGTCATAACCTTGAGCCCTAATGGGATGGGTCAATCAAGGGAAAAATATACAAGTAAGTAGGCAATGGTACTTATCTTATTCTATTAAATCATTTGAAGATAAAGTTCTTTGTGATGTAGTACTATTATATGTGTGTGATGTACTTTAGGGACAACCCTATATGTATCAACATTGTGGCATCTATGAGTAAAGGCCTTGCAGTGTTTCTATCAAGTTAGGTAAAAATAAATATCAAATACCTAAGGTAAGTTTTATAAATTCCAATTTTTTGTCTTGTAAGGAATTGGCTATACATATTGGAACTTTCATTTACCATGTGTGTGTGAGTGTTTACACCTTCATGAAATTAGGATAATTAGCAACAATTATATGAAAATACAAAGAAAATTTAATCTAAAGAATTGCATTTAACATCCATAACATCTCATGGTTCTATATCTAAGCTTGGTAAGTAGAGCTCTCAGCCTTATTCTCTACTAGTGACAATCCTAGAATGAGAAATTATGATACAAAGATTAATTCAAATGCGCATGATAATGCTCATGATAATGCTCTCAAATCTCACTATTTTCTCTCAAAATGCTTAAGATATTTCTCAATTGCTCAATTGCTCTCAAATTGCCTATGGTGATGATGCTATGCATTCAAATTTTCTAGTATATTATGCTCTCAAAATGACTTCTATTTGTAGTAAAATCCCAAGGGTAGGGGGTAGAGTTACTTGATCATGGTTTAGCCTTGGTTGAGTCAAAAACTTTGAAATGTTTTTAAATGGGGGGACAATTTAAATTATTGTCTCAAATGTTTGGACAAGTAGACAAATTTGAGTGATTGAGGTTCAAAGTTGAAAATGAGTGATTGAGATTCAACAATTTGGAGTGATCCATGTGCATTGTGTTCTCAATTCTTATTGGTTGCTCAAATTATGTTGAAAGATATTAGGATTAATTAAATTCCATCAATTAATTAAATTAGCCGTGTAAGAGAATAGGTTCAATTTGATTTTTGATTTAAAACTATACAATTAATTGATTAAATTCAATTATATAATGTGATTGATCCCTTTAAGTTTGTATTTAATTATTTGATGTCATGATTTGATTTTTCCTTTGATTTAAATGATTTTGTCCAATTTTAATTAATAAATGTCCATTTAAAATTAATTTGATCCATTTTGATGAAAATTAGAGCATTTGTTTAAGATTTTGCAAATTTGAATGATTCTAAGACACCTGCCCAGTTTTGGGTGTCTACAAATGCCCCTCTTTGAATTGATGTGCATAGTGCATTAATTCAAAGAAAATTGCATGTCTTGATCACTGATTCGATACTTGATTGATTGATACAAAACTGATTTGAAACCTGATTTGAAATTGATGTGATTGATAAAACCTAATTTGAAAATGATGCAACATGCCCCATTGATAATAGTTCAAAATTTTAATGCCCCAAATTCAATGTTGATGCAGATTTGATACTATGATAATGCCCCCTTAGAAATGAAATAGATTGGTCACCAGATAGAAAAATATGATGAAATTAATTGAAAATAGATCCAATGTGTTTTCATTTCTGAAATTTTTTGATGATAAACAAGGTCACAACAAATGCCCCCAGTTTGATGAAAGAATTTGATGAGAAAAGCTATGATTGAGAAAATGTTGTTGATGTTTAAGATAATTTGATGTCAGTCAAAATCACTTGGTTGATGTTGTATTGATGTTAATCAGATAGGATAGGTATGCTGATAGATTAATATTTTGCTCTCACGATCTAGAGAGACAAAACAATGATTTTCCTTCCTCACGATATAGAGTTAGGAGATTTGATACGCTCAAGATGAGAAAATGGATGATATGATAACTTGATTGATGTTAGATGATCAATTGGATGATTTTTCTGATTGATATTCAATTTGATATGATTAGATGAGAAGATTAATGGTGGAAGGCTTATAGATAGGGTCATTTGATATGAATCAGGTGCAGATGTAGATACAGGTAATGAAGAGAATTAGGTTGCCCCTCATTAATCAAAATGATTGATTATTGATGATTTATTTGATGATGATTTTGTATCATGTTATATTTATTGATCATGACTTTGATGTAGCATTTTGTCGATGTTATTTAATCTTTGATATACGGATTTGATGTTATGGACATTTATATGATGATTTTGTACTTTCCTTGATTCTCATGATGTGTTTATGTGAGATTATCTTTATATGCAGCTCTATATGATGTTTATGATGCATTTACTTTTTATTGTGCTATGGATGCAATGTATCTTACATTTGATATAGATAAATGAATGCAAATGATAATGTAACTTTGATATGTTTTTCTAATTTTCAATGTATGGATGCAAATGTCTTATTATGGAAATATGGATAATGATGCAATTATGTTTTTGATTTTTTGATGTATGCAACTCTTAAAGTGCCATCCTTAACTAGATGTATGGAAATGATTAATGATTAACAAATATTTTTCTTTTTCTTTTCAGATATAAGGATAATGAATAATGAGTAATGCTATGAATGAATGCAAAAGATAATCTCACATTATTGATTTGAACCAAGGATAAAGTGTTTAATTGAACCCCCCTTTTAATGATTGATTAAGATAATTAATGACTGACCCACTTTCTCTTGGAAAAAAATACCACAAACCATGCACTTAATCTAACATGAAAATGCAATGCAATGCAACTAATTGTCACTAGCTTTTAGCAAATAAATGCCATAGAGAAATATTTTCATCATTGAGCATTGTAGGACCGGAAAGAAAGTACAACCATCACTAACCACATCATGATGATATGAATACTCCTTTATCTCATATTTGGTAACCTTTAGAAAACTGGTATAACCCTCACTAGTTGAATAACCAACTATGGGAGTATGAATACCGGTTTCAATGGATTCAATGTTGCAATTGGATTTTTGGTATTAAGATATGGAAGATCTAAATAGCCAAGGTATCCATTTGTGTAAATAAACAAAGGTCAACCCTCCACCTTATATGAAAGTCCTCGATGGTTCTTTGATGACCATGTCATTACGAATTCACATAAGTTGTTGGATCTCCCTCAAGACAATCACTCAAAGGAAAGAAAAATATCATGTCTCCATCATCGCCAATCTAGTCGGAACATCACGATTAGCTAAAAAGATATGATAAAAAGCCAATTAAGATCATCAAAAATCTTCAAGTGTTTTTCAATGTATCAAGATTTTCAAAAAGAATTTCCAAACATTCTGATCATTTAAGTGATGTCAATTTTTAATCCTGAATAATAAAGTCAATGAATGTTCAAGGATCAAGTTGTAGGTTCAAAATACTTGGTTGTGAACAATGATATCCATCAAAGGTTCAACAAAATCTCTTCTTTTGAAGATCTGATAAGTCCCTCTGATGTGTGACCGAAAGTAGCACTATTGAATCCGTTTGTACCAAAAATCCAATCCTTTCCTACCCCCAAGTGATAGATGTGATCATGTGACAAACTTAGGGCAATATGAAACCTAAAATGCAACAATGTAGCTGAAAGGTTTTATTATGACTATGCACAAATGACAGACACAATGAAGAGTTACAAGTGAGATGATGGAAATGCAATATGTACATATGCAACTAGGAAAGACTTAGGGGAACAAAAGGCACTTGATTGCCAAGTTTTCACCTTTTGGGTTTATTTCTCTTTTTCTCTTTTTTAATTTTTTTTTTGCTACCAAGGTGCCTATTGCTAGGTTTTCACCAAGGGACTTTTTTATCTTTTTCATTTTTCATTTTTTATTTTTATTTTTTGGATTTTGAACTTTTCTCAATGTTTTTTATCTTTTTTATTTTCTCATGTACAAAAGTGATGCTTGAGTCATCGGATACACACTCATCTGATACTCTTCTTTCTGATACTCTCTCATCTGATTAGGTATGAAACCTCTTTAAAAGGATTCTATTAATGGGCTCTTGTAATTCTTCTCCATCACAATTGGCTAGTTTGTAAGTCCCCATTCCAAAAGAAGAAACAATGACAAATAGACCAAGCCAATTTGCTTCCCATTTACCCTTGTTTTCCCTTTCCTCTTGATTTTTAGGGTTCTCCCTTAGCACTAAATCACCCACTTGAAAGACTCTTGGTTTAATGTGTTTGTTATAGTTCCTTGAAATCCTATTTTGGTAAACTTTCAAATGTTCGTAGGCTTGTGCTTGATGTTCCTCTAACAATTCCAATTGTTGAAGTCGGGCAACCCTATAATCCTCATTTATTACTAATCCTTGCAATGATACTCTTAGGGATGGGATTTCAACCTCCAAAGGTAAAATAGCTTTGGCTCCATAAACCAGTGAATATGGTGTAGCTCTTTTAGGTGTCTGGATACTAGTTCTATAAGCCCACAAAGCTGGGTTAATTTGTACCTGCCAATCTCTTCCTGATTTGTTCACTAATCTCCTCAAGATTTTAAGGATATTCTTATTAGTAGCCTTGGCTTGTCCATTTCCTTGTGGATAGTAAATGGAAGAAGAGTGATGAATAATATGAAAAGTATCACAAAGCTCATCCACATCTTTATTCTTAAATTTTTTTCCATTGTCGGTAATTATGGCACGAGGAATACCATATCTACAAATGATGTGATTAAGGATGAACATAGAGATTTTTTTTCCTGTAGCAGTGATCAAAGGAACGGCCTCTACCAATTTAGTGAAATATTCCATAGCCGTGATAATGTATTTGTGCCCATTAGATGAAGGTGGATAAATCACACCAATCAAGTCAAACCCCCATTGATAAAATGGCCAAGGTGTAACAAAAGGATGTAGTTCTTGAGCCGGTACATGTATCATATCACCATGATATTGACATTTTGTGCATATCTTAACAAAGTGACAAGCGTCCATTTCTAAGGTTTTCCAGAAATACCCCATGTGAAGGATCTTCTTAGCTAAGTTTAACCCGCTTGAATGCGACCCACAAATACCCTCGTGGACCTCACGTAAAGCTACCTTAGACTCTTCTTCCTCTAGACATCTATGTAAAGTTCCATCAAGACCCTTATGATACAATGTGTCAGAAAGGATAATATAATAAGCCGATTGTCTAATGAAGTGTCATTTTTGGGCTCGGGGTTAGTTTAAGGGTAATACTTGGTCTTTAAGGTATGTGTAAATAGGATCGTACCAAGGTGAGTCATGTCCATTAAGTAAAGAAATAATTTGGGTATCAGGAAGGTGAAATGCCAATTTTTCCAACTCCTCCACCAAGAATTTGTACCATTCATTTTGATCAGGCTTTTGGAGTAATGAAGCCAAGGTAGCCATTGCATTGGCAACTCTATTCAAGTCTCTCTGGGAATTTTCTCAAAAGTTATCAATGCAAAGTATTTTTTCCAAGCATCAATCATTGTCTTGTAAGTCATTAAATTTTCATCTTTTGTGTTGTACTCATTATTGACTTGATTGATCACTAATTGAGAATCACCAAACACTTGTAGCTCAGTAATATTCCATTCTAAAGCCATCTTGATACCAATGACTAAAGCTTCATACTCGGCTATGTTTTTGGTACATGGGAATAAGAGCTTGTATTATTTAGGAATAGTATACCCTTGAGGGGTAATCAACAATATTCCAGCTCAGGAACCTCCTTGTGTGTATGATCCATCAAAGTACAATTTCCATGTCTTAGCTTCTATATTGACAATTGTTGCATCAGGAAACTCCACTTGAATAGGATGTGTAGAAACCAATGGATTTTAAGCTAAGTGATCTACTATCACTTGTCCTTTAATGGCCTTTCTATCCACATATTCAATATCAGACTCACTTAACACCATGACCCATTTTGCTATTCTTCCCATTAAGGCAGTTTTGCTAAGCAAGTATTTCAAATGGTCAATCTTTGCAATGAGCTTCACTTTGTGCATCAACATGTAGTGTCTCAATTTTTGAGAAGCAAAGAAAAAATCTAAGCATGATCTTTCCATGAAAGTGTAATTTAATTCATACTTAATCAATGTTCAACTCAAATAATAAATAGCTCTCTCTTTTCTTTGATCATCTTCTTGTGCCAAAAGAACTCCTAAAGACCTCTCGGTTGCTGATATGTAAAAAAGAAATGGTTTTCCTTTGATAGGAGGAGATAGAATTGGTGGATTGATTAAGTAAGTCTTCAAAAAAGTAAAGGCCTTGTCACATTCTTTATCCCATGTAAAAATGGTGTCTTTGTGGAGCAATCTAGTGAATGAGTGACACTTTTCAGCTAGTTGAGAAATGAATCTCCTTATTGATTGAAGTTTTCCTTCAAGAGACCTCATTTGGATAATGTTTCTAGGGATTTCCATGTCCATGATTTCTTGAACCTTTTTGGGATCCACTTCAATGCCTTTTGCCGAAACTATGTACCCTAATAGTTTCCCTGATTGAGCACCAAAGGCACACTTTTTTGGATTGAGCCTTACTTTGAATTGTTCCAAGCATGTAAATATCTTCTCAAGAATTTGTAAATGATCCTCTCTTTGATGTGGCTTAGCCAATATGTCACCTACATAATCTTCTAAGAAGGTGTGCATCATATCATGAAAAATGGTAGTCATTGCCCTTTGGTAAGTAGCTCCAACATTTTTGAGGCCGAAAGGCATTACATTCCAACAAAATGTTCCTCAAGGGCATGTAAATGTTGTCTTTTCCCGATCTTCAGGTGCAATCTTAATTTGGTTGTATCCACTAAAACCATCCATCAATGAAAACATGGAGTGACCAGCTGTTAAGTCCACTATTGCATCTATACTTGGAAGTGGAAAGTCATCTTTGGGGCATGCAAGATTAAGATCTCGAAAGTCTGTACATACGCGAATGGACTAGTAGTTTCTTGCTAGGAAATGAATAAATGGCCTTGCACAAATGATTAACGAAGCTAGTGCACATTGTAAATGCATCCAAGCTAGCACATATGCCAGTCATACAAAGGTCTCATGCTGTGGCAAGATTGAAAGACTATATGGCAAAGGAAGGATGCGCATTGAAACAAGAAATGTACACACCATCATTTTAGATTGAAGGATGCCCATTTTATCCAAAGGTGCTAGCATTTGAAGTTAAGGCATTAGCGTAAATAGATGGAAAAGTGAGAATGTGAGTTCCAGCTTTGGAAGGCTGCCAGGGGAATTTGATACTTGCAGCTTGCGTGATTGATAGGGGAGGAAATTTGCAAGGCTGCCAATGTACAAAGTAGAGGAGCCTAGCGCAAATTTTCAAAGGGTTGAGCTCACAATTTTGAATGGGGAAGTTGTGCGTGAGTCCTTGCACAAGCTAATCTCAACCAACATTTTATGTAAAGGACAACATAATGAATAGAGGAGTTGGGTGGACAAATAACAGAGGGGCCTGCGAGGAGGCGCGTGTGTATGCACAGGAAGTTTGTGCACTTTCTTTTATTTTCTAAATGAATAAGGTGAGTGACCACAAGGGAACACACCTTTCTTATGTGCTCCATAATATGCATTCATGGCGCTAAAGAGAAGAGGAATAGGAGGTAGCACGTAAGTGATTATGTGCTGGTTACAGGAAACCATGAGAATCACACAAAGACTAAGAAGGAGTACACATATATTTAAAGGAAGATTCACGCATATGAAGGTCCAGTGCGTGGAGACTAGGGAAGGAGCTACCAGGAGTCCATGCCTTACAATGCATAAATAGGGTGCGCCATGAGGTAAATTCTTGGTGCATGCACAGGCATGAATGAGCAGTTAGTAAAGGGCTACGCATTCAGGAAATATCCCACATTGGTAGCGAAACTGGATGAAACGGTATTCAAATACCATTGCACACAATAATGTATTATCTAAGATGGACACCCAGGAATGAAGACTTATTGTGCACACGTGTTTCAAGGAACCCTATTCACGATGATTTGGAAATGATGTGGTGAGTGGACCCCAGATGCGCTGGTAAATTTATTTTTGACTATGTGTTTCACTGTGCAGGAGATCTGACCTTGAGATGCGCGCTGTAGATAGACGGTGGTTGCATGATCTCAAGGGCCATTTCTAGCCCATGCAATCATGCGACAAGGTGCCATGTGGTGCTCTGGTGAGGTGGCAAATGTGAAATGTGGCATCCAGGTGGAGATGAGGTGGTCAGCCAAGCAAACTAGATTTCAACATGTGGCACATATGGGACCCACCTAATATGAAATCTATGTGCAACAAATAAACCAAATTGTAAAGGTTCAGACTATATGTAAATTTCAAAAATTCAAAATTGAGAGTTTCTCATGTGCACGTAAAAATAAGGTTTAAGTAAATCAAATTTTAAAGTACAGGCTATAGTCAAATTTCAAAAATGAAAATCTAATATGCACGACAGTGGGAAGATTTGATTCAGTGGTTGGGAGATCAGATTTTACCCAAAATATGAAGTATTATATATCATTGGAATCAGCCCGAGATGAGGAATCAGATTTTGAGATCAGATTTGATGTTGGTCAATCTTGGTGGAAGCAGTTTGGTTGATAAAGAAAGGACCGTTGAAGGTTGTAAAAGATCAGATTTGGGGAAGAAGATGGACAGCTGCCAGTAATGAGAAATGACCTAATTTCTTGTCTCTTCTTCTATTTAGCCTCCCTTTTCAGTCTTTCTTAGGGTTCTAAAACTTTTCTCTCTAAGGAGATCTACAAGTTCTCAGCTTCCACATTTTTGTTTTCTCTGATTTTCATGTCTATGATGAGGATTTGCTTTCATCTTTTGTAATGGGTTTCAATATTTTCACCTGTAATAAACAACAATAGGGTTTGGAAACTTATCCATCTTGGAATTTGTTCTATTTCATCATAGTTGTCTCCATACTTATGTTTGTTTCCATATGAATTCATTCTATTTGTTGAGTTCATCTTCACAGCTTGTTTCTTTTGTGTGATGCAAATGTTTTGTGCATAGGCTTCTTTCCAGTAAAGAATCAAAGTCCTTTGTCAATCACTTGTGGATTCGGGTATACAGTTGGATAATGATAAGAATCACTAATGAAATGGCCTATTGTTTGAATGATTTTCAGTTGAATGTTTGACTCCTTGCCCTAGGATAAGGCACTAATCTGTCATAGCTTGATGCAGATTTACAGAACACATATTATTAAAAACTATTGAATCATCTGTTTGTAAGTGTCCCACCTATGATAATGGAAAGACCCTATGAGTATTAGGTTGATACTTAAATCTTCTTATCATTTATCTATTATTTAAGGTCCAAAAGAGAAAGAGAATACCTTGGACCAGGTAAACCCGCCTTGGTTTTGTAGAGCCAGAAGTAGAAGAGGGCATACTAAGACCCTATAGTTGGTCCAATAATTTGAACTACAATTACTTAAGACTAACCATCTTCAAGGTCTTGTTTCAGATTCATTGGTTGCCTATTAGAGCATAAAGTCCCATTTTGGGAAACCAACACATTCCGCATAAGCAATTTCTCTTATGAACCCCACCTTCAACAATTTCTCCAATTCTGCTTTAACTAGAAGAGTTATGTGTAGATGCATTTTCCTCAATTTCTGCTTGACAGGTTTAACTCCTGGTTTGACATTCAAGTGATGCATGATGAAGTTTGGATCTAATCTCGGCATGTCAGCATAGCACCATGCAAAATTCACTTGCTTTGCTGGGAAAAATTCGATGAAATCCTTTCTCTCTAAAAGTGTAAGTGAAGCTGCTAAATGTATGAATTTGGGCTCCAATTCAATTCCAATATTGACTTTCTCCATTGGCTCTATAAGAATTGGTGATATTTCTTCCTCATGTGCTGGTAAGGTATCCAACCTCTCTTCCTTAGGTGCCATAGTTGGGTTTTCACCATCGAAAACATCCTTTATTTTTACTTTTCTTGGTTCTAGTAATGCCACATGGTGGTTTTGACCACTAGAACTCTTCAATTTTTTACATTTTTTCATTTTTTCTTTTGGATTAAGAGGTTGGACCCCTACCTTTCTCATCATGTTTGGATTAAAGTCATCATTGGAAGAGGGCTCAACCGCATTTAGGTATTGTGTCATTTCTTGGTCATTGGGAAAGTATAGTAAATCATTTGGTTCATTTAAGTCCCAATTAATAAGTTCGGGATGCATTAAGGATAAAGATTCAATTGAAAAGTTGTCATTGGCTAGGTTTAAGGACATGAATTCATTAGATGGTTCATAAATTGTATCATTAAGGTCAATAACATGAGCTTGCTCAAGATGATCCATGGAAGAAGGATCAAAGTTTTCTTCACTTGAGTCCTCTAAGACTTCTATGGGAAAGAAGACATGTGGGTTAAACCTACCATTTGAATAACTCTCCAACCAAAAAGGTACCCAAGGTTCACCTACCCACAGATAATTGTGTGCTTGCCCTATGTTAGATTCCTATGGATCGGGTTGCATGTATGTAGGAATTATCTCCAGATCTTCACTATCTTGAGTTTGTTCTTTAGGAACATTAGTATAAGAATGCATTATGAAAATCTCTTTGTCATGGAAATAATCTTCTAATAAGGAATCCCACTCCTATTCTCTGGAATCATCACTATCAATATCAGACTCTACCATGTTCACTTTTTCATAAAAATCATGCATAGGGCTAGAAATTTCTCCTTTGTGTTGATAACCTATTCCTGATTTTTCTTCCTTGGATCTCCAAGAAGGTTCAATAGGTTCAAGAAAACCTCTATTTCTCATACCTAAGGGTCCTCTTCCCTTATACCCCATTTTTTGCATAATTTCAAACCCCTTTCCATATTGGTCAGTTTGGATATTGATGTGTTGAACTCTTTCCACGGGGTTGTTTGAAATATCACTTTATCTTTTTAAAGCCATTTTTAGAACCTCATTGTCTTCTTTCTCAAATGCTAACTTGTCACTCTCTCTTACAAAATGAGAGTTGTATTTGTGAGGAAGATGCACCTTGGAAGGTTTTCCATGTGTTTTTGGAGAAGTAGGTAAATCAAATAGGGAAACAAAATATTCCCCTAATCCTTTAGAATTGATTCTACATTCTTTTTCAAACTTGTGCATCATCTCAATCATTTGATTATAGTGGTCTTCTTTGGCTTTTTTTCTCTCCTCTTTGGCAGGTTTAGAATGTTCCACCTTTGTTGTGTATGTTTTTCTTGAATTCTCATTTGAACTTGGACCCTCACAACTCACTTTTTCCTTTCCCTTAGCCGATGTAGTTGAGTTAGTTTGAGTAGGGTTTGAGATAGAGGTAACATTTGATGTTAACCTAGGATCATCACCTTTAGGTTCTTCAATGGTAGTATTTGGAACAATCCCTTCCCTATTATGAGGAATAAATAATTCATGAAGGGGCTTCAATGTGTTACAATATTGAAAAGGATTTGAATCCCCTCCAATTGTGATTTCTTCTCCCATGTGTGGAAAATTGATACATTGATGGTATGTAGAAGGAATTGCTTGGATCTCATGTATCCATCGCCTCCCCAATAAGATGTTATAAGTTAAATTCATGTCTAGGACTTGACATATGGTGTCCTTTATGATGGGCCCAACTTGAATAGGTAAGATAATCATGCCTTTTGCAGATCTCTCCTCCTCATCATAAGCTTTAATGGTAATTTGCTTCTTAGGATCAATAGAAGACTCGGATAAACCTAAGGACTTGACAAGATTTAAAGTAAAATATTAAGACCAGCTCCTCCATCTATGAGAACTCTCTTAACTCTAGGTCTTTGAATGAGGACTTCTATATGCAGTGGCAAATTTTGAGGATGAGTGATGGACATATCATCTTGCTCTGAAAATGAAAGACAATGTGGTGCAATGAGATGTCCCACCATGTTTTGAAAATTTTCTTCCTCCAAGTTAATAGGAACATTAGTCTCCAATAGGGCCTTTTGCAAGATCTCCTTGTGATTTGGAGATAATGTTAACAACTCCAAAATAGAAATTTGTGTCGGATTCTTTTGTAATTGGTCCACCAAATTATATGGCTTTGTTGTTGTAGATGTTGGTTTAGCCAAAATACTTGGTTGTGTAGGACCAATAGGTTTAGGATCAACCCCTTGTAGGATAATCCTTGAAGTTTTCCCCCTAGTTATAACATAAGATGCTTCCTTTTTAGGTTGTTCCTTGATTACAATAGCATTGACAACATGCTCATGTTTGGATAAAGTGTTGATAATGTTATCATAACAATGAGCAAAATTGACATTATTGTTGCCTTGTTTATTCGAATTTGAAGATTCAACCTTCTCATGGTTATATAAAGGTTGCTTAAAGGCCGTGTGATCATCATTATTTTAAGGCCCTTCTATCTTGATCACACCATTTTCAATCAAATCTTGTACCACATTTTTCAATTGCAAGCAATTATTTGTTGTATGTCCTCTATTTCTATGGTATTCACAATGACTAGACTCACTCCACCAAGTGGGCTTGTTTTGTGGTTCATATGGTTGAGCTCTAGGTAAATCAATAATCTTATTAGCAATGAGAGTTCTCAATGCATTTTCAAGGGGTTCACCCAAAGGTGTGAATGTCCTCTTGGGAGATAATGCAAGGAACGGATTAGGCTTGTTAGCCCCTTGATTGTTCCTAAAGTTGTTATTATTGGTATTGTTGTTAAAAGGCACTTTGGGAACTTGATTTGCATTATTCACTTGAGTAGGTGTTCTCGTGAGAGTAAAAGGAGTGGGTTTCAAATTATTAGCATCAACAACCCCATCATTGACCACACCTTTGTTGTTGTTCCTCAACCCAAATTGGTTATAGTTGTTAGGAGGAATCTTATTCTGATTGTTATTGTTGTTGTTGTGATTCTTGTTATCCTTGTAAAGCTTTAGTTCTCCACTCTTAACCAATACCTCCTCCGTAGTCACTCCATTTTCAATAAGATCTTGAAAAGACCTAGGACATTGCAACTTCAACCGATAATTCATTTCATTACTCAAGCTATTTATAAAGATGTCCCATCTTTTCCTTTTTTGGTACACTTCGAGGGTATCTAGCAAATACTGCTCTCCATCTTTTTAAGAAAAGTAAGAATCCTTCTCCCTCTCTTTGCCTGGTGTTGCATAAGCTAATCATTGTAACTTCATGTTTGATATTATATGAATAATATGTTACAAACTTAACATCTAGCTCTTCAAAAGTTCTGATGCCTGAAGGTAATTTTGAAAACCATTCCATGGCCATGCCTCCCAAACTTCTAGGAAACAACCTCATTAAGTAAGTAGTGTCTGTGTGTGTGAATTTTGTACCCTGCTGTAGACACAACACTTTAGTAAAACATTAGAGGTTAGCTAAAATCAAAATCATGCAGTGAAATGGCAACTAATATAACCAAGTGATTTACTACCTTCTAGTAGGTGTGAGTATGATATTCTCAGATTGGACTGAGATCAGTGACCTTGACGACACCTAAACGAAGGATTTGAATGCAGAATCTAGATATGAGATGAATGCAAATTAATTTATATTTTTGGATTTTCTATGCAATAAGATGAAATAAATTGATATGAATCTATTCTAGATGAAAAACTGACATGACATGCAATTAATCTAATAATGATATGCTAAATGATATGAATGCTCAAAAACAATGGAAATCTCACAACAACTTTGATTTGCAAAGATTGATTCTTCGATCACCGATTCGCCAGAGTGAGGATGCAATTCGTGGATGGATTCAAATGAAGAGCTAAGGCCTTAATTTATAGAAATCTAGGACTTTGGAGGTGCATGGAAAAAGCCATAAATCACTCTTGATAAAATCAGGTTGATTTTTAA
The DNA here is from genome assembly GCA_027943335.1 of Chamaecyparis obtusa. Classification (NCBI taxonomy): domain Eukaryota; kingdom Viridiplantae; phylum Streptophyta; class Pinopsida; order Cupressales; family Cupressaceae; genus Chamaecyparis; species Chamaecyparis obtusa. The sequence continues at coordinate 194,308 of BSBK01000610.1, forward strand.
GTTATCAAGAATTTAGAGATAGATTAACTCACAAAATCATGCAAATTAGCTTTTTTTAATTTAAATCAGAAGTTGAGATCAACTTTCAACTCAAAAGAGAGTTGAGGTTATTTTTAAAACAACTTGAATTGATTTTCTGATTTAAAGTTTAACTTCTTTTTGGATGTGCATAATTAATTATCAATTAATTAAATAAATAAAGTGATTTATCCTCAACTTACCTGATTTTACAAATAAAACAATTGATTTATGGGTTAATCAATTATTAAATCAAACTTTTATTCAAAAACTATATTATTAAATTTGACAATTGACTTTAATTAATTAAATAAGAATTTAATCAATTAGTCATAGGATAAATGATTTATTGTCAAAATTAAATAATGCAATTTAGGAATAAATATAATTAAATCTAATTAAATAATTAAGTGGCAGTATTAAATCTAATTAATTAAATATTCAGAATATTCAATTAATCAAACTTTAGGATAAATAAGATTTATCACCAAATAATCATTAAATTAAAGATAATTAGGATAAATAGGAATAAGGAATATTCCCCGATGTAGAATTTAGGATAATCAATTAAGATTCGATAATGTGCAGATGTGCCTTAGGTTAGGACTTTTCTATCGATTTCATTCAATTTGAAGATGTAGGAGGTTAATGAACCTATAGCCCATTTTTGGGGTATTACATTTTGCCCCTCTTTGAATTACTATGTGAAGCGCAGTGGTTTAAAGACAGTCTGTGTATGATGTTGAAAATGATGTTTGAAATTGAAATTGACATGAGACAGAAACTGTGATATGAGACAGAAAATGATTGAAAGATTTGAAGATATTAGGTCTTGAATGACCAAAGATAATGTTAACTATAACAGCAATGAACCGATGATTGCGAAGAAGTGTCAAAATGCCTGATTCTGAACCTTATGATTGTGAAGAAGTGAGTGACCGATTCCAGACTTGATTGTCGATAAGAATCACATTGGTATCACATCTGAACCCTTTAGTTACAAAGAACCAAGGAAATAATGCTAATGAACCAATGGTTATGAAAAAATGATATAGTTTACAAGATTAAGAGAATACTAGATTGATATGGATGTCAATGAATCTGATATGCCCCAAGCGATGATTGATTTGCCCCAAGAAATGAGGTTTTTTTAATGAATCAGCAACTAGACATGGTTGTTGTCTCGATTACTGAGGAAAGATATGATTTTAGATTTAGATGAAAGACTTTGAATGATGTGCAATGCCATGCCCCCTTCAGGATTAAAATTGAAATCTGACAAGAAAAGTCAGCGTTATAGCATGTTAATTGATTTGAGAAGTGGTTGTTCACATTCGAGAATGCATTCTGCATTGTTTAGAGGTCCTGGAGATCAAGTTTGACTAGGTGAAACCATGAGTTGACCATAGTTGACCAAGTTGAAATTTCAAGAGTTTAATGTAAGATAATCAGTTAAGTTGAATTCTAGATTTATGTGATGATTGAAAGGTCGATTATGCAAGTAGTTAATAATATGAATGATCTCAAATTTTGATTTTGATCCCGAAAAAGGATTCTACTCACTATTTCATTGGATGGACCTTCGTGTAAGATTCAGCTCTTGTAGTCATGTTTAGCATTTTTGAAGAATCATTTAAGCATTTAAGTTTAATTCAATAATTTGTGAGATCGTGCAATCATGCAAAGTGCAAAATGAAATGCAAACCTAGGACCTAGGACCTAGCCACTAATCATGTGTCGATTTGTTATCATCATTGAACTTTTTAGGTAACCGGATAAATCAATACAATGCCCACTAGTTAGGAAACTATAGACATATGAATATTGACTTGTATCCGCAAGAATCAATACAACACCCACTGGTTAGATAACCACAGACATATGAATATTGATTTTATTTTGGAATGTCAGAGTAGATATAAGCACCAAGGCACAAATGCTAGGATGACCTAAATATCATGACCATTTTAATATTGCAATTTGTATAAGCATCATAACATCAATGTCATGATGACTAGAATACACCTTGCATTTCAAACACATCAAATAGTCAAGAGATCCTTCTAAATCCAGTGTGAATTACCTGTAGTGACCCTTTGTCATTCACATCCTTAGGCAAGATCATGTTTCACAGTAGGAGAAAGAACTCACTCAAAAAGATAATAGTTAGATCAAACTTTCTTGAATTTTTTGGGTATCAATGGTCGAGGTACTCATGGCCATCCAATTCGAGATAAAGGCTCTTATAGATGGACACCATTTCAATCCAGAATTTCCAAAGTTGTTAGATTTTCACATACAAGAAGAAGACCAAGAAAAGATTATGCCCCCAGTCATCACTCTCTAAATCTTGTAAAGGACATCATTGAAGAGCTCAAAGGGACACAATATGCAAAAATCTCAATGCAAATCAGTAAGCATACAAGGAGATAAAAGCATGCAAAAAGCATAGATTGTTTTCAGTTTGTGTTTGATGTTTGATTGCATTGTTCTAGATGCAAAATCCTTTTTGGAGATGAGACTGACTGACTAACTCAAATGAGGCTTCAAAGGACTCTGACTGGATATGACTCATCTAAGAGTATACTAGAGACCATAGGATATTTCTTTCATTGCCCCCAAGTTTGAACATTGATAAGATACAAATGCTTTAGCTGATTGGTGTACAAATTGACTTATTGAAAATAGGAATGCAGAAACAAACTGGGAAATATGTACAAACTAAAGCAAGACTAAAAGCTGGGAAAGACCAAGAATGTGCTGATAGATGGAGCATTTTGAAACAAGTGGCATTTGTTTGCCGGGTTTTCACCATCTTGGTAGAGATTTTATTTTTGCTACCAAGGTGCCTGTTTCCAAGTTTTCACGAAGCCACTTTTTCTTTTTCTCATTTTTTTGTATTTTTGATATTTTTTACTTTTTTTGTGAATCATCAAGGTGCCTATTGCTAGGTTTTCACCAAGATGTTCATTTTTTCAGGACTTTTTTCCAATTTTTAAGATTTTTTCAGGACATTTTACCATAGACTGAATGCCTTAGGCATAGAATTTCTTCAGATGGAGAACTTTGATTGGTTCTTAGAGCTGTTCTCCTTCAGTCATTGAGAGTTGATAGGCACCAGAGCCAAAAGTAGCAGTGATTACAAAGGGACCCAACCAGTTGGGTTCAAACTTCCCCTTGCACTCTTTATGTGATTGATTTTTAGGATTCTCTCTCAAGAATAGATCGCCAACTTGAAATTCTTTGTGTCTAACTTTCTTATTGTAGCATCTAGACATTGTCTTCTGATACACTTTGAGATGATCATATGCTTCTTGTCTATACTCATCTAGTAGTTCAAGTTCTTTCAACCTAGACACTCTGTAGTCATCATCAGTTACTAGACCATGCATTATGATTCTTAGTGATGGTATTTCAACCTCAATATGTAGTACTGCTTCAGACCCATAGACTAAAGCGAAAGGTGTAGCCCCAATGGGCGTTCTGATACTTGTTCTGTAGGCCCAGAGAGCTGGATTGATCATGAGATGCCAGTCTCTTACTATTTTATTAACTATAAGGTGCAAGATTTTCAACAGATTCTTGTTAGAAGCCTCTGCTTGTCCATTCCCTTGAGGCTAGTAGATAGATGACCAATGTTGTTTAATCTTGAATTTGGCACATAAATCATCTAGATCTTTGTTCTTGAATTGTCCACCATTATCTGTGATTATGAAATGAGGTATCCCATATCTGCATATGATATAGTTCAAGATGAACATATATATTTGTTTTCTTGTTGCTTGTGTTAAAGGGACCACCTCTACCCATTTTGTGAAATAATCTATAGCTATGATTATATGGGTATGTCCATTAGAAGAATGAGGATGTATAGATCCTATAAGATCAAAGGCCCATTGATGAAAAGGACATTATGTAGTGAAGGGAATTAGATCTCTCCCTGGAGCATGAATTAAGTTGCCATGCACTTAGCACTTTTGACAGTTCTTAGCAAACTTGATAGACTCTTTCTCCATTTCAGGCCAATAGTATCCAGCCCTAATAAGTTTTCAAGCTAGTGTTAAACCATTCGAGTGTGACCCACAAATACCATCATGGACTTCCTCTAATGCATGTTGAGACTCTTCCCATTCTAAACATCTAAGTAGTGTACCATCTAGACCTCATTTGTAAAGATCATGACCAATGATGACATATCAGGAGGCATTGCGGATAAGGTATCTCTTTTCATGGCGGTTGAAGGTATCAGGAATGATATGGTCTTTGAGATAGGAGAATAGGTTTTTATATCTAGATGAATCATGACCTACAATAGTGCAAATCATGCGGTTTTTAGGGGAGTCATATGCAGGATAAGATAGTGCTTCCACCAGGAACTCATAGCGTAGCTCATGTTTAGGTTGTTGTAATAGAGTAGATAGCATCGACAACCTTATTCTCTGTTCTAGGTATTTTCTCAAACATGATAGATATAAAATAATTCTTTAGATCATCTACCATTCTTTTGTATGGAATAAGCTTTTCATCTTTAGTCTGGTACACATCATTGACTTGATGGATAACAAGTTGAGAGTCTCCATGATTGTGTATCTCTATCACTCTCCACTCAATTGCTAGTTTCATTGCATTAAGAAGGGCTTCATATTCTGCAATATTGTTTGTGCATGGGAACTTTAATATGAATGCTTTAGGTATGGAGTATCCTTGAGGAGTTATAAATAATATGCCTGTTCCTGATCCATTCTGTGTATAAGAGCCATCAAAGAATAAATGCCATTCTCTAGAAGAAAGAGTCATGATAGAAGAATCTGGGAATTCCATTTGCATTGGTGTATCATCAATCATGGGTGCATCTGCCAATTGATCAGCAATAACTTGGCCTTTAATAGATTTTGTTTCAACATACTCAATGATAAATTCGCTTAAGAGCATGACCCATTTAGCTAATCTACCCGTGAGGGCAGCCTTGCTTAGTAGGTATTTTAGTGGATCAATGTTAGCTACCAAATGTGTGGTATGTGCCAACATGTAATGTCTTAGTTTCTATGATGCAAAGATCACAACTAGACAAGCCTTCTCAATCATATAATAATTCTTTTCATATGCCACCAATGTTCTACTGATATAGTATATAGGTCTTTCTTTCTTGTTCTCATCATGTTGTGCAAGCAATGTCCCCAGTGATGTATTTGTAGTGGAGACATATAAGATCAAAGGCTTCCCCTGAATGGGAGGAATCAAGATAGGAGGTTTTGATAGATACTACTTGATATGGTTAAAGTTGTTCTCACATTGTTCATTCCACACAAATGTCACACCTTTATGTAATGTTTTTGTAAAAGGCTGTGATATGTCTACTAGCTGAGATATGAAGCGTCTGATAGATTGAACTCTTCCTTGCAATGTTCTCATCTAACTAATATTCTTTGGGGACTGCATCTCCATTATAGCTTTTACTTTAGCTGGATCAACTTCAATGCCTTTCTTTGACACTATGTATCCTAAGAGCTTTCCAGAAGTGACACCAAAAGCACACTTCTTAGGATTTAGTCTGAGATTAAATTTTTCCATTCAATCTAGTATCTTGCTCAAGTCATTTAGATGTCCATCTCTAATCATAGATTTTGCTAAAGTATCATCAACATAATCCTCCATAGTCCTATGCATCATGTCATGAAAAATAGATGTCATGGCTCTCTAATATGTAGCACTAGCATTCTTAAGCCCAAATGGCATGACATTCCAATAGAAGGTGCCCCATGCACATGTGAAAGTAGTTTTCTCTTGATCTTCTTGAGCAATTTTTATTTGATTATATCTAGAAAAACCATCCATTAAAGAATACATCTCAAAACCCGCAGTCATGTCCACTATCATATCAATGTTAGGTAGTGGAAAATCATCCTTAGGGCATGCTCTATTTACATCTCTAAAGTCTATGCACACTCTGATTGATTTATCTAGTTTTGAAATAGGTACAATATTAGAGATCCATTTTGCATAATCAATAACTTGGATGAATCCAACTTTTAGTAGTTTCTCTAATTCAGCTTTTACCAAGAGTGCAACATGAGGATGCATCTTTCTTAATTTTTTTTAACTGGTTTCACTCCAGGAGCTATAGATAAATGGTGCATTATAAGATCAGGATCCAACCCTAGCATATCTGAATATTTCCATGCAAAGTTGATCTTCTTTTCTATTAGGAATGTTGTAAATTTTTTCTTTTCCTCTTTTGATAGGGATTGTGCTACATGGATCAATTGTGGTTCTTTTGTTGTTCCCAAGTTGATACATTGAGTGGGCTCAATTAGAACTAGAGATCTATCCTATAAATGACTTGGAAGGACATCAAATATCTCATCCTTAGGTGCCTCAGAGAGGTTTTCACCTTTAGATATGTCTTTTATTTTTACTTTTGTAGGTTTTAAGACTGCCACAAAGTGGTTTTCACCGTCAGAACTCCTTTTCTCTTTATTCTTATTCTTATTCTTATTTTTTGACGAAGATACTTGATGTCTGACTCGGTCATGCTAATGCTCGGTTCACTAATGGAAGTCCTCATAGGCTCAACTACATTGAGGTATAAAGCAAGGGCATAGTCATTTGGGAAGGTATAAATACCATGGCTCGGATTTGTGGAGGTTTGATCAAGAAGTTCAGGATGTTGGATAGTCAAAGTGGTGAAAGATTGGGAAAGAGTGTTTACAAATATGGATATGTCATCATTGGTCTTAACCTGACACTTGAGTTCAAAGTTGATATTACAACTTAAGACATTCAATTCATGAATAGGCTCAATGTCATTGTGGAAGTCCACTTCAGCCATCGGTGGATCAGACTCGATAAGTTCATCAGTTCACTCTAGACTTGTGTTTGGTTTAGGTGCATATTGGTGAATAACATCAACATGTTTCTCTATAATAAGCTCATCTTCCTCTGGAATGGGTCCCCATTCATAGTCATTAGATTCTTCATCTATGCCTCTAGGAAATCTAAGAACATGAGTAAAGTTAGGATGAATACCCCAAGAAGGGTTACCCTCAAATTCTAATTTGAATTCATACTCATGGGAATCTATCTTAGAATAGCTACCACCTTCCTCCTTATCTGTGTGATTGCCTTTAAGATTAGCTAGTTCTTGTGGTGCAATTGGCTCTTGCTCTATAGTAGGTTCTTGTGTTTCTACTACATTAATTCTTTTTATTGGATCATCTTCAGCTTCGAGGAGATCTTTGATTTCTTTAAGCAAACACTCATAGGGAATGAGATCTTCAGTGGTGTCTGAATCATCACTATCAGATTGTTCAGTGGTCTCTCCCTTCAGTTGATTTGCTACGGAAGGCTCAACCTATTCTAAAACATGTGGGGAGTTCTTGCTAAGATAGAAAGGTTTCTTCATGTATCCTAGATCTGTTGTATTCTTGTTGGCTTGACCACGATGTTCAAGAGGTTATAGAAGACCTTTACCCTGTAGTCCTAGAGGTCCTTTTCCTATATATCCCATTTTAGTTATCAATTTATCCCCTAGGCCATATGACTTAGAAGGAACCTTTGATACTTTAGAATCACCAGTTTGAACAACTTGGGATTCAGGTTCATCTTTGTAGAGCCATGCAAGCACAGCTTCATGTTCTTCAAATTCTTGCTTAGGTACTTTCTCTGCAACAAATTTTCTTTTATATGCCTCAAGAGGTTCCTTAGATTCTGGTTTGGACTATTTTAGAACTTTCCCATAAGACTTAGGTGAGATAGGGAGAGATGTCAAAGACAAGACTAGCTCTATAGTATATTCTCCCATACCATTTTCTTTGAGATTGACCTCTTTTGCAATATCTTCCATCTTAGATGTGGATGCTACATCTATTTTCTTAATGGAAGATTCTCTGTTATTAGGAACAAGTTTATCCACATTTTCTTTCAAGGTATTGCAAGTTGTTGACACATCAGCTGGAATGGTTACCTCTACTCCGTCACAAGGAAATTTCAAGCACTGATGGTATGTAGAAGGAATTGCTTTCATTTCATTTATCTAGGGTCTCCCTAGAAGGATGTTGTAAGCCAAAGGTAGATCAAGAACTTGACATATATTATCTCTGATGATAGGACCTGCTCTGATAGGTAAGACAATTGTTCCCTTGGAGGATCTTTCTAATTGATCATATGCTTTGATAGTTATTTTCTTTCTAGGATCAATGGCCATTTTTGAAAATCCCAATTGTGTGATCAAGTTGTAAGAACAAATATTCAGACCAGTGCCCCCATCTATCAACACATGTTTGACACAATGGTTTTGGATCAAGACTTCTATATGTAAGGGCTGGTTATGCGGATGACTCAAGGAGTTATCATCATCCTCTAAAAAGGAGATATAATGTGGAGATGTAAGATGACCAAACATAGCTTGGAATATGTCTAAATCAAGGTTATCAGGAACATTGGATCCAAGCAGAGCTTTGTCCAGGATGGCTCTATGAGCTGGAGACATCCGAAGCAACTCAAACATGGAGATTTTTGCATTAGTATGTTGGAGTTTTTGAATGATATTGTATGAAGTAGGCCTCGTGTCCTTAGGATTTGAAGGTTTAGATGTTGCCCTCTATTTAGAAGTGGAAGATAGATTGAAAGGCACTTTAGGGATATTTGATTGATTTGGGATTTGTCCTTGTAGGTGTGCCTGAGCTTGTGATCGAGTAACTGCGTTAGTTGATGGATTTTCTCTATCTCTTCTTACAATTGTGATGACATTGCAATGCTCAGATAGGCTTGGTTCAACCATATTGATAACAGTATTATTTCTAGGATAGGCATAATTGACCTTAACACCCACATTAGGCTGAGAAGATGAATCTCCTTGGCTATGCTTTGAAAATGGTTCGGTGAATGCTGTGTGATCATTATTTCTTTTAGGATTATCAATCATGATTTCTCCATTATCAATCTTGTCTTGAATGGTATGCTTCAAGCGCAAGTAGTTATTAGTTTTGTGACCTTTACCCCAATGGAAATCATAGAATTCATTCTCTCTCCACCATTTTGGCTTAGGGTTAGGATCAGATTGTTGGATCTCAGGTAAAGAGATGATGTTATTAGCCAGCACAGTTCTCATAGCCAATTCCAAAGATTCTCCCAAAGGAGTGAACTTTCATTTATTATCAGCAGACCAAGATATGTATTCTAGCTTCTTTTGAGATGGTTCAGACACCTTTTATTCTGAAGCTTTGATTGCATGGGGACCAATGGTTAGATTGAAATCCAGTTCCTTAGATGGGGCATGGAGATTATCAACAATGCCATCTGTGACGATGCCCTTATTCTTGTTCCAATTTTTGTTCTTATCCTTAAAACTAGATTCATACTTGTCCTTTTGAAGTGTGACATCTCCTTTTTTTACAAGTACTTTTCCAATTTTGATTGCATTGTCTACCATCTTATCAAAAGATGTATGATTTTGCATTTGTAAAGGGTAGTTGATTTTTGGAACAAGATTGTTGATGAAGATTTCTAGCTTCTTAGTTTCTGGAATAGGCCTAGCATATAGAGAGAATTTCTTTCTCCATCTTTTGAGAAATGTCAGGAATAGTTCTCTTGGCTATTGTTTGAGATTGCAGATATCAATCATGGTGACTATATGTTGGATGTTGTAGGAGTATTTCTAATAGAAAAATTTGATCAACTCCTCAAAGGTTTTGATTGTAGGAGGCATCCTAGAGAACCAATGAATGGTTGACCCTCCTAGAGATCGAGGGAAAAGACACATCAGATAGGGCGGTTTGTGCATGAAATCCATAGATTGAGTACAAAATTCTCTAACATGATCTTGAGGATCAGAGTTTCCATCATACTTATCATATTTTGAAATTTCTACCCTCTTAAGGAATGGTGGCATGTACAAATCTTTGTCAAATGGAAAAGGACATAGGGCCTCCATGGAGAACTCCTTGGGTTCCTTTTCTTGCTCAAGTTTATTAAGTTTGACTTGCATGGCATGCATCTGTTTCATCATAACCATAATAAGAGTTTCCTCCTCATGTGTAATGATATCTTCAACATTATATTTAGGAGGAAGTTTAGCTCCTTGATGAGATAACTCTAAAAAGTATGTTTCTCTATCTTCTTTCAAGAAATTCCTCATCATTTTCTTGAATTCATCATCATTTTGATACCGAGCAATTTCTTCAGGTGTGGGTTCCTGATCTACACCATGTTGAGATTGAGCTCTTTGAGAGCCATGGTTTGTCCCTTCTTGAGACATGGTAGGAGTTTTAGGACTCCCTGGGATAGATCGAGGAGGAATTTATTGATTACCTCCATGAGTTGATGGAGGAGGTATGTAATCGGTTTTTAATTGAAAGTTTCCAAGACCATCATCTTCGTAAAGACCAAAATTGTAGATTTGTTCAAGAGTTGGACCTTGGATAGTAGTCAAAGGTAAGGTATGAGATGTTTCCCCTAATTTCTTGTGTGAGGAAGCTCTAGTTTCCACCATTAACCTTGGGTGAAGCAAAAGAATAGGATGAAGACAATTGAAGAATGACTTGATTCAAGAAGATCAAATGATGCAACCTTGTCAAAGTTTGATTGATTGAGGATAAGATTGGATGTAAATGAAGGATACTATGCTCTGGATGTCTGGGTAGATGCCCAAAAGATAGCGGACATGAATTCACAACACTTAGCTATTTTGAAGATGGATTGAAGATTGATAGTTATGACAAGGTTTTGACACAAGATGAAAAAGACTCAAATCGATTAAATAGAAGGCTGAATTGGATTCAAAAGGCCACTTTGGGAAACTGATTGGATTCTCAGTAGTTGCTGCTCTATTCCTGACACAGTGATTTTCTTGATAGACTCTGGAAATAGGCTGTAAAAGCTGGGTCTCTGATAGTTTTTAACACTTTCTGACAATTTTTTAGACTTTTCTCAAACAACTTTCTACTGGCTTGTACAACAGTGGGTAGACCATGAAACGATAATTGACAAGCTCATACAATAGTTGCAAAACTCACACGATAGTTGATAGCAGGATTTTTTACTTTTGTTATTGACTGGTGGCAAAACTTGTATGACACTATACAAGCTATCATACTCTGGGGGTTCTGAAATGACAATTGCCAAAATTTGTATGACTTTCTGACTTTATGAGATGACTTTTGACTCTAGAAAGGTGTTTGACATCTGATTTTGCAATTTTTAGGTTTTCAGTTTCAAATTGTTCACAAAATTGTCTGTCCAGATTTGAAGATTGTATCGGATTGATTCATTCTTAGTAACCAGATAGATAAACAGGCACACAAAATAACAAGCAAGTGATTTCAAGCACATCTGAAAATAATGAACAGGGGACAAAGAAACCCTGTGCATGAACAACCAAGTGAATGAATGTGCTAATCCCTAGGAGTGCTAACAATGTATGTTCCAAAAAGTTTTGCAATAATGCACATATTCCTAGAAAATGAAAATTTGGCCTCACTAGGGTTTGTAGTAATGGTGTGACTCTGCAAATTTTGTGATCTCAAGAGGGAAAACTCCAATCCAAGCACACTGAGGTTTTGACATAGTCTAAGAAATTAATCAATCAGGAGCTGCTAGGGAGATCTGATAGCCCAATAAGAGACCACACCTATGAAGATTTCCTCCACAAGGAAATTTATATAGTAGATGTTGCTACCATGATGAAAATGGCTATTACCGCTTGAGGTTCTATCCACGTGGTTGATCTAATTAAGGGAATGTCCACTACGGTTAATCCTCTCTAAAGGTGACTCACAAAAGATACCACATGGAGACTGGTTCTAGATTCAAGGATCTGAGTTTCTGATACTACCCAAATAGGGAGTAGAGCATAGTCCTCTAGCCTTTTCACTTTTAACCAAAATAAAGAAAATAGATTAATCCAACATGCTAAGACCAAGATTATCTCACAAAGATCTATGATGTCAAAAACTTATGATCTATCAACCTCTCCAGAGAGAGAATGTATCAATCAGAAGTTGAAGATGCACAAATCTAGTAGAACGTGAGATGCTCTCAGTATCCTCCCTACCTAGAAGGGTTCCTTCATTGAGAAGAGTTTAGGTGGAAACCCAATCTCTCAAGAACCGCAAATAGTGTTCATAGGGCCTATTTACTATGTGTAACAAAGATGCTAAAAAGAAAATCTATGTTCATTTTTATAGCCCAAAATGAAATCTGTGATATGAAAGTAATAAAAGGTCACACAAGCTAGACATGTGAGATGTTCATTTTAGTCCAAATCAAAATGTTATCAGCTAACAAGATTACCTAAATTCATCACAATGTGCATAGTAGATTTTTACCTATTTTTAGCAACTTTGACACTTTTCCCAATCAAAATCAGCAGAAATCAATCAGAAACAACAAATTTCAATTGTTAATGTTAGCTGTCAGTCCAAATCTGGAAATGAAATTTGGAAAATTGGCTGAAAAAGTGAAATGACAATTGAAACCTGGCATTGAAACTCGTACGACAGTGGGTCACCTCCCAAATAACAGTCCAGAAACTCATACGATAATGGGTATCAAATCATATGACAACAGATCTTCCAAATGACACTATGTTTCTGATGGTATGATCCTTGATCAAATCAACTATCATATGACAGTGGGTCCTTCTTGGTACAAGTTTCTGACAAAAATCGTATGAAAATTATATGGATAGAAATTAAAAATCGCATCTTGGAATAGAAAATGACAAGAAGATGATAGAAATTGATAGAAATTGAATGGAAACCCATTTGAGGGCCCCACGGTGGGTGCCAAAAATGTGTGTGAATTTTGTACCTAGTTGTAGACACAACACTTCAGTAAAACATTAGAGGTTAGCTAAAATCAAAATCATGCAGTGAAATGGAAACTAATCTAACTAGGTGATTTACTGCCTTCTAGTAGGTGCGAGTATGATATTCTCAGATTGGACCGAGATCAGTGACCTTGACGACACCTAAATGAAGGATTTGAATGCAGAATCTAGATATGAGATGAATGCAAATTAATCTATATTTTTGGATTTTCTATGCAATAAGATGAAATAAACTGATATGAATCTATTCTAGATGAAAAACTGATATGACATGCAATTAATCTAATAATGATATGCTAAATGATAGGAATGCTCAAAAATAGTGGAAATTTCACAACTTTGATTTGCAAAGATTGATTCTTCAATCACTGATTCGCCAGCGTGAGGATGCAATTCATGGATGGATTCAAATGAAGAGTTGAGGCCTTAATTTATAGAAATCTAGGACTTTGGAGGTGCATGGAAAAAGCCATAAATTACTCTTGATAAACTCAGGTTGATTTTTAAGTTATCAAGAATTTAGAGATAGATTAACTCACAAAATCATGCAAATCAGCTTTTTTTTATTTAAATCAGAAGTTGAGATCAACTTTCAACTCAAAAGAGAGTTGAGTTTATTTTTAAAACAACTTGAATTGATTTTCTGATTTAAAGTTTAACTTCTTTTTGGATGTGCATAATTAATTATCAATTAATTAAATAAATAAAGTGATTTATCCTCAACTTAACTGATTTTACAAATAAAACAATTGATTTATGGGTTAATCAATTATTAAATCAAACTTTTATTCAAAAACTATATTATTAAATTTGACAATTGACTTTAATTAATTAAATAAGAGTTTAACCAATTAGTCATAGGATAAATGATTTATTGTCAAAATTAAATAATACAATTTAGGAATAAATATAATTAAATCTAATTAAATAATTAAGTGACAGTATTAAATCTAATTAATTAAATATTTAGAATATTCAATTAATCAAACTTTAGGATAAATAAGATGTATCACCAAATAATCATTAAATTAAAGATAATTAGGATAAATAGGAATAAGGAATATTCCCTGATGTAGAATTTAGGATAATCAATTAAGATTCGATAATGTGCAGATGTGCCTTAGGTTAGGACTTTTCTATCGATTTCATTCGATTTGAAGATGTAGGAGGTTAATGAACCTATAGCCCATTTTTGGGGTATTACAGTGTCATGCATGAACTCTAAGCTCAATGCACAAAATTCCCTTAAATGATCTTGGGGATCAGATGCTCCTCCATATTTGTCATACTTAGGAAAGACCATATTACTAGAGAATGGTAACATGATTAAAATCTTGTCAAATGGGAAAGGACACAATGCCTCTATTAAAAAGGGTTTAGGAGCCCCACTTTGCTTCATTGTATCCAATTGCGTTTGGAATAATTTGAATTGCTTGTTCATGATGTCAATCAAAGTATCTTCAACTTCCTTTTTCTTAAGCTGATTGAAATCATAGTCATGAGGGAGTTTAAGACCTGCTTGGGCTAGGTCTAGAAAATACTTCTCCTTATCTCTTGCTAACACTTTTTCCATGAGCTTCATGAAGCATGGGCTTTGTATGGCTTCATTAACCTTTTCATCGGTTGCATCTTCAATAGTTGGTTCACCATTGCCCCCATTGTTAATGTTGTTAATTCCTTGATTATTAGGGTCTATTCCTGCTCCATTATTGTTATTTGACCCTAGATTGTTTGGGTCAATGCCTCCTCCATTGTTATTGGTTTGATCTGAATTCAAGTTGCCAAAAGGAAAAGTCATGTTGGTTTCTACCCCTTGGGCGGGTTCTTGTGGTATTTTTGAGGAGGTAAATGTGTCACTTAGAAAAGGAAGTTCTTGCCTTAGATACGTTTCGTCTGATTGCAAGGTTTTCTTTACATAGTAAGATTGAGTGAAAGCTGACATGAGCATAAATCTCTTGAAAATAGGCTTTATCTCACTTTCTTGTGGCCAAATCCTTACAAAATTTTTTAAAATGTTTAAAACCAGGATTTTTGACTAGGTTGGGTATTGGAACAGATAGAATGTCCAAAAGGGTATTCGAATATGAAATCCAATTTTTTTGAAAACCCTAAGAAATATCCATGATTTTCCCTTCTTTTTTTTTGGGCATCACTTGCCGGTGTGTAGGCATGACTTAAAACTTCGTATGCGGTTACTGGAATTTGCCTAGGCGGCTCTTTGCAGAGAGTAGGCAACTTTTTCAATTGATAGGCATTTCTTAACTTTTTCTAGGCATTTCTTAAAATGTCATAGGTGTGACTTTATCATTTAAAAGCATTGTTTTAATAGTCATAGGCGTAACTTTATTGTGTATAAGAGGTTTTTCTCTGTGTGTAGGCGGCACTTTATAGATCAGGTTATAAATTATGATTTTTAAAAGTGATTTGATCAGATCTGTAGAATATTCTTGCTTGAAAATAAAGTACAAACACAACACACACATCAAATTTGTCCCATATCCCTAAAACCACACTAAAAGTGTATGTTCTCGATCATTTTTCACAAGTATAAACAAGAATTTCTTCCAAGCAATCTACCTAGAGTCAGATTTGGCTTTTAAACATGTTTGGCTCTAAAAGGTAGATTACTACTTAACATGATTTTTAATGGACACTTCCGTTCTAGATCATGTCAAGTTATTTTACCCACTTGCGAGCTTCCCACACGCATGAAAGCATGATTTGGCGCAATCCAAAGGACTACTAGAGGAAGTGAAGAATACTTGCACACAACCTAGTCAGTCTCCTATTAAGGAAGAGTGTATTTATTTATAGTGGGTCGGATAGTATCACAACTAAAGAGATTGTCTCCCACTTTGGGTCATTCCCTCTCACTGTCCTCGTAAGGCAATTCTCAGGAGGCAGGCCCTCTAAAGATCTAATTTATCTAGCATATATGGAAAAACAAGAAATCAAACTTGGTTCAACAAGTTTGGGAGTTTGGTTCACTTAGAAAGTGAAGAGCATATCCCTATTGTTGTTCCTTGTTCCAAACACTTCAAGCAAAAGTTGTTCTTTCTCAACCTCTTGACAAGGAGATTCTTATAAATGAAATGTTTGGTTAATTCCTCATCCCTTTCTTTCTACCAAGTTAAACTCACACGTTTGACTTTTTGATCCACTTCACAAAGTGGAGAGCATATGCCTAATGTTTGTTCAATTTGAACAATAGTAAGGTTTTTCCTATTAATCTAGATCTAAAGAAAATCCACAATTTAAGAAAAGCAAGCTTGATATGAAAAATATCTCTTTTGTAGCTAGCAAAGGCTAGCCATTTTTTTGAAGTTTTTGATGTTTATTTGCTTACTCACCTAGTGGCGATCATTCCCATTTTGGCTCCTCCAACAAATTAGTCAACACAATAATACAAAGTGAAGGTAAACTAAAAGGAAACAAATTGAAAGGCAATTAAGTGTTCTTAACAAGATTTTGCAAAGAAAATTTTAACAACTTAATGCAAATAATTTAGCTCAAAGTAGGAAATTTCTTTTTATACGCATCCAACACCTTTATGTAATGCTTGTAAAGCTTTTATTTTAGTTCCAAACTATCTAAAATTGCAGCAGTATGGATTTCCTTTAGATGTTTGGTTTGAATTCTTACCTCTTTGCTCTCTTGAGTAACTCTACTCTTTGGTTTCTGTACTTTCCTGTGTCTGTTCATCTGTGGGACAAACACAGACAAAGAGTTAGAAAACTGAATTTAATAATCTAACAACAAAATTAAACAAAAAATGCTAGGCAAAATTTATCAGCTAATAAGCGTCATCTAAAAGCTAGTAGGCATTATTTTAAAGCTTACAAGCGTCACTTTCCAGTGACTCAAGCGACTTTTCAAAATTACTAAGCGTAAACCTTTAGCTGCTAAGCATTACAAATAACTACAAATTGCATAAGATAAAGTCTCATAAGCAGCAAATAATAGCTAATAGGTGTCAGTTAAAAGCTAGTAGGCATTATTTTAAAGTTCACAGGCATCACTTTCTAGTGACTCAAGCGACTTTTAAAAATCACTAAGCGTAAAACTTAAGCTACTAAACGTGACAAATAACTATAAATTGTGTAAGATAAAGTATCACAAGCGGCAAAGAACAATTAATAGGCATTATTTCTCAGATTTTAGGCGATGCTTTACACTCTTAGGTGTAATACTTTATTTCGTAAGTGTCAGAAGAAGAAAAGATAGAATAGAAAGAATCTCATAGGCGTCAGTCAACTTCTTCTAGGCATCATCAAAATGCTCATGAGCATCATTAGATCCTTTGTAGGTGGTGTTTCTCCTATTTTCTACAAAATTCACGTAAAAGTGAAGCCAAAAACACACAAAACTTGATAAAAATGATAGAAATGAGGCTCAAGGCCCCACGGTGGGTGCCATTTGTGTGTGAGTGTTTACACCTTCATGAAATTAGGACAATTAGCAACAATTCTATGAAAATACAATGAAAATTTAATCTAAAGAAATGCATTTAACATCCATAACATCTCATGGTTCTCTATCTAAGCTTGGAAAGTAGAGCTCTCAGCCTTATTCTCTACTAGTGACGATCCTAAAATGAGAAATTATGATAAATGCCTAAATCTAGCTCTCAATTCTCAAAATGATACAAAGATTAATTCAAATGCTCATGATAATGCTCTAAAATCTCACTATTTTCTCTCAAAATGCTTAAGATATTGCTCAATTGCTCAATTTCTCTCAAATTGCCTATAGTGATGATGCTATGCATTCAAATTTTCTAGTATATTATGCTCTCAAAATGACTTCTATTTGTAGTAAAATCCCAAGGGTAGGGGGTAGAGTTACTTGATCATGGTTTAGCCTTGGTTGAGTCAAAAACTTTGAAATGTTTTTAAATGGGGGGACAATTTAAATGATTATCTCAAATGTTTGGACAAGTAGACAAATTTGAGTGATTGAGATTCAAAGTTGAAAATGAGTGATTGAGATTCAACAATTTGGAGTGATACATGTGCATTGTGTTCTCAATTATTATTGGTTGCTCAAATTATGTTGAAATATATCAGGATTAATTATATTCCATCAATTAATTAAATTAGCCATGTAAGGGAATAGGTTCAATTTGATTTTTT
Organism: Chamaecyparis obtusa; assembly: GCA_027943335.1. NCBI lineage: Eukaryota > Viridiplantae > Streptophyta > Pinopsida > Cupressales > Cupressaceae > Chamaecyparis > Chamaecyparis obtusa. The sequence goes on from BSBK01000610.1 coordinate 212,284, forward strand.
ATTTAAAACTATACAATTAATTGATTAAAATCAATTATATAATGTGATTGATCCCTTTAAGCTTGTATTTAATTATTTGATGTCATGATTTGATTTTTCCTTTGATTTAAATGATTTTGTCCAATTTTGATTAATAAATGTCCATTTAAAATTGATTTGATCCATTTTGATGAAAATTAGAGCATTTGGTTAAGATTTTGCAAATTTGAATGATTGTAAGACACCTGCCCAGTTTTGGGTGTCTACACCATGAAGGGGTGAAAATATTTGTAAACAACTCTCATGAGTCCACAACATCCTACACCAGACAATAGAACTGTCACGAGCAACTAAGGTTGAAGAAAAAAAATGTACTCATGTCACCTACGAAATTTTCACTATAATGTCCACTCAATCATCAAGTTTGCCACAATCCATATCATAAAACAATGCAAGATTTTCAAGCTAGAATTAATAGTATTGGGAAAAATCAAATTGTTGCATTGCACCCTATTTCTAGTAAGCAAACAAAAGAAATGACACAAAAACTAATTATTTCTCTCCAAGTGAATCAACAGCCTCTCCACAAAAAATGTTTTATCAGAGAACACATTACCAATAGTTGTCCTCATTTTTTATAGGGTGTTAGTGTGATGGGGCTCATTTCCCCTCAAGGGGGAGGAATAATCCAAATTATGTCAAGAGTAGTCCAGAGAGGGATGGGGAGAATCTAGAGTGTGTTAGGAGTTATTGGGAGAAGATGAAAAACATGAGGAAAAATACTTATAATAGTTTAGGGATGGTCCAGAGCCATTTAGGAGTAATCTAAATCCATCAAGATTTGTAATGCAATCAAGACTGGTGGATCCCATAGGAGATGTCTAATCATGCAGATAGAGTACATATGAAATCAATAATATAAAAAACAAAGAGAGAATGCATGATCCAACATTTTATTCATGTCAGACTATTAGGCCTTCCCAGTTATAGCCACATACAAAGAAGTGAATCTCAAATCCTAATATTGATCTCTCAAAGTATCAGATCTAGGTTCCATGAACCCACTATCAATCTAACAACCCTACCTCTAAAGATACATTGAGTTATTACATATAGGAAACGTCATTGAAGTTGGCCAAGAAAGAATTACATTTCCCAAGAAAAGGAAACATATACAAACAAATAGGTCTAACCCAAAAGGAAACAAAGATCCAATCAAAGGAAACCACAAGGAGCACGATCATAGGAAACAATACAAAAATTACACACCATGATCGCAATGGTAAAAAACTGAAGTTCAACAACCACACATTGAATCTCCAAATAGGTCCAAGCAAGCAATAAAAATGTTACCCAAGGATAGCAAATGGATCAAACCTTGAACACGTACAAACATGAGGAGGTTTGATCATAGGAAGATGATCCCAGGAAGGTATGGAATAAGAATATACAACCATAAACACTATCTTAAAAAAATGATGATTGGCCAACATAATCTCTCTAACCAGTAAACAAGAACAAAATAACAAAGAACTATTTTTAGTTGATGCAAGATTGCGATGAACCCAAGATGCTCCTGCATCAGACACCTAGGGTTAATAAAATTGATGCTACACATCAAAGCTGTTGAACAACCCGAGAAGAATTCAAATGATCCAACTCAGATTGGGAAATCCAAATAGAGACCTTAACCGGTCTGTTCTTCCACTTAACCAAGTACTCCATGTAATCCTTTTCTCTTGTGCTCCTTCCAATTTTGTTATCCAAGACCTTCTCAGTTCCCCCTGTTTTCTTCTTAGGATATTCTTGTTTCATGTTTGTCTCATCATATTCATACAAATATACAATGTTGAAAATAGGTGATATATCCATGTCAATTGGCAACTCAATCTCAAAAACATTACCACTCTCAAATTTCTTCAGTATCTTGCAAGGCCAAAAATTCTTCATCTTCAACTTACTGTAAGTTCCAATAGGAAATATGCCTTTCTTCAAATGAATCATAACTTCATCACCAACTTCAAAATTCTTATGACTTCAAAATTCTTATGTCTTCTAGATGAGTCAGTTGTATCCTTATATTTTGGATTACTATATTCCAAATCATACTTCACCTCATCATGCAAAGTCTTCATGAGTTCAACATATCCTTGTGCTTTAGAACTTCTCTTATCTTCTCTTTTATGCCAAGATCTTTCAAATCTGATATCCCTTTAGGATGTATGCTAGTAACAATTTCAAAAGGTGTTTTATCTATACTATGGGTTAGTGAATTATTATATGCAAACTCTAATTGTGCCAAAACCAAATCCCAATTACCAGGTTTATCTCCAGCAAGAAATCTCAACAAATTACCCAAAATCCTATTCATAGCTTCTTCTTGTCCATCAGTTTGTGGATGAAATGTAGAACTAAACTTCAAATTGATACCCATCTTCTTCCAGAGTTTCTTCCAAAAGTATCCCACAAACTTACTATCCTGGTTATAAACAATAGTCTCAGGCAACCCATGCAATATCACAACTTCTCTAAATAATAGATCAACTATATGAACAACATCTGATGTTTTCCTACAAGGAATGAAATGTGACATCTTTGCAAATATGTCTTCCACAACAAATATAGAATCATTACCTCTTGGTGTCTTCAATAAGCCAAGAACAAAATCCATGCTAATGACTTCCCAAGGTCTACTAGGAGTAGGTAAAGGTGTATACAACCCTATATTCTGACTTAATCCCTTAGTAACTTGAAAAATTCTACAACTTCTAACAAATTTATGAGTTCATCCCTATACAAATGAGGCCAAGAGTATTTCTCCTTAATCAGACTCAGTGTTTTATCAATGCCAAAATGTCTTGCAATTCCTCCACTATATTTCTCCTCGATTAGATCTTCTCTCATTGATCCTCTTGGCATACATAATTGAATGCCTTTGAACAAAATACCTTATTGAATGAAGTAATCAATCCACTTATTCTGATTATCTGTGATCGGTTCCTTACATGCTTTCCAAGGTTTTACAAAGTCATGACCAATTTCATACAAAATTTTTAAATCATCAAAACCAAGTACCTCAATTCTCATCTCAGTCAATAAACGTATTCTTCTTCTCAATGCATCTACAACCCTATTTTACAATCCACTTCTATGCTTCAACACAAAAGTAAAATTTTGTAAGTATTCAACCCACTTCATATGTCTCTGATTCAACTTATACTGACTACCTGAATACTGTAGTGCTTTATGATCAATGCACAACACAATTCCTTAGGCTTTAAATAATGTCTCCACTTATTTAAAGCTTGAATAATAGCATAATTGTTTTGAATATAGACTGAGTAATTCCTCTTAGCATCATTCAATTTATCACTATAAAAAGAAACATGTTTACCTTCTTGACTCAACACTGCTCCTATTGCACTTCCACTTGCATCATAATCAACTTGAAATACCTTGGAGAAATCAGGTAAAGTGAGTATCGGTAATTCAACTACCTTCTTCTTCAAGGTTTCAAAACTTATGTCAACTCCATGTGTCCACTTGAAATCTTTCTTGTCTCCTCTCATTGTCTATATCATAACATTACAAATAGGACTGAAATTCCTTATGAGCTTTTGGTAGAAACTTGCCAATCCATGAAAAGATATGACTTAACTAACATTCACAGGTGTAGGCCATTATAAAATTGCTTCAAATTTCTCAAGATGCATCTTCAAACCTTTAGCTGAAATAAAAAAACCGAAGTACACTATCTCTTCCTTCGTGAAAGAACATTTCTTCAAGTTAATCAACAACTTTTCCTATTTCAATCTCCGCATTACTTGTCTTAGATGCAAAAAATGATCTTCCTTATTCTTACTAAATATCAAAATGTCATCCAAATAATCAATCATAAACTTACCCAAGAATAAAAGTACTAGGTGCATTAGTCAAACCAAAAGGCATAACCAACCACTCATACAAACCTTCTCTTGTCTTAAAATAAGTCTTCCATTCATCTCCTTCTCTAATTATGATATGATGATAGCCACTCTTCAAATTAATCTTGGTAAAGTACTTTTCTCCACTCAACCTATCCATGATATCATTCATTTAAGGCAATGGAAATTGGTATTTCACACTGATCCTATTTATAGCTCTTGAATCTTTACACATCCTCCATTCTCCATTCTTCTTACGTTCCCACATGGTACTACACACATGCTCAAACTTTATCCGATCAAACCCTTATGCAATAATTCTTAAACCTGTCTATTCAATTCTTCATTTTCTATAGGTGTCAATCGTTGAGGTGCCTTATTAGGTAAGCTGTCTGCTACTATCAGATCCATGCAATGATTGATGCTTCCAACAGGAGGTAACCCATTGGGTACATTATCTAAAATGATATCTTAAAATTCTATCAACAAACCTTTAACCTCACTCAGTGAATCAACTTCTATCTTTACAACCAGTCTATTATGAACCAAGGCATAACATACATCATTCTTCTTCAACCCCTTAATGAGTTATTTTCCTTCTAGCAATAAAACTCTAACAGTAGTGCAATTTTCACTCTTAAATTCTTCTACTAGAGGTAAAAAAACTTGTTCCTTCCCATTAGCCATGATAGTATAGCTATTCAATCTACCATCATGTATAACTTGTCTATCATACTACCATGGTCTACCCAACAAGATATTACAACAATCCATCGACATAATATCACAAAGAACTTCATCATGATAGTTTGCAATCTTAAATTTCACAAGACATTGATCACTTACCAAAAAATTCATGCTCATCCTTAATTCAAGCAATCTGATATGGTTTAGGGTGCTTCATCCTCGGTAACTACAACTTTATAACCAACTCTTATGATGCCAAATTCTTTGAACTTCCACTGTCAATGATCACCTTGTAAAACTTTCCACCAACTTTACATCTGATTTTGAACAAGCCTTTCCTCAGAGGATCCTCATTTGTTCCTTCATTTAAAAAAGCTCTCCTAATCATCAAATTTTAACCACCTTCTAGTTGGTTCAATGAATTAGGTATATCTTCCTACATAAGTGCATTTAGGTTGCTATTGTTACCAACCTTCCTACAGTCAAATGCTTTATGTCCTTCTTCACCGCACTTGAAATAAGTTCCCTTAAACTAGGTTATATCTTCTCTCTTATGATCATTACTTCTATGGTAACTACCTCTTGTATAACCTCCTCATCCTTGGTATGAACTTTCTCCTTTCCACTCTAATTTTCCTTTATCTCGATTTGTCTTATCCTGATCAGATCTACTACTTTCTCCATAAGATTTGCTTCTTTGTCTAGAAAATCTACCACCTCTGCCTCTCTGCCTTTGCTCGTGTCTCTTGTTTAGCTTCTTCTCTACCTTTAATGCAAATTGATAGGCTTTTTCAATGTTATTCATCTTCATTGAATTGATTTCATCTTGTATAAAAGTTCTCAATCCATTTAGGTATCTTGCTACTCTTTCAACTTCATCATCCATACCAAATCTAATATCCAACCTGTAGAATTCTTCAATATATTTCCTTAAAATAGTGTCCCTTTGTTTCAAATTTTTCATTCTTCTCAACAAACTAACTTGATAATCACCCACTAGGAATTTACCCTTTAATTTGTTTATCATCTTATCCCATACATTGATCTTCTTTTTCCCTCTTCTCTATCAATCAAGTTTCAAATGTTCCCACCACAAGGATGCATGTCCTTTCAATTTTGTACCCACAAACTTCACCTTCTTATCCACTAGTGTACATTCATATTCAAAACATTTCTCCATTTCAGAGATCCAGTCCAAAAATTCATCTGAATCCAACTTTCCATTATACTTAGGAGGATTGAAGTGTGGTTTAACATTCACACTTATCAAATATCTCAAGAATCTTTCTTTTCCTTGTTCAAGAACAAGGGCTTGTTATGCTCCTTCTACCTCTTCAACTTCTTCTTCACTAACATCTTCAATAGGTCTTCCTCTTATTTGGGATGTCTCAACAACTTCAAGCCTAGCAAAAATTTGTCTCAACATGTCCAACACAATAGGATCAACATCTCTCCTTCCTCAAACCATCTTCACAACCCTCTATAATTTTAGGCCAAATCACAATCAGCCACCCTACAACCAATTTACTAGGGTTTGCTACAACAAAACCTTGCTCTGATACCACTTGATGCACTCAAGATTGGTGAATCCCCATGGGAGATGTCTGATCATGTAGCTAGAGTACACATGAAAATAATAACACAAAATATAGAGAGAGAATGCATGATCCAATATTTTATTCAGAGATCAAACAATATACATGTTGGGTTGTCACGCCTTCCCAGTTATGACCACAATAAAGAAATGAATCTCAAATCCTAATACCAATATATCAAAGTCTCAAATCTGGGTTCCATGAATGTACTATCAATCTAACAACCCTACCTCTATAGATACATTGAGTTATTACATATAGGAAATGCCTCTAAAGTTAGACAAGAAAGAATTACATTCCCCAATAAAAGGAAATGTGTACAAATAAATAGGTCTAACCCAAAAGGAAACAAAGATCTAAGAAAAGGAAACCACAAGGAGAGAAATCATAGGAAGCGATCCATGCAAGATCCATGAACCACATGCCACGATCGCAACGATCAAAAACCAAAGTTCAACAACTACACATGGAATCTCCAAATATGTCCAACAAAGAAAGAAACATGTTACCCAAGGATAGGAAATGGATCAAATCTCAAACATCTACAAAAATAGGAGGTGCGATCATAGGAAGATGATCCTAGAAAGGTTTGGAATAAGAATGTACAACCACACACACTATCTGGAACAAATGATGATTGACCAACATAATCACTCTAACTGGTAAACAAGAACAAAATAACAAAGAACATTTTTTGGTCGATGCAAGATTGCGATGAACCCAAGATTCTCTTGCATCAATTTGACAAAGTATATAGATATGGGAAAAATTATAAATCTAGTTTCTCAATATATTTAAATTTTCATTTTTCAAGGTCTTTAGAGAAGAATTGGGGGTCAAAAGTGTTGTTAGCTTCTTACAACGATTATCACAAGCATTGTTTTAAACAACTAAATTTAGATCTCTTCAATACATTTCCAACAAATCAAGTTGTTTCAAATTTTGAGCTACGGGTGGAAAGTTATGGCCCTACCAAGTAAAGTTACATAATTTTGTAGTTTTCAAAATATTTGTAATCTTATTTATTATTTTATTCCCTTGAAATTCTTTAGTCCGAAGCTTCTTGGAACCTTAAGACTGCTGGGATTCAAAATTTGTATTTAAAACTCATTTTGGAGCAATGAACGATAACTTTTCTTACACACAACTTGTTAGAATTTATAATCTTTCCTTGGTTGTATTATTTAAATAAGGATAAACCAAGGCATCCTTCTTGTAATTTTTTCCTCTAGTCCAAGTGGGAGGACAACTCATATTTTGTAATTCCTTAATAAGGAAACTAGTTTATTCCTCCTTAAGAGGATATGGACACTTGTCGCACACACTTATGAATGGTGACATTCATAGACTTGGGAGTTACATTCTAACTCCTCTCTCTCATCTCTATTTAAGAGATGCTCCTCTCTCTCATCTCTCATGATGAAGTTATTTTAAGTGAACTCTCTCTCTCTCTCTCTCTCTCTCTCAATTTAGGCTATGACCTCATTCATAATGGCACAAGGGGTTTTCTTTGCTTTCCCCTTTCAAAATCTCTTGGCTCATTCTTTGGATCCTTGGAGCATTATCATGGTTATGGTGATTGATCTTAAAGTTATGTCTCACTTTCAATAGTTATGGTAAAATACCTTCTTGCATTACATTTTCTTGGGTTCTTTCCTTAACTTATTTTCATTTTCTCATACTTCGAACATGGTATCAGAGCTGCTAATCCTTGTTTAAGTGTTTGTGGGAAGGTTCCTTTCGAATGAGGAAGCCTCTTCTTGTTGATCTAATATTTGTTGCATCTCTTTCTTGTTATTTTATCATTTTAGTTTTTTTAGTGTCTAACCCTCTTTGGAAGGCTTGCCGCCATAGAGTAGATTTTTGAATTTTTTTCTGGATTTGGTTGGTTCTCTGCCAAACCCAACTTAGTTCCTTCATGTAATCTCATGTTTTGCAAGGTTTTATTTTTTATATTTTTCTCACATTTCTCTCTAATCAATATTTTAATACATTTGCATTTACAGGTTATATATATCTATGTTTTCATCTATCTGACTATGTTTGATATGCAAGTTAACCTTAATCAGCCTCTATTTATATATCTCTGATTATTTATATTTCACATTTCTGATTTTATATCTCTCTGCATGTAGGATTTTCTTCATTAAATGTTGTCAAATCTTTACTTGTTTATATACTATATCTCTATTTTTAATCTTTAGTTATATATCAGGGTCATCTATGTTCTAACATTGTATCTTGAGATGTACTTTAATGCATTCTTCTCTGTGAGAAGTTTGAGGTATCAACCCCTACAACATTCTTCTCTGTGAGAGAAGTTTGAGGTATTAAGCCATGTAGCATTCTTCTCTAAGAGAGAAAAGTTTTAGGTATCAACCCTTGTTCCACCCTTTGGGAGTAGCCATGGTGGATCCACCCTTTGGGAGTAGCTATGGTGGATGTCATGTGAGAAAGTTCATGACCTAACACTAGTGCTTATTCACCCTTTGGGAGTACCTATGGTGAACGTCATGATGAGATGATGATATCACGATGAGTGATTCTGTGTTAGGAACTTGTGCTCATTTATATTTCCATTCATGGGAGTAGCCATGATGGAGCCACCCTTTAGGAATAGCCATGGTGGACACTAGTCTATAAATCAGATATCTGAGCACATCATCCCTAGCTAAGAGGGAGTGTTGATTTTATTATAGTTGTGGTCAGAATCCACATGCCGACATAATTATCATTAAGGATGTGATCATGTAATATTATTGTGATATAATAATATTGCTAATATAGTTATTATTATATTGATAATTTAATTATTATATTGATGATATAATTCTTATATATAATAATATAATTATTAATTAATGGGGCCACATGTGAAGAGTGGTAACCCTTTGTGTAAAGACACCTCTCACACATATATAATGAGATGTGTGATCTCATTCAATACATATACATATAATATTGAATAATAATATGCATATTGATATATATATCAATGTGCTCAGGGGAGATGAATACATCATCTATGGTTGGAAGGGCAATAAGAGTTATTGCCCGTGAATAATTGAGCAAACTAGGAAACTCAACATCCTTGACACCACCCATCAACCGCTCAATCACCACTGGGAAGTGGGGACGTTCTGGTGTCCTTGAAACATCGAGGGGGATGCTCAGTTGTCCCTCAACCGTTCTAGGGACGTCTAGGCTTCCCCCAACAACATATGATTTTTGACATAATTTTTTTTTTTAAATAGCATATTTTTAAATTTCTTTTTGGGTTCTAATCAAACCCTAAGTGGATGTGGAGCCAAGAAAGCCTACAAAAGGCCCTCCAAGATTCATTGATCTAAGAAAAGAGTGATTGGAGGAGTGAAAGAACTGATTGCAAGTGAAAGAGGAGTGACAAGGAGCAAGAAGAAGAGTAGGAAGATTCTTCACCTTGTTGAAGACATTTTTCAACCACAAGGTAGGGTTTTTAATTAATTTTTATTTTATTTTATGATTTTCATTTGTAAATTCAAAATGTAATTATTTTTGTTCATTGTTGTTTTAAATTTCAATAATTTTTCATTTTTTTTTGTTTCATTTTGTAAATCACACTTTATGTTGAATCATGAGGGAAAAATGAAGAATCATCATCAATGAGGGTAAAATGAAGAATCATCACGATTCTCCATTTTGCCCTCAAGAGTCAATATTAAAAGTTTAATTTAAATTTTGTTTTACAATTTGAAATTTGTTAATTTTTTTTAAATTTAGAGTTTTAATTTTTTTAAAGTTTAAAGTAGGTTGAAACTAAGAGCTTATTTTTTATTTTTTTCATTTTGTGAAATGCATTGTCACAATGAGCTCCCATAGTCATGATATGAGTGAGGATGAGATGCAATTTCATTTTCATGGTGCAAGTCAATCAAAATATGAACTTGAGCATGAGGATGAGGGGGGTGAACATGGGCCAAATCCATGGCTAGTACACTAGTTGTTGTTGATTGCTCCTCCTAGCTTTTGACATATTTTTCTAGGGGCCCTTATGGTCCCAATTCTCTTCTCAGACAATTTGCAACAAGAATAACCCCAATGCCAACAGGTGGTGGCACAAGGAAATTAAAATGAAACATTTATGGTACAGAATGGTTTGGGAGCATTACGAAAGTTAATGAACACTTCCTCTTTTGGCCAGGAAAAGGTGTGGGAGCATGTGATTTTTTTGAGGCTATAAATATGCACTACAAAATTTAGTTCAACAAGATGTGGGGTCTTCCATGATAACATTGGAGTTACAATGCCAACTACCTTAATGTATGGTAGGCAATAGGTTCAGACTATTTAATAGATGTAGGGACAACCATTTATTTTAATAGTACATTGGCTTCCCCTTTGGGCTCTTGGATCCAGAATCTAGATTATGAGGATATTCTATTAAGATGCAGGAAATGCCACAAGATTGGCCATCTTGTTGCATGGTGCTTATCTGATAAGGTTAGATCAAAGAAATTATCTTTTTGGTGGTTGGGGGCTTCTGACCACCATTATACGGTTCATAAAGTTTCTAAGGATGAGGGTTTGGCTACTTTCCCTTCTTAGGATGATCATGATATGGATGGTGCTACTAATAATTCCTCTGATGTAGCTTTAGTTCAGACTATTGATGTTGTCCCTTCAGGTGTTGCTGCGTTGTTCCTGACCGGATCGTTGATGCTGTCTCTGGATCAACTATCTTGTCTGCTGGTGCTGTGGGTCTTGTTGTCCATGGTTCTCCAAGGGGGATATGAGGATTGGTGGTGGTGTTGTCCCTGCCCCTTTTGTGGATGCTGGTATGGCCTGCCCTATTTCTTAGGTTTTAGTGGGCTCTCCTAGTTTTTCTTTGGATTGGAAGAATGCTACTGAGAAAGTGGAGGATGGATGGACAATAGTTAAAGGAAAGAAATTAAAATATTCCATACCTTCTTTTGATATGAATTTACATTCACATAAGGATGGACTAAAATGTAAATCTTGAATGCCCTTTGTTGTGGTTTGTTGGGCTAGTTTCTGTTCCACTTGGTGAAAACTAGGGTTAGTTCCTTTGGTTTGTTAAATGGTGCATCACAATTGTTTTATGATATTTCATTGCCCCATCTTTCACTACTTGTATAAGGTTTCAGGTCCTTTCAAAACATGTTTTTACTTAATTAAAACAATAGATGCAGGGGCAACCATTTATTTCTACTAGTACATTGCATCAAAGAGCAGGAATGATGTCAGGGTTAGCCTCAGAACTTTCATCCACTCATAGTACTATGGTGGAATCACAACAGGGCAAGGGAAAACACAAGATGTAAAGTAACCCCATACATGATTTGTTCAATGTGCACCTGAATGAGCAGATATATGATGCCATTGGAAAGTTCTTGTTTGCCAATGGCATCCCATTTCATGCAGCTCAATCTCCTTCTTATAAGGAGATAATGTTGATGTTGGTGAAGGGAGGACCATCATATGTGCCACTAGGTGACCACAAATTGAGGACCATGATCTTGGATAAAAACTATGCCAAGATTAGTGCATTATTGGAGACAATGAGGGCATGTTGGGAGGAGTCTGAATGCAACATAGTTATGGATGAGTGGATGAACATTAAGCATCATCCACTTGTCAACATCATAATTACATGCATAGAGGCCCATTTTTTCTCAAGGCATTTGATTGTTTAGGGCATCAAAAAAATACTAATTTTCATTTTGACATCCTTTTGAAAACTATTGAGGAGGTTGAGCCACAAAATGTGGTCCAAATAGTGATAGATGCAACACATGTATGTAGAGTTGCAGGGAATCTTATTGAGGCAACATACAAACATATTTCGTGGACTCCATGTTGTGTGCATGCCATGAACAATGCACTCAAGGACATGAGGAAGATTGATTGGATTATAGGAGTGGTTAGTGATGCAAGAGATGTGTAGATGTTTATCTCCAACCACCACACTTCACATGCACTCTTTAGGAGCTTCGTGAAGGAGTTCTTGAAACTAGTTGAGACCATATTTTGTGGTGAACTTCTCATGGACATAAATCAATGATTACCGCACTAGCCATTCATCTACTATCTTAGATTTCTAGTTCTCCAACTTTAGAGAGGAATTGGTGTACTTATAGCTCATCCACTCTCTTAAGAGGAACAAACGTACTTCTAGGAGAGAAAAGAAGCTAGTGGCTATACATAGTTCCTTGCATATCATTGACTACAAGACACATGTGTACATGGAGATCCCAATAGCTTGATGGGATGTAGAGCTAGAGGAGCCATCATAGATTGATGAGGATGAGGATGCAACAACTTCAGATGTAGGGCTGGTTGGTGTTCATTTGGAGGATCTTGACCATGAGGAGTCCAATAGTTCCAATGACGAGGAGTTTCCCTAGAGGGATGATTAGAGGCTTCCCTTCACTATATTTTGACATTCTGTACTTATTTTGATATAATGGCATCATGCTACGAATTGTAATAATCTTTATGATATTTTTGATATAACTAAAATCTTCCATTTGTTGACTTGACAATTTAAAAATTTAGTGTTTAGTATTCAATATTCTAATTAATAATTAATAATTTGATATCCAAAACTTCAATGTTAAAGTATTTACTATTTAGTATATTGCATTTGCAATTTTGCTATTTTACATCTTAGTAGTCTTATACATCTTTTCATAACTAGCATTTTAAGTATTATATGTATAGTATGTAGTATATACAACACCACCCCCATTGCTATCCCCAAATTGATGTCCTTTGTCCCGATGTTTTGGAAACCCATTTTGATGTCTTGTTGTCCTTGAGGGGTGGGTTAACTATGATCACAACTCCAAATAGACTCATAGAAGATTTTCTTCCTATCCCACTCATTGTCAAAAGTCACAACAACAAAGCCCCATGCTCTAGGGTAGATCTAAATATTCCTAGTCAAAATAGGGCCCCACAACTTTGATATCCATCTGTGCAACTATCTAAGAGTAGGCCAAAATCCCTTAAATCTCCCTATCAAGCTGGACTCCATAAAATGTTTCACATTTTTTTCAATCTCTTCTTCAATCTCCTTCTTGATACAAATCAAAAGCTTAAGCATACAAGTTTCTGGATTCGATTGTGTGAGTTTTTTTCATTGACGTTTTGGATCACACTCTATGATCCATCATCAGGAATAGAGAGTGTGAGAATGGAAAGTAAATCCGTTCTTGTGGAAACAGAATGCTTATCATAATGGATTGTGGAAATCTATTCTTGTTAATTGATACCCTTCATGGGAGGGAGTTATGTTTCAATTTACTTTCCATTCTGACACTCTCTATTCCTGATGATGGATCATGGAGTGTGATCCAAAATGTTGATGAAAAAAACTCACACAATCGAATCCAGAAACTTGTATGCTTATCATAATGGATTGTGGAAATCTGTTCTTGTTAATTGATACCCTTCATGGGAGGGAGTTATGTTTCAATTTACTTTCCATTCTCACACTCTCTATTCCTAATGATGGATCATGGAGTGAGATCCGAAACGTCGATGAAAAAAACTCACACAATCGAATCCAGAAACTTGTATGCTTATCATAATGGATTGTGGAAATATGTTCTTGTTAATTGATACCCTTCATGGGAGGGAGTTATGTTTCAATTTAATTTCCATTCTCACACTCTCTATTCCTGATGATGGATCACGGAGTGTGATCCAAAACGTCGATGAAAAAAATCACACAATCGAATCCAGAAACTTGTATGCTTATCATAATGGATTGTGGAAATCTATTCTTGTTAATTGATACCCTTCATGGGAGAGAGTTATGTTTCAATTTACTTTCTATTCTCACACTCTCTATTCCTGATGATGGATCATGGAGTGTGATCTGAAACGTCAATGAAAAAAACTCACACAATCGAATCCAGAAACTTGTATGCTTATCATAATGGATTGTGGAAATCTATTCTTGTTAATCAAAATCTTATTTGGAAGAGGCTCAACCCATTTAGTGTTCATTTCACTCCCAATGTTTTCCTTCTTTACTACTTCAACATACAAACCACACTCCTTACCCCCATTCCCATTCTCCACCTTGGAATCTAAACCAAATCTACCTTTAATCCCATTATGGACATATTTGACAAGTTTTCATTTTTTTTCCCTAGGCAACCTGGCATGCAGGTTGAGGAAAAGTTTCCTTTTTTAAAGCCCTTAAAGTTGGGTCTTTTTATCCTGCATCTCAAGCTTTCCACACCCAAACTAGTTGAAGGAGGAACATTCTTACATTTAACATGGCTACACATGGATTTCTTCCAATCTCTACCACTATCCAGTCAACAACCATCAATACTGTCATCAAAAGGCATTTTGCAGTGGCCATTGGAAGCCTAGAGAGGCTTTGGAAATGCTTGATAACACAAATCCAAATCAAGCCATGCCTGCTTGCATTTGATCGAAGCCTCCTTGCACACAAAAAGGGTCGAAGACCTATTTTCAGAAGCAAGAGGACATGAGAGTCATCCAACCATTATTTGAAAGGTTCTTTTCATACCTAGCATAAACCCCAAATTACATTAATAATACGTAACTGTTATAATTACCATAAATAATTTTAGAAACCCTTAAACATCAAATGTTATTATTCTTATTCTTCATCTTCCAGAGGTCCCCAAAGATGGTGTGGCACCCATTCTCACCCTAGGGCCTATCCTTCAGTTCTAACATTTTCCCCAGCTGCTTAGGGAATCTTGTGGGTTGTTGATGTTTCTTTCTTCTTTTGTTTTGTTTTCTCTCCTCAGACACCGTTTGGTGTTCCTACTATGGGATGGCCTTCTACTTTGTTTCAACAGTCCCTTGGACCCTCTTTGTGGTCTTTTGTTGGACATTAATAGATTTATTGTTAGAGTAAAGTATTAATTATATTAATTAGCTTTACTCCCTTCTTAAGATGTCAACTCTTTTGCTTTAGTCATTTATATTTAAACACACATGCACTAGTTGATTTTAACTCATGCACTAGTTATTTTAAATATAAACTTGCATGCATTAGTCTTGTAATAATTTAACTAATTATTACATGCACTAGGGTTTTCCTTTCAAGGCTTTCGATCTCCTTTATAAGGATGATCCATTGTATATTTAATTCATTCATTATTTGAGGATATTTTCTTCTTCATATTTTTGAGTCAAACCCTTGCCCTCTTCTTGTCTCTACTTCCTTGTAACAGGATTTTGTATGCAGGTGATGTTCGAGTTTTGTGGATTTGTATTGCTCAAATCCTACATGGTATCAGAGCCTAATATGCTACATCTTGTTCATGTCTGAAGGATTAAGAGATTAGAAATTCATCTGTTCTAGATTAGGGCTTTTTTTTATTTTTGTTTATTAAAATTAGGGGGTCCCTAAATTTTGGTGCACTTTGAGCTCAAATGGACCTCACCATTTAGCTCGCAGTTGTGTACTCTAAAAAGTGCACTTCTCTAAGTCATTATATCCAAGGGAATCCATGAGAGGGAAACCTTGAGAAAGAGACCTAGAGCTCCCTAAGTATGGAGTGCAAGGGTATTTTAAGTTTCCTCTCAGCTAGAGCTTTTAAGCCTATAACCTTGCTAATAAACCATGCAATGGGAGATTCAATGAAGAAAAGGGCAAGAATGCCAATATCTACAAGAAATCTAGATGAGAATGCAATGCAATACTATGCTAGAATGAAGATGCAAGCTAAGCTATAAAAATGAAAAATAGAAGTATTACAAATCCTTGCTAATTAAACTATGTGAGCTAATCTATAGCATAAAAGAAACTAGATTAAGAATGCAATGATAATGAGACTAAACTATGATGCAAGAATAAAAATGAAATGATGATGCAATGTTTCAATATGAGAGATGTAAGAATACCATAGCTCCAAAATGCCAAGATTGAGAAGCTCCAAGACTCCAAGATGCTAAGATGCCAAGACTCCAAGAGGATGAATCATGCAAAAGATGGATTATTTGCAAGAGATGGAAAAGATGAGTGATTAAGAATGAGGAGAGAGCCTCATTTTAAAGGATTTTAGAAATGAATGAACGGTCAAGATTAAGAGGCAAAAAAGAATTATCAAAGGTGGAAATTA
This sequence comes from Chamaecyparis obtusa, assembly GCA_027943335.1. Classification (NCBI taxonomy): domain Eukaryota; kingdom Viridiplantae; phylum Streptophyta; class Pinopsida; order Cupressales; family Cupressaceae; genus Chamaecyparis; species Chamaecyparis obtusa. Next base: position 228,583 of record BSBK01000610.1, read on the forward strand.
AATCTTGGTTGATCCATGTGCTCAAGATTCTCAAGAGGCAAAATCAATGGACATGGTTAAGAGACAAAAAGATGTGTGGAAGAGATTAAGAGGCAAAAAGAGATTCCACTTACCTTGAAAAGTGTGCATTCATGTGAAGACAAAAAGTCTTTTTATTTTTATTTTTATTTTATTATTTATTTATTATTTTTAGAAAAGTGGTTTCCACTAAAAAGATTTTTTTATTTAATTAAAAGAGATTTTTAATTAAAAGGGAGCATGTTCTCTTAATTAAATAAGATTTTTTTTTTAAATTTTTTTTCTCTTTTTATAAAATAAGAATAGTGTTTTATTTGTGCAACTTAGGATAAGAGGAAAAGTGAGGACTTTTTATTTATTAAAAGGGGAGGAAATATTCCTTTTAATAAATAAAGAATTAGGATAAATTGGTTAGCCCATAGAAAATAATCGAATAAATGATAGAACCAGGATTTGATCTAGAATAAGCAATTTATGATTTTAGCAAAAAGGGGCTAATGACCATTTTTAGGTGATTACATTTGCCCCTCTTTGACTAATGTGTGATTGATTTGGGAACACATTATGTCAAAGAATAGATCAGCCAAGAAGGTAACAGATAGCCAAGAAGGAAAGCAAATAGCAATCTGACTCCAAAGAATGAAGTACAAAAAAATAGAAAATTGTGCATGGTCAGCCTGGTAGTGATAGTACTAAACACTTAGGAAAGAGATAGCCAATAAGATATGATGTTTTTGCCCCCTCGGGATCGAAAGAGAAATCAGGTAGAGGGAAAGCAGAAGCAAGAGAGACATGATCAAATCACTAAAAATCATAATTGAAGAGAGAGAATAGAATAACCATCAGGCAGTGAAGGTATGCCCCACACATGGGACCTAGGGCACGAACATATCGGTCCCTCAACCTGGAAACACCACGGAGGGGGATTTGAACTTGGGATTTGAAAGTGAATGAAAGACTAGAAGGGTGAGAGAGATGGAGATGAAGAGGTGAAGAATGCCCCAGTGAAGATCGAAGGATCAGGCCTCAAAAGGTCAGCCAACTGTGTAGAAGAAGGAGAAAGGTGATTTGGGTGATCCAGGATTTCAGTTTGAATCCTAAAATGAAAGGAAAATGATGTGATATGAAAGACCAGAAGCAAAAGACATCATTAGGAAGAAGCAAAAGGTGAGTGCAGTTGATTAACAAGTCCATGAAAGATAAAGGAGAGCTCTCTCCATGTGCAAGATGCAAGACTAACTAACATGAACTTAAGAATGCAAGCTACATGAAAAGTGGTTTACTTGCAAGGTTAAAAAACCAATAGACATCTAATTATCATCATTGAGCATTATTGGTAGCGTCACAAGATCATACAATGCACATTAGCATAACTATGTGGATATGAATATGATCTATATCAGATAGAAATGTGGGAATACCACCTAGGCACTAAAGACATGTAAGTCAAGATGACTAGTGTAGTGAGATTACCTAAGTTTGATATGGCAAGATTATGCTAGCATCAAGACACATGAAAAGTCAGGATAGCTATAAGCATGCAATTGCGAAATAGTCAAGGATAATACCTTGAAGGTCCATAGTGTCAAGTAAGACCAGCATAAATGCTCATGAGAGTTAGGACCAACAAAATATACCCACAAGCAAAAAAAGAAATAAAACATGTTCTCATTCCCTTAGTCTTCTAGCTATGCATCATTGAAAATGATCATAGGGGGAGAACACTCAACAAAGAAATCATCATAGATAGCACGCAAAGAAATAAAGTCAAACAAATCTCAACAAGTCAAGTGTGTGTGTGTAGGTCATAGAGTCAAACTTTGAGTATCGCATCTGCAAATGAGAAATATCATATCATACTAGACTATAGGGTAGGACATCTGATAAGTGTTGAGAAACACTCGACGCAAGGGTAGTGTTGAAAAACATAGTTTGAACCAAGTTGCCCAAGAAACCCTAACGTACAAAGAGACCCAAGATAAGCTCAAAACAATAGATGCCCCCTAGACTAAGACAAGAGTCAATTCCAGGCTAGGAGAGGCAAAGTGAAAAGTGGAGCAAATAAGCACCATGCAAGACTGATAGACATAGGTGCAAGGGTCTCAAGTAGTGCCTATTTCTAGGTTTTCACCACTTGATAGATTTACTGTAATTTTTTTCAGGATTTTTTATAAATTATTTTTTTTTGTATTTTTGCTACCAAGGTGCCTATTTCCAGGTTTTCACCAAGGCACTTTTTCTTTTTCTTTTTTTGATTTTTTGAATTTTTTTATTTTTTTGGTGAGACATCAAAGCACCTATTGCTAGGTTTTCACTAGGATGCTCTTTTTTTTTAGTACTTTTTATGCTTTTTAGGATTTTTTCAGCATCATATATGAATTTTTTTGGAGTTTTTCAGGATCAATAAAAAAATGTACAAAGAATGCCCCAGACAAAAATGGGCATCAAGAATCTGCTTCCTCTGATGTAGAGAACTGATAGGCCCTAGGCCTAGATGCTGTAGCTATGATGATAGGAGGTCTCAACCAGTTCGACCAATAATAACCAGCCCTAAGTAATGTTTGAGCTAGCAGAGGATCGTTAGAATGTGATCCACATATGCCATCATGGATTTTAGCTAGCACTTTTTCTGACTCCTCTATTTCTAGACACCTAAGGAGAGTTCCATCTAGACCCTTCCTATACAAGTCACTAGAGACAAAGGCAAAGTGTAAGGGATGGCAGAAAGAATGGCATGGTGGATTGTCAGGAAGAATATGAGGTGGAAGACATGAAAAGATGGTAGGATTGTAAGATTTGTGAGCAAGATAGCATAATTCATCCACCAGGAACTTGAAGTGAAATTTATGCTTTTTCATTTGTAAGATGGATGTCGAAGTAACCAAGGCATTAGCAACTTTGTTCTTAGCTCTAGGAATGGGCTGAAGTGTAACAGATATGAGATCATGCTTGAAGTAGTGCACCATTTTTTTGTAGAGAATCAGCTTGTCATCTTTTATTTGAGAATCATTATTTTTGAGCAGATTTTTATTTTTACTTTTCTTAGGTTTAGATACCGCCACAATGTGGTTTTCACCATCTGACCATTGCTCTTTTCTTTTGATGTGATGACTATGATACTTGATTGCTAATTCAATCTTTTTTGTTGCTAGTTCACTAGTGGAAGAAGTAACAGGTGTTGATGCAAGATGAAATGAAGTGACTAGTTCAATAGCATTTATGTGAGGGATGTCATCTCTGGTGACAAGAGAGGTCAAGCCTATAGGGTAAGCTCTAGAAGTAGCTAGATCTAGAGTTTTCATAGAAGAACCAACTTAGTTGACTAAGGCAATATGGGGAACAAACTCATCAGACCTGACACGAGACTCATCAACTATGTCAGGTGGATTACGAGAGGTATGAACCACATCAAAATCCATATCTATCATGGGAGGACCTTTTGGAAGAGGCTTAAGATGCTGAGAAGTAGAGATACTCATGTCATTATGTGAGAGATCACCTCTTTGTAGCAGTCATGCAATGTTGTGATGTTGTCTATCATAGTTCAATGATTCTTTGGGCACATAGGTTCTAGACATAGAGGCCTTAGCTATATCATCAGTAGATATACATTCTTCTCCCCAAAGAAATGAAGTAGAAGGAAGATCATCTCCCATTTGAGTCATAGTGTGTAGCGGTGACTCATCTGTATCTGTGTCTGAATTACTAAGCATGGGAATATTTTTGGAATCTTCTCTATAGATCCACTCTTGAATAGCTTGTTCTTCTCTTTCTACTTCTAAAGGAATGGATGAAGGAACAAAAGTATCAAAGATCACCATAGCAGAAGTGGAAGGCTTCATTTTATTAGAAGGTTTCCCATATGACCTAGGAGAAATAGGTATAGAAGCAAAGGAATCCAGGGTATATTCACCCATACCAAGGCTCATCATCTTAAGTGTTTTCTCAGTAGCAACTAGAGACGTACTAGCATCAATAGAAGGTTCATTGTGAGGAACAAATTTTTTAGTAGTAGCAAGAGCATTAATAGCAGTAGTATGGTCTCTAGGAATCACAACTTCAGTGCCATTGTACAAAAATTTGATGCACTGATGATAAGTGGAAGGAAAACCCCTTCTATCAATTAAATCAGATATTTATCAAAACAAAACCCCTTCTAAAAAATATGGTTGAGACCTCTTCTTGTCTATAACTTCTAACCCCACATAATTATCACACATGGAAAACCCTGATGACATGGCTTCTTTGTTCAAAAGGGCTCTGGTCTCATCTAGATGTAGTGCAACCAGTATTACAGAGGTCCTTTGAGATCATGCAACATCAAAACAAGATGGATGAGGCTATGGGGTTGATTACTTTATAGGTATTAGAAAGCTTATAGTTTCATCTTGATGGGTGTAATACCCTTCTAGAGATGTGGGCTAAATTTGAGAAATTATTCGGTACCATCAATGAGTTCAGAGCACTTCAGATTAAGGCAGAGATTACCTCTCTTCTACCTAATTCTTTTCCCTCTATTGAGGACTTTCTGATGAAGTTCAAATAGCAGAGATCTTTGTTACACATATGTGGAAAGCAAAAGACTAATAATGAGTGCATTTATTTGATTCTGTCAAAGCTTTAGGGAAACTTTCAGATCTTCTCTTCTACCTTTCATTCTACCATGGACACTTTGGGACCTACATTCACCATGCCCACTTTTGAGGTGTTCTGTGATCATTTGACTAGAGAGAAGGCCAAGCTTACTTAGTTGGACTCTCTAACAGGATCAAAGAACCAAGCATTGGCTGCCCAACCATCCAAGGGAAAATAGAAGTAGAAGCCCAAGCCCAAAAAAGATTCATCTGGTAGTGAAAATCCCTCCAAGCCACCTCCAAAATCAGATCCAATAAATCTACTCTGAAAGGAAAAACTTCTAAGTCTGGTGAGTCTTCCTCCAAGACTACAAAGTACACAGATGATCCTTGCAGTTTTTGTCGCAAGGAAGGGCATCTAGTTTCCAGCTATTGGAAATTATTTGAGGCACTAGAAGAAGCCATGCAAAAGCATAGTCTTGCTCCTCTGAAGCCTCCACCTCCTCTCACAAGGAAAGGTCATGCTCTTTTTTCTCGAGCTTTGTCTTCCACTACTCCATGGATCATTGATTTAGGTGCTTCACACCATTTGACACACTCACCCAAATTGGTTACCTCACTTGCTTAGAGTGTTACTAAACAAATTGTAGTTGGTAACTCAACACTACTCTTAGTTATAGGTTTTGGCTCTATTTCATTAGATGGTGGTTCTCTCCAGGATGTTCTTTTGGTTCCGACCATTTCTATGAACCTCCTGTCTATTTATCAGGTTTGTCATTTTGGCTCTGGTAAAATAGTTGAGTTTTGTTAAAATAATAATAATAAAATATAGATTTAGGAAATTATTTAATCAATGAGCAAGGAAAAGAAGTGTTACCATGAATAATTGCAAAAACTAGGAGCATTCACCAAGCACAATGAAGCAAGGAGACAATATTTTGAAGGGGGAAAAGCATAAAAAAACCCCTGTGATATTAATGAAAGTGGCAAAAATATGCCTAAGAATGAGAGAGAGAGAGAGAGAGAGTGAGCTTAGCTCATACAATATTCAAAAGGAAGAAGAATCTCATGGAATGAGAGAAGGAGATACATCTCTTAATAGAGATGTGAGAAAGGAGTTACATTGTAACTCTCATTTTTGTGAATGCCACATTTCACTAGTGTGTGAGACAAGTGTAGGATTCCTCATAAGGAGGAATATCTATTTTCCTTAGTAAAGGAAATTACAAATATTACATGTCCTCCCACTTGGACTAGAGGATGAATACATTAGGATACCCTGGTTTATCCTTTAAATACAAATATACCAAGGAAAGAATAAATTCTAACACCCCCCTTTAATCTTTACTTGGAGTAATTACATCAATAGGTATCAAACCCAAATGTTTACAATGAATTTGAGATGTTTCTTTTGAAAGAGTCTTCACTAGGATGTCTTTGGTTTGATCATCTTGCATGTCTTCAACTTGTGCTTCAGAGCTTGAATGGTACATAGGACTTTTGGCAAAGTGAATAGCGTGTTGAGGAGAGCCCAAATCTTCAAGAGACCATTGAAATTCTTGAGATGTATTTGTACATTCTAAATGTTCATTTCCCATAGAAAATAGAGATGAAGATGGATCAACACTTGAGCCTACAATAAGGCAAAAAAACCTAGTAGAGTGCCTATCATTGGGATCACCTAGTACTGAATCAGTAACACTTTGGAAAAAATCATATTGTGAATCATGAGAAAAATAATTAGAAATGCAATCTTTAGTTGCATAAAACAAATCATAATATGAATCATGAGTCATTGAATTAGAAATGCAATCTTTAGTTGCATAAGATATATTTTTAGTGTATTCATCATAATATGAAGCACCAAGAGGAGAGTTAATATAAGCATCATTATCAGTAACCTCCACAACAATCATAGGATTAGTACTATCATCATGAATTTCATCTTGAGTAATAAACATATCTTGCAAGGTAACATTAAGAAAGTTAGATATAATTTCCTCTTCTTGGTCAAACATATCATCAACATGAGAGAAAGGAGGAGTAAATAGATTATTACCATCATCATCAACCTGTAACAAGTTATCTCTATGAGGAAAATAGGAAGTGAGGGGATCATCCCCAAAACAAACATCATCACATGGGTCATCCCAAATAGGAAAATCATTTAAAGGATACATAATGTCACAATGCGGTGTAGAGTTTTGATTTGCTTGATTAATAAGGGGAACATGTTTCTCATAAGTTTGAAATGTGTTCTCTAAGACATGCCAATCCTGATGAGCTATAGTACAATTTGAGATAAGATGATATAAATCTGGATTTAATGAGATTCCAATTAAACCAAATGCTTCCTCATCTTTCAACTGCCAGGAATCCTGGTCAACCTGAGGAGTGGTGGATGTCAGTTTCAAATTTGGTGAAGACACAATATCCAAAAGGTGTCGAGATTTTAGAAAATCAGACATGTGTGGCCTCCAAACAGTATAATTGGAACTAGTGAGTTTAAATTTTGGCATTGACGTAGACATGATGAAACAAAATTACAATTGAAATTGAACAAAAAGATATATATATATATATATATATATATATATATATATATATATATATATATATATATATATATATATATATATATATATATATATATATATATATATATATATATATATATATATATATATATATATATTTTAAATTACCTTAAATGCTTAAAAACAAGAAAATAGAAGTGGATGAAGAAAAAGATAAGAGGGAAATAAATAGATAATATGAACAAAGATAATTAGTTAAATTGGATTAGTTGACTCAAATAAAGAGAAGCAAATTTTTTTTTTAAGCTTAAAGACTATGATAAAATTGATAAACTTGAATAAATTAAATGTTAATTCAATAAAATGATTAAAATATATTAAACTGAGAATGTAAATGTAAAAGACAACGATAAACACAGCTTAGATAGAACTCCAAAATCTTTTTTGAAGATTTGAAGATTTTTTTAAAAAGGCAATTTAAACGTTATTGATAATTACAATAATCAAATTGAAGTGTGAATATCAAATGTATGAATAAAAAAGGTGGAAAAAATAATCCTTAATTGAATTAAACTTTTTAAAGAACATTCATTCTCAAACTATTTAAATGTTATTGAGATGAAACATAACATAAAATTTGTTAAAAAAAAACTTTGTTAATTTAAAAAATTAAACAAATATGATTAAAGAACAACCAAAGAATCTTAGGATAAGTAAAATAACTAATGATAGAGCTGAATAAATAAAAGAATATAATAGACAATTATTAGTGCTGCAAGAGACCTGCAAAAACTGAGAAATATGTTATAAAAATAGATGTAATAATGACTTGAAATGAACTGAATAAACTGCAACAAAATTATTAAAATGCAAAGATTTGACTGTTTCAGAAATACAGTCCTAGTATGGGGGTCATATCTCCCAAATGAACTGTTGGATCTGGCTAAATTTCAAATATGTTTTGTAAAACCTAATTATCTACAACTTCACTGAAGTGATTGATGAGATTATGAATATTTTAAAAGTTATTAAACACTGAGTGAAGGTCTATAAAACTATCTTCGAAATGACAGTCACAGTATTGTTTAAATAGTTTGCAAGGAAGAAAATCTATAATAACAAAGACATAAATATTAGTGAATATTAATTAAAAATAGAGATAGAGATCAAATGTAAGAGATAATATATCTAGAGCAAAGATCTAGTGTCAAAATGAAATATCAAAGATGTTGAGAATGAAAGAAAACCAAATGCTGAAAACTAGTATAAAAAACTAGAGATAAATAAACCTGCACATCAAACAGTTAGAAGAGCAATAGATGGATTCAAGAGAAGCTGAATATATATAAAAAATTGAAATATATAGATTAGAATATAAACTATAACCCTGCAAATGAGAAAGTTAGAAAGAATGGATGAGAAGCATGAAAAATAAATACCCTTGCAGTTGCCCAACAGAGGGTGAGGTTAGTACTTTAAAAAAACTTGAAATAGATATGAATAGACTTAGATTTGCAAAAAAAAAGAAGGAAATCCCTGCAAACAAGAGTTAGATCAACAAACAAACTGATTTCTTCTCCTTAATGGAGAAATCTTTCAACTATTCCTGCATGCACTATCAGATTAGTCAAAAAAATGTATACTAGCAATAAACTCTCTCAAGAGTCTCCAATATTGGAGTGCTCCAAGACATGGTAGCTCCTTCACCTGTACACTCAATAATGGATTAAACCAACTTGCTCTGATACCATGTTAAAATAATAATAACAAAATATAGAGTTAGGAAATTGTTTAATCAATGAGCAAGGAAAAGAACTGTTACCATGAATAATTGCAAAAACTAGGAGCATTCACCAAGCACAATGAAGCAAGGAGACAATATTTTGAAGGGGGAAAAGCATAAAAAAACCCCCGTGATATTAATGAAAGTGGCAAAAATATGCCTAAGAATGAGAGAGAGAGAGAGTGAGCTTAGCTCATACAATATTTGAAAGGAAGAAGAATCTCATGGAATGAGAGAAGGAGATACATCTCTTAGTAGAGATGTGAGAAAGGAGTTACATTGTAACTCCCATTTCACTAGTGTGTGAGACAAGTGTAGGATTCCTCATAAGGAGGAATATCTATTTTCCTTAGTAAAGGAAATTACAAATATTACATGTCCTCCCACTTGGACTAGAGGATGAATACATTAGGATACCTTGGTTTATCCTTTAAATACAAATATACCAAGGAAAGATTAAATTCTAACAAGTTCTCACCACATGATGTGGTTATTTGAGACCTTCATGATCCTAACTTAGTTATTGCTACTGGGAGTGTTGATTTAGAGACTCACTTATACCAGTTTGATGGCTTCGAGAGTTTTGATTCTACTGGTGTTTCTCTTGTTGCTCATGCAGACACAGTGAGCAAGCTTTGGCATGAGTGTTTTGGCCATGTCAACTACATATATTTATAGCAGATGAGTACACAGGAGCTAGTGATTGGGCTACCTCAGATCTCTTGTACTGACAATGTTTGTTGAGGTTGTGTGCTTGGAAAACATCATAGAGATCCTTTTCCATCTAGTAGATCCTCATGCGCTCTCACACCTTTGGAGTTGATACACAGTGATCTTATTTCATTTCCCACTCCTTTTCCTGGTGCCAAACATGTACTCACCTTCATTGATGATTTCTCTAGATGCACATGGGTTTAATTCTTGAAGTACAAGTCTGATGTCTTTGATTTATTTTGAATCTTTAAGACATTTGTAGAGAAACAATCTGGTCTTTTTGTCAAGCGTATACACATTGACAATGGGAGGGAATATGTGAATCAGTCTTTCAAAGATTTTTGCACTGAGCATGGTTTACAACATCAATTCACAATTCCTCATACCCCTCAGTAGAATGGCATTGTAGAGAGAAAGAACAAAAAATTATGGGAGATGGCTAATTGTATGCTACAGTCATGAGCTATGAGTGCTTCCTTTTGGGCCGAGGCTATCAATTACACCAACTATATTTAGAATCAGATGCCTCATAAAGCATTGTGACATTTGACTCCTGAGGAGGCTTGGACTCATGTCAAGCCTCATGTTTCTCCATTCTGAGTTTTTGTTAGTGAGACTTGGGCATTTATTCCATATGTTCAAAGGAAAGCCATGGAGAGGAAAAGCTGACCACTCATATTTTTTGGCTACTATGAGGATGTGAAGGCATACAGGTTGTTTGATCTTGATTCCAGAGAAGTCTTGTTTCGATGAGATATTCAGTTTGATGAGCGCCATCCTCAGATGGATCCTCCATCATTAGATTCTTCTTCACTACCTAGTTCTTCATCTACTCCTCTATAGGATTCTTTCTCCTCCAAGGAAGAATCAGATGATGCTCCACCTTCCCCACCTCCACCTGTTGTTCCACATGTGCCCAAATGGGCTCATGATACTATTGATGCAACTGGATCTTTGGCAGGTGATCCTTTAGACACTTGTCCCACTCGTGCTTAGAAATTGGTATTGGTTTACTAAGTCATGCTATTTCAGATGATCCACAGTGATTTTTAGAGGTGACAAGTCATCCTGAGTGGGATAAGGCTATGGATGAGGAGTATTCTTCTTTGATGAAGAATCACACTTGGGATCTTTATCCTCTTCTGAAAGGAAGGAAGTTGGTTTGGTGCAAGTGGGTGTACTATACCAAGTATGTTGCTAATGGTTCTATTGATAGGTATAAGGCATGTCTTGTGGAAAAGGGCTTTTCACAGGTGGAGGGTATTGATTACTTCGAGACCTTTTCTCCTGTTGCCAAGATGAATTCTATTTGCCTTTTACTTTCACTTGCAGCTTCTCAAGGATGAACAATCTATCAGATGGATGTAAAGAGTGCCTTTTTGCATGGAGACCTATAGGAGGAGATCTACATGGAGTAGCCTCAAGGTTTTGTGCAGGATTCTTCTATGGTGTGCATATTTCAAAGGTCTCTATATGGTCTCAAACAAGCCCCTAGGGCTTGGTATGAGAAGATGGATTCCTTTTTGCTTGCCTCACACTTCACACAATGTCATTCTGATCCTATCATGTACATTCAACATCATGGGGCTGATCTATTGATACTTGTGCTATATGTTGATGATCTCATCATTACAAGTAGCTCATCCTCTATGATTCAAAATATTTAGCACACATTGAGAGAGCAGTTTGAGATGACTAATGTTGGACTTCTACACTATTTTTTGGGCCTTATCATGCTTTTTCACTTTTGGATGTTTGAAAGTACAAAAGGCTGGAGGATTGAAGAGTTAAAACGTCACTCATTTCTTAGACTTCTGGGCCCTAGCACCTTTTCAAACTTGTCAGAGGTCTGAAGTTCTAGAGCTCCAACCCTCATGTGGGAGCCAACCTTTTGGAGTTTCGGAGGTCCAATAACCCCAAAAGGATGATCGCCCAGGGTGATGATGTTAGTTGCCAAGGTGACCTATATAAGGGATAATAGGGTTTTCTTTCACCCACTTTTGTGCTCACTCTTTCGCCTCTAGCCCATTTTGCTCGCTGCTTCTTGCCTTTTTGCTGTCTTGGTCTCTTGTCATCACTGGTCATCCTTGAGTTCATCATCTTCTAGGTTGGTGGTCTCCCCCCCTCTTTTGTTTGTTTTTTGGGTCTTAGATTAAGGTCCTTTCTTTTTGGCCTTTTTGGCTTGTCTTAGTTTTAGGGTTCATGTCTTTTCAGCCTTTTCGGCCCTGCCTTTAGGTTTAGGTTGCTTTGGGGTTAGCCTTTTTTGGCCTTGGGGATCACCAAGGTAGTCACCTTGCATCCCCTTGGTGAGTTTGTGGTCAAACTCACTATCATACACATTTTTGAGTTTGACTATTAAACCCTAGTTTCAGACCTTCAGGGTTTGAAACTTTCAGTGTTGGTGCATAGGTGTTTTTTGCCAAGTGTTGGGCATCTTTCAACATTTCGATGTTGTCACACACTGAAACAAACCTTTCCCCCTGCAATGCCAAAAGTGGACTATGCCAAGTGCCAAGTGCGGCTTCGACCTTTTTGACCTTTCTCACACTAAGGTTTTCTCTCTCCCTGAATTGCCAAAACTCTTCTAGCGCACTGCCAAGGCACCTCTTTGGCCTTTTCAGCCTTGTTGGACTTGTCAACCTGCGATAGGTTTCTTATCTCTGACTCGTCGAAATGGCTGAAAGGGGTATTTTTCAAATCAGATGTAATGAGATTTTTTTGGCATTTTTGGGCTTGTCAGCATTTCAGACGTCTAACACCCCCGAAAGTCTGAAAGGCTAAAATCACTTTTGTGCCCCTTTTGAGCTTAATTGTGATAATGATGTTTGTTTTTTTGAAGTTTTTTCCTATTGTGTTACTGATCCATGCCTTTTTCTCTTCGTAGATATGGCTGAGAAAGTAGTAACATCACTAGAAATGAAGTTTCAATTCAAGGGATACCATCCGCCTTCCAAAGTGACCAATTTGCATGTGGGAATAATGGATACTGACATTGGGAATGTGAGATGGAATGACTACCTGAATAAATGTGTTCAGCTAGTTGGGCGCTTGGAGGATTGCACTTCATTAGTACACTGTTCCCTAGTGAACGCTACTGCTCACCCGGTCTCCATCTTATCAGTAGACTTAATCAACACATTGGCTGGCCACTATGTGCCCGATGAGTGCATGGTGAAAAATAGTGTTGGTGACGTAGTTTTGGACCTGAGGCTAGATAACATCGAGGATGTCTTGCATTTTCCCAAAGGGGTAGATAAGTTCTTCAATTTCCATGTCAACAAAGGGATGGAGTTCTACAATAAATATATACAAAGGGCCCACAACATAGTCAATAATGAGTATCTGATGTAGTCTTTTCCCAAGAACAAACTAGACAGGATCAGTATGAGAAGGGGATATATGCAAGAAGATATCCAAGCAGTAATAACAATGATCAACAGAGTGTACAGGTTGCCGAAGTCTTCTCAACTGGAGCCATGGATGATCTTTCTGATCCATAAAATAAGAGAGAGGCAAGCAAGGTTCGATTAGGCCTCTATTCTAAGTGATAATCTTGATGAACAGCTGGTTCGAGTAAAAAAAGACCCCCATTTCTACATGACATCTTATGTCGTCTATCTACTAGCCATCAGGTAAAGTTACCCAAGATTGATCAAAGTTGGGCAAGTAGGAGAAAAAAACACATGGCCATTCACATTGTACCCTCAACTAGTGAGGAGGGACTTCTATACACATAACAGCCCAGACTTCAGAACTATTAATGATGCTTTCATTTTTGCCATCATACGCTCCATTGAGGGAGACTATGCAAAGAGGTTGTCCATTGAGGCAGCAACAAAAGTAAAGGCCCTTGGGGCATTCTTTATTTAGTTCTAAACTTTCACTTACATTTGGGTGGCAGGAAGCACCTTGGTGTCAAAGAAGTTGCCAAGATACCCTTCTGACAGGGTAGTTCTCCTAGAAACAACAAGGTAGTTATCTAATGCCCATGAACACATTAATCATAAGAAGAAGCATTACTGGGATTTTCCCATTTCTATTGGCCCCCACTATGTGCCAGACATGAAGGTCTGCAAGTCTCTAACCTGGGAATGGGATGAGTTCCCATTGGCAACCTATGATTTGCTAAGGCCTTGTTTTGATCCCATTGGTACATTCAACCACATAATGGGGAGACATTATATCTAGGAGCCACATATAGAAGATCACTGGGCTAACTGTGTAGATGACTATGAAGTAAGAGTCCATGACTATTGCTGGATGAGTCTAGAGCTAGTGCAGGGCACTCTTTCATTGAGGATTCCACAGAAGGCGGTGGATGCTAACTTCGATAACATTTTGGATTCTATATACAACATGGACAAGGTATACATAATGGCTATCCTAAATGTAGAGATAGATCAAGATGAAAATGATAGTCTGTAATTCCCAGCATGTGGTTAAGTTGACCAAATCATGGATTGTCCATCCTTTTCCATGAAGCTGATCGTAATGAAACAACTCCTGGAACAACCCTCTAGAGAAAAGAATAAGAAGGGAGAAAATGTTCTAAAACCACAATTCAAAGAGGCTGCTCCTCTAAAGTGAGAGACTGTATATCAGCATGAACTTCCCATTACATATGATCTAGTCACACACTCTAAGAAGGTCAAAACCAAAATGACAAGGAGCATCATGCCGCTAGATATGCCTTCATCCAGCAGCCATGATTCTCCAAACACGGCCAAGAAAACAAAGTTCAAGATCATAGGACCCAAGCTGTCCAGAGTAATCAAGGGTCATGTCTACAAGATAAAGAAAGGCTCAAAGCCCACACAAATGGATACCCTAACGGAAGAAGATGAAGATGAATTAGATGAAGTTCCTCTCAATAAAAGAACCTGGTCTGCGGGATTCATGAAGAGAAGGAGAGTAATGGACAATGATCCTGATAACATTGGAGGAGCTACTCAAGGAGAGTTAGTAAATTTGGATGCCCTTGGTGATGATGAGTTTGACATCACAAATTTTGGAGGATTGCATGGCTTCAAGGAGTCTGAGCAACAAGTTTCTATGTAGTTTATGAGTCTTTTTAGTGGCATAGGAGAGGACATCCAACGGGAACCTCAAGAACAAGTTGATGTTGAGATGGCTGAGGCCCAAAAGGAGACTGCAGAGCCAGATAAAGACTCTTCTATTGGGGTCACTCCTGAAGAAGATTTAGTTGCAAAGGTCCCATTGGTTTCATCCATTCTTCCTTCACCTCCACCTTGACATCCAAATCCACCTTCAGTTCCACTTCAGACACCTCCTACCACTCCACTTTCCACTCTAGTACGAACCACTCCATTGCCTCAACAACCTTCTTCATCCCATGTTCCCCTTCCAACTCCACCTCCACCAGCTCATTCAACCACTCCCCTTGTGTCTCCTATGCATCCCTCGCTTAATATTTCTCCCCAAGTTCATATGCCCTCACCATAGGTCCATAATGAATCAGTGCCTCAGAGATTGTAGGAGCCAGAGAAAGAAGCAGAAGTCACTAGTGAGGAGAAGATGGAAGAATCTCATAAAGGATATGAGGAGCCAAATGACATAGGAGAAGCACAGGTAGAAGAAGAGCCACATACTGAGGAAGAAAAACAATAAATAGATACAGAGGAACAAACGACAAATGAGCAACAAACAACTGATGAGGAGGAACACATACAAGAGTAAGGTGACCAAAATACTGGGAATGAAGAGGAAACAAGAGAAGAAGAAGAGAGTCAAGAGGAAATAGAAATAGGGCACCCGACAACTTCTTCTACATTGGTTGCTTTGTATGAGCCATTAACCACTTTCTCCAAGCCCACTTGGTTCACCAAATAGGTATAGCCAAGGGCCAGAGTGTACACAAATGATGAGGCTGATATGACCGTGCTAGGGCATACCTTCCACCAAATAGCACCAATTCCCTAAGAAAGAAAAATCTCTTATGTCACACAAGACCAAGAAGGTAGGTGGAAAGCACAGGTGGTTGTTCCCACAATGGATGTTAGTACAAGTGAGATCACTCTAGATGAATATGTCTTGGAGGAGGTAGACTTAGGGGAGCCCACCAGGGAAGGAAGAAAAACCTTGGCAACTTTAGGATTGAAGCATGCTCTCGGCTTCATGGATAAAGATGAAGAAAGGATAAAGGCTCTAGTAGAGTAGAATGAAGCTATGAAGGGATCCATTTTGAAGACAGTGGTTCCAATTGACCCAGATAACCTCGAGGCCTCATTACAAGAAATTTTGGAGAAGAGGGGGGAAATAAATATAGTTGTTCCACATTCTTTTGTACAAGCTTGTGCCGATTGGAAGCTAGATTTTGAGCAGTTTTCTAGTTTATCTCTCAAAAGGATCCTAAGGACCTTTCAAAGCATTTTGGTAGGAATAACTTCCTTAATGGAAATCATGAGTGAGGAAAATGGTGTAGAAGAAACAATCTTGAACTGGAAGAAGGTATTGGATGAGCTAACAATAATAAGGAAGCAACACTTCCAAGTCTTGGTGAAGATATATGAGGGCTCAGAATTGGATATTTTTGAAGAATGGATTCAGGAGATAGTAGTGACATTGGCCATATTTGAAAAGGTTCTCAAAAGATTAAATAAGAGAAGAGATGACAACACACTTTTTGCAAAAAGAGTTGTAGGACTTCTTTGAAGGTCTCGACCTAGATCTGTTCGATGAAGAAGATGAGAAGAATATGTATTCAATGAATGATATCATTAATCAATACCTAGGGATATTTTGATGGGTGAAGACTAAGGAAGACCTCTAGCAGATGTTTTACCAGAAGGAGGAGATTTAGAAGATCCTATCTCGTGAAGAAGAGATAAAAGCTTTTGCAAAAGAATTGACTGACTTCCGAGATAGGCAGTAAGAAATCCTTCCAGGGATCAAGATGCCAGACTTTGATGAAGTGCTAGAGATAGTGGATAGATTCAAGAAAGCACATCCAGAAGTGTCCCCCAGCCAGTGAGCATTCAGTCCTAGTCCAGCCAAATTTTGTGTACAAAAAATCTAGTTTTGACACTTAGCCATTTTTGCAGAGCCTGATTTTTGACATTTCGGTCATATGTATTTTTCGGCCCCCAATAAGTCTCAAAGTTTGAAATTTTGGAGATGGAGGACTTAGTACTCAGTCAATTTTGGGTCTTGAGTTTTTCATACCAACTATTTTGATTTTGACATTTTTTGGCACATCTGAAAGTTAACTCCAGTTATCTCAGAGATCATTTTCCAGTCATCTGGGCTTCCTTTTTGGGATCGTTTGTGTGTGATTTTGGAATCTCTTCCAGTTAGGTTGACGTGGAGAAGCTAGAGCTAAGCGTAAAGGGTAGAAACATGAAGATTATCAAGTGCATGCATGAGTTCCAACTCTATTTTGAGTTATCTACTGCATAATTTATTCAAAGATTTGTAATGCACGATGTTTAATTTTGTGCTAGGATAGTTTAGCTAAGCTTTATAAGTAGTTTTCTTTAATGCAATCTCTAGTTTAGA
Organism: Chamaecyparis obtusa; assembly: GCA_027943335.1. NCBI lineage: Eukaryota > Viridiplantae > Streptophyta > Pinopsida > Cupressales > Cupressaceae > Chamaecyparis > Chamaecyparis obtusa. The sequence goes on from BSBK01000610.1 coordinate 245,724, forward strand.
TTTACTTTCAAGTTTTAGTTGCAGCCAAACCCTAGCTGTGAAAATAAGTGCCCAGCTCTATAAATTGTAATAAAATGATGTAATGAGGGTCGATTTGATCATTAATATAACATATATAGTTGGTGCTTCATTCATGGTGTGATTTATCTACTATCTATGAAAAATTTGTGAATGTGTGAATTGCTCATTCTTTATTTGAAAGAGCCAATTGTTTGTTTAATAATTTTAAGTCTGGGATCTTTTAGTTCGGTGTTTTCTAGTATTGCATTGTTGTGTTGTGATGAATTTTAGAGAAGATTATTCTTTGGTGCTTGAAGATTAACTTGTCTCATGTATGTGCACATCTGGGGTGGCTTCATGATCTGATGAGTTTTGGCTTATGATACATCTACATTGGATTGATTTCATTGATGATTGCATCCATTCAACTAAAGATTGTGACATGATCTGATCTTTGTTTTGTGGGTTTCTTCATCTTCTTGGTTATTTAATTCGCATGGTGGTGTGATGCTAGCATATGTCCATTAGGTTTCTTTTCATCAATTTCATTCAAATCTCTTGTTATCCTACATCTTCTAACCTTCCTCGGAAGTTATTTTTAGTAGATTAATTAAAGTAGCATTGCTTTCATTCCTAAATTTGAAAATTGTATAAGAAAAGAGAGAAATTTGGGTTTCCTAAAGTTTGTTTTACAGTTTCCCTTGAGAGAAGAACCAACAAAGGCCTCCTTGTCAATATCTCTCAGAGGCAGCCTTTTCAAAAATATAGACATTAATGGGTCTAGGGAGTGCAAGTTCAAGTGAGGATGAATCTCCCCTCAGTGAAGAACCTCAGGATCCCATGGATGAATGCTTTATACAAGAGGAGTGGAGCTCTTCTGATGATGGCTACCTACCTCTGTGCCATGATGTTTGGTGCGATGTCAAGAAAAAACAAAAGATGAAGTGGGTTCCACTTTCAAAAAGAGAAATTTTAGATGAGGGAAAATCAAAAACCCCAAGTAAAGAAGGCTTGTCATCACCTACGGCCCCCATGGAACCCCAAATCAAGACGCCTCTGCCAGAAGTAACTCTAGAACCCCAAGTCAAAACATCTTCCAACAAGAATAATTCAGTATGGAAACTTTGGTTCGATGGGTCCAAGTGCAAGCTGGGAGTAGGAGTTGGGATCAAATTATTTAACCCTCGTGGGGGTTCATATTATGCTTCCTACTGATTGAATTCTACTACACTAACAATGTTTTCGAGTACGAGGCTCTAGTTTGGGGTCTCCTCCTGGCACACGAGAAGAAAGTGAAAGTGATAGTAGTAAAAGGTGACTCACAATTGATAGTCTGGTAGATCAAGAGCTAGTACTCCTACATAGACAAATGATTGGTCTTGTACCACAATCACATCTGGGACCTAATCAAAGATTTTGAAGCCTTTAACATTTGGAGCATCCCAAGAAGAAAGAATACTATCACCAACACTTTAGCAGTATCTGCAAGTTCTCTACAACTACTAGAGAAATCCAAATTGAAGAAATTCTCTATGGAATTTATGGTTGTACCAGCTATCCCTGAAAATTTCAAAAACTTATAGGTATTCCAAGATGATCAACAAATATTGGAATTCATCATGAATGATGGGATCTTTGACAAACAGAGTATTGATGAGGAAGAAGATGAAATAGAAGAGTCAAATGACTTAGGGATTTTGAACTTGAAGACCAATTCCATTCTGAAAGGCATGGTGGCTTTAGAGAATATTTTTGACAAAGATGAACATGCTCAGGAAAAAGGGAAAACACTAGTAGTGGGCGGAGATGATTGTGAGCTCTACAACTTGGGAACACAACTTGAACCTAGGGAAGTCTGCATTGGCAAGGTAGGCACACCGAAAGAAAAGAAATAGATGGTCAAGCTACTCACTAAATACAAAGAGGTCATAGCATGGTGCTATGAAGATTTTAAAACCTACGATCCCAATGTTATCATTCACAACATTCCTTTGAGCCCCGATGGTAAACCTTTCCACCAAAGGCAAAGACCTGTGAACCCTATGATCAAACTAGTGATCCAAAAGGAAGTGCAAAAGTTTCACGATGCCAAGATAATTTTTCCCATTTGGCATTCAAAATGGGTCACCAATATGGTTCCCATGAGGAAGAAAAGTGGAGAGGTTTGGCTCTATGTAGATTTTAGAAACTTGAACAGGTCATCTCAAAAGGATAACTACCCGTTGTCATCCCTCGACGAAGTATTGCAGGTAGTTAATGGTTCTCAAATGATGTCTTTTTTGGATGGCTACTTAGGGTACAACCAAGTCATGGTAAAGGAAGAGGATTGCCTAAAGACAACCTTCACCATGAAATGGGGAACATTTTCCTGCCATCTCATGTCGTTCGATCTAATCAATGTAGGAGCCACTTTCCAACGGGCTATGGATGAGGCATTCAAGGGTCTAGTTAATAAATGCATTGTTATACATATGGATGACCTCAGAGTTTTCTTTAGGAGCCAGGCGAACCACATTGAAGATTTAAAAAAAGTCTTGAAGAGGTGTCAACATTACGAGATTTCATTAAATCCTAAGAAGTGTTTCTTTGGGGTGACTCAAGGCAAGCTTCTCGGGCACATCATATCTGAGACAAGCATCTTGATTGACCCCAAAAGGGTCGAAGCTATCCTCAAATTGATTCCACCAAATAGTAGGAAGGAATTGAAGTCCTTCTTTGGGAAAATCAATGTCGTTAGGAAGTTCATCAGTGGGTTTGCAGAAATAGTGTGTCCATTAAATGATATGTTGAAGAAAGATGATAAAATCGAATGGAGCACTTAGGTAAAGAAGCCTTTGAAGAAATCAAGACATCCATTGCCACTGCCCCAGTTCTGGTAAGCCCTGATTATCTTTTACCGTTCAAAGTTTATTCCTTTTCTTCAGAGCATTCATGTGCAAGAATCCTCACACAGAAAAAAGAGGGAGAAGATGAACGACCGATCGCTTTCATGAGCTACCCCTTGAAGAATGCAGAGCTCAAATATCCAAATGTGGATAAGCAATCTTTTGCCTTGGTTAAGGCTATTAAGAAATTTAGACACTATATCCTTCAGAGTAAGGTCATCGCTATTGTTCTAGATCCAGCAGTCAAGGCTCTGCTGATGCAAAATGAACTAGGAGAATGAAGGAGAAAGTAGATGGCAATATTGTAGGAATTTGACATTGAGATCCAACCGATGAAATTAGTGAGAGGTCAAGGCCTCACCATGATGATGGCCAAAATAGAATAGGGTTTGGTGTGCCAAGTGTACACCAATGAAGGAATAGTCATTGATATATGGTATCAAGATGTAGTCTACCACTTATTGCAAAATTGTTGCCCAAATGGATTGAATGGTTCCCAATGGAGAGCATTGAAAAATAAGAGCAGTTCATACATGTTGAAAAATGGAAAACTCTACAAACACAATTATGATGGACTGTACCTAAGATGTTTAGATCGAACAAAAGCTGGACAAGTTCTCATGGAGTTTCTTGATAAGTATGGTACGGGGCATGGATCAGCAGAAGCTACAGCTCATCAAATACTGAGATTTGACTATTATTAGCCAACTTTTTTCAAAGATACCCATGAACATGTGCATTCTTGTCATGTTTGTTAGACCAGGGCCATCTGAGAGAGACACCCAATGATGCCCCTACAACCTATTTATGAGTTACGTCCTTTCATCCAGTGGGGGCTAGACTTTGTGGGAACAATCAATCTGCCATCTTTTGTAGGACACTAACACATCTTGATTGCAACTGATTACTATACACGCTGGATGGAAGTGCAAGTTCTAAAAAACTATACCATTGAGGTGATCACCAAGTTCCTAGAGGAGTTCATCATTACAAGGTTTGGCATGCCATTCTTCTTGGTATGTGATAATGCTCCTTATTTCTCATCGGTAAATCTAATTCAATGGGCCTTCGAGAACCAAGGAATCCTAAAATTCTCATCCAATTACTACCTGCAAGGGAACGAAGTTGCTGAGTCAACCAACAAGAACCTAACAATGGTAATCAAGTGTCTTTTGGATGACAATCCTAGAGATTGGCACACTCAGTTGAAATATGCTTTATGGATAAATTGTGTGAGAGTCAAGAATGCCTTAGGGACCTCCCCCTACCAGTTAGTTTATAGTCTGTAGCCCGTCTACCCAATGAACCTAAAAATACCAATTCTGAGATTCATGGATCAATACATTGAGGGTAAGGATCAGGTGTAGATTCATCTCATGAATTTGTTGAACCTTGAAGAGAAGTGAACTATGGCCTTGGAACATGTAGCCACACACCAAGTTGTTGTCAAGCAATGGTTTGACAAAAGAGCAACCCTAAAAGCTTTCTGAATTTCAAATTTGGTCTTAATGTGGGACAAAGCAAAAGAAAATCCAGGCAACCACACCAAGTTTCAACATTTGTGGTAGGCCCATTCCAAATCATAGAGATCTTGGGAGAGAATACCTTTTGGATTAGTTCTCTTGACAGAGAATTGGTCCCATTGCCAATCAATGGCCAGTTTCTGAAGCATTATTTTGGGTCTTGACTGGTCCCTTGTATATTTTTGTATATTCTTGTACTATATTGTCTTTTCTTTGTTTTCTATCAGTCTCATCATCCATGTCTTTTCTTTGGGTCTTTGTTTGTAGGAGGTGAGTGCTTTCAGTTTTAGTGGCCCGTACCAGGTAGTCTAGGAAATAAATAAAAGCTTCCCATGGTCAAAACCTTTGAGATAGTTCTGTTTTGCAGTTAGCCAGAGACAATGATCGTAGGAAAGGCATTTTATTTTCAAACTTCTCAGAGGAGTTTATCAAAATCAACCATCCTTAAAACTAACGCATATTTAAAGGATATCCTGAGCCATGAGCTTCTCAAGGTAAGATTCCAATCACCACCAGGAAATGTCCATGGTCACGAAGAAAGCTTGAAAGTCAGAACCCTTTCCTAGCTAAAATACAGACTAAAAGAAAAGAGCAAGAAAAAAGGGGAGGAATGCATAAAGATGAGATAAATAAAGGAATGCTCAAAGCTAGGGTAGCACAATCTAAGCACTACCCTAGTTTCAAAAAAAAAAGAGAGAAAGAAAAGAATAGAGCAAACAAACGATGTCTAACGAAGTCACAAGGAGTGTCAAAGTGATCGACGTTGAACAAAAATTTGTTGATAACAAGATGCTCATGAAAGAATCAATCTAAAGCTGAAGTAAATCAAGTCTAAGATCCCTCCTATGAAGTCTAAGAACTTCTATCAAAGCTCATCTGCAGTTAGGGAAGGGTAATTTTAGCAACCTCTATCAGGGCTATAAATGCCTACCTAGTAATAGAGCAAGGTTAAATTGACTTATGGCTAACTTTGGATTAGTGGGCAGTAATCTGGTGATGATAGGATGAACATCAATGAGAAGCTTACAGCAAAGGGGTTTCAAAGGAAATTTGAACACACGTGCTCACACACTAGATGCAAAAATTATGGTTTTTTCCATCTTGATGATGAAAAGAGATATGTTCAATCTGAAGATTTTTCGTACTTGGCTCACTGTAGGGTGGGATTTTCTCCTGGCAGGCTGACTCTGGGAAGCCTGGGTTGTTTCCCTTTCTTTTTTAGGGCTATTTGTTGTGGTCCCACAACCACACTCCCCTTTGTGGCCTTTTTTGGGCTCAAGGGGCCCCCCTTCTACTTTCTGATTGTTTTTTTTCTTGTCTTTGCTTGTTTGTTGTCAGTTTTTGGCCTTTTCAGCCTTGTCGCGCTTTCACACTTTCAAATGTCCAAAAGTATGAAAAGGCTAGAGGAGCGAAGAGTTAAAGCACCACTCATTTCTTATACTTCTCAGCCCTGGCACCTTTTTGGACTTGTTGGAAGTCCAACCCCTGTGCGGGAGTCAGCCTTTCAAAGTTTCAACCGTTTCAGAGGTCTGATAACCCCGAAAGGCCGATCGCCTGGGGTGATGATGTCAACCACTGAGGTGACCTATATAAGGGATAACGGGATTTTTTTTAACCCACTTTTGCACTCTTTCTTTCCCCTCCAACCCATTTTGCTCACCACTTGCTACCTTTACATCGTCTTGGTCTCCTATCATCGCTAGTCATCCTCAAGTTTTTCATCTTCTAGGTTGGTGGTCTCCCCCCCTCTTTTGTTTTTTTTTTGGGTCTTAGATTATGGTCATTACTTTTCAGCCTTTTCAGCCTATCTTAGTTTTAAGGTTTGTGTCTTTTTGGCCTTTTCAACCCTGCCTTTAGGTTTAGGTTGCTTTGGGGTCAGCATTTTTTAGCCTTGGGGATCGCCAAGGTAGTCACCTTACATCCCCTTGGTGAGTTTGTGGTCAAACTCACCATCGAACTCATTTTTAAGTCTGACTGTGAAACCCTAGTTTCAAACCTTCGAGGTTTGAAACTTTCAGCGTTAGTGCAGAGGTGTTTTTCACCAAGTGTTGGGTGTCTTTTAGGGTTTCAGTGTTGTCGCACACCAAAACAAACCTTTCCCCTCACAACACCGAAACTAGACTATGCCAAGTGCTAAGTGCGTCTTTGGCCTTGTCAAAATTTTCGGTGTGCGAGAGGTTTCTCACCTTAGACTCCCTAAAATGGCCGAAAGGGGTATTTTTCAAATTAGATGTAATGATCTTTTTTTGACATTTTCAGGCTTGTCAGCATTTTGAAGGTTTGACACCCCCGAAAGTCTGAAAGGCCAAAAATCCCTTTTGTGCCCCTTTTGAGCTTAATTCTGATAATGATGTTTATTTTTTTGAAGTTTTTTCCTATCATGTTACTGATCCATGACTTTTTATCTTCGTAGATATGGCCGAGAAAGTAGTAGCATCGCTAGAAATGAAGTTTCAATTCAAGGGATACCATCTGCCTTCCAAAGTGACCAATTTGCATGTGGGAATAACAGATACTGACATTGGGAATGTGAGCTAGAATGACTATCTGAATAAATTTTCTCAGCCAGTGGGGTGCTCAAAGGATTGTGTGTGTGTGAATTTTGTACCTGATTTGTAGACACAACACTTCAGTAAAACATTAGAGGTTAGCTAAAATCAAAATCGTGCGATAAATGAAAAACTAAACTAACTAGGCAATTTACTGCCTTCTAGTAGATGCGAGTATGTATTCTCAGATTATACCGAGATCAGTGACCTAGACGACACCTAAATGAAGGATTTGAATGCAAAATCTAGATATGAGATGGATGCAAATTAATCTATATTTTTAGATTTTTTGTGCAATTATGATAATGAAAACTTGATATGAATCTATGCTAATATGAAAATTGATATGCTAAAATGATCTAACAAAAAAAATATTCTAAATGATATGGATACTATGCAAATACAATGAAAATCTCACAACAACATGAATTCTCAAGATCGATTCTTCAGTCTCCAATTCGGCAGCGTGAGTGTGCAAACTTGTCAGATGGATTTGTGAAGAGTTGAGCCTTGATTTTATAGAAATCTAGGGCTTTGGAGATGCATGGAAAAAGCCATAAATCACTTAGGTTGATTTTTGAGTTATTTTTAAATAAAGGATATTTAACTCACAAAAACATGCAAAAGCAGAGTTTAACTCAAAATAGAGTTTAGATTTGATTGATAATTGATAGTTATCTGTCTTTCTGATTGTGCATGTTTTATTTATCAATTAATTTAATAATAAAGTGATTTATTTCCAACTTAGCTAATTTTGAAAAATAAAACAATTGATTTATGGGTTAATCAATCATTTTTCAAACTTTTATTCAAAAGCAATATTATTAAAAATTGACAACTTGCTTTAATTAATTAAATAAGAATTTAATCAATTATTCATAGGATTTTAGATTTATTGTCAAAATTAAATAACACAATTTAGGAATAAATAGAATTAACTTCAATTAAATAATTAAGTGGCAGAATTAAATCTAATTAATTAAATATTGAGAATATTCAATTAATCAAACTTTAGGATAAATAGGATTTATCACCAAATAATCATTAAATCAAAGATAATTATGATAAATAGGAATATTGCTAGGAATATTCCTCAATGCAGAATTTATGATAATCAATTAAGATTCGATGATGCTCAAATGTCCCTTAGGTTAGGACTTCGATGTTGATTTCATTCGAATTGATGATGTAGGAGGTTAATGAACCTATAGCCCAATTTTGGGGTACTACATTTTGCCCCTCTTTGAATTGTTGTGTGAAGTGCAGTGGTTCAAAGATAGTCTGTGTATGATGTTGAAACTGATGTTCGAAATTGATATTGATATGGAGTAGAAGCTGATTGAAAGATTTGATATGAAGATAATAGGTCCTGAATGACCAAAGATAATGTTAACTATAACAGCAAATGAACCGATGATTGCGAAAAAAAAAAAAGAAAAAAAAAGTTTCAAAATGCCTGATTCTGAACCTTATGATTGGGAAGGAGTGAGTGACCGATTCCAGAACTGATTCTCCTTATATTGAATCACATTGGTATCACATCTGAACCCTTTAGTTTCTGAAGAACCAAGGAAATAACACAATTGAATTGATAGTTGCAAAAACTGATACAATTTACAAGATTAAGAGAATACCAGATTGATATGGATCTCGATGAATCTAATATGCTCTGAGTGATGATTGATTTGCCCCAAGCGATGAGGACTTTTGATGAATTAGCAACTAGACATGGTTTTTGTCTTGATTAACCACATTGAATAATCCCTAATGCAAAATTTATGATAATCAATTAGGATTCAATGATGTTCATATGTGCCTTAGGTTAGGACTTTGATGTCGATTTTGTTTGAATTGTCGATGTATGAGGTTAATGAACCTATAGCCCCTTTTTGGGGTATTACATTTTTCCCCTCTTTGAATTGATGTGTGAAGTGTAGTGGTTCAAAGACAGTCTATGTATGATATTGAAACTGATGTTTGAAATTGGAATTGATATGAAATAGAAGCTAATTGAAAGATTTGATATGAAGATAATAGGTCCTAAATGACCAAAGATAATGTTAACTATAACAACAAATGAACTGATGATTGCGAAAAAGTGTCAAAACGTCTGATTCTGAACCTTATGATTGCAAAGAAGTGAGTGACTGATTCCAGACCCAATTGTCCTTATATTGAATCACATTGGTATCACATCTGAACCCTTCAGTTTTTGAAGAACCAAGGAAATAACACAATTGAACCGATAGTTGCAAAAACTGATACAATTTACAAGATTAAGAGAATACCAGATTGATATGGATCTCGATGAATCTAATATGCCCTAAGTGATGATTGATTTGCCCCGAGTGATGAGGTCTTTTGATGAATCAACAACTAGACATGGTTTTTGTCTTGATTACTGAGGAAAGATATGATTTTAGATTTAGATTTACAGACTTTGAATGATATGCAATACCATGCCCCCTTTGGGATTAAAATTGAAATCTGACAAGAAAAGTCAGTGTTGATAGTTTAGAAGCATGTTAATTGATTTGAGAAGTGGTTAAAAATGTTTGAAAATGCATTCTGCATCGTTTGGAGGGTCCAAAAGACTAAGTTTGACTATGTTTGACCATGAGTTGATCATGGTTGACCAAGTTGAAATTTTGATAGTTTGATGTAAGATAATCAGTTAAGTTGAAATTCTAGATTTCTGTGATGATTGAAGGTCGATTATGCAAGTAGTTAATAATATAAATGATCTCAGATTTTGATTTTGATCCCGAAAAAGGATTCTACCTGTTGTTTCATTGGAGGAACCTTCATGTGAGATTCAACTCTTGTTAGATTTGAAGATGCGATTTGAAGAATTGTTTAAGCATTGAATTTTATCCAACCATTGTGAGATCATGAAAACATGCAAAATGCAAAGAAACATGTAAATAGGAAATACAACCTAAGACCTAGGACCTAGTCACTGATCATGTGTCAGTCGTTGTCATCATTGAATTTTTAGGTAAACAGATAAATCAATACAATGCCCACTAGTTATGAAACCATAGACATATGAATATTAATTTGTAAGCATAGGAATCAATACAACACCCACTGGTGAGGCAACCATGGACATATGAATATTGATTTTGTTTTTAGAATGTCGGATTAGATATAAGCATCAAAGCATAAACGCCAGGATGACTTGACTATCATGTCCATTTTGATATTGCAATTTGTATAAGCATCAAAACATAAATGTCATGATGACCTAAAAACGCCTTGCGTACAAACACATCAAACAGTCAAGAGATCATTCTAAATCTAGTGTGAATTACCTGTAGTGACCCTTTATCGTTCACCTCCTTAGGTAAGATCGCATTTCACAACAAGAGAAAGAACTCACCCAAAAAAGATAATAGTTAGATCAAACTTCCTTGAATTTTTTGAGTATCAATGGTCGAGGTACGCATGGCCATCTAATTCGAGATAGAGTCTCTTATAGTCGGACACCATTTCAATCCAAAATTTCCAAAGTTGTTAGATTTTCACATACAAGAAGAAAACAAAGAAAAGATTATGTCCCCAGTCATCACTCTCTAAATCCTGAAAAGGACATCATCGAAGAGCTCAAGGGAACATAATATGAAAAAATCTCAATACGAATCAGTAGCATACAAGGAGATAAAAGAATGTAAAAAGCATAGATTGTTTTCATTTTGTGTTGATGTTTGGTTGTGTTGTTATAGATGCAAAATCCTTTCTGGAGACGAGACTGACTAACTGACTCGATTGAGGCTTCAAAGGACTCTAACTAGATATGATATGTCTAAGATGCATTGGAGGCCATAGGATATGACATTGATTCCCCCAAGTGTGAACTTTGATAGGATACAGACGCTTGAGCTGATTAGCGTACAAAATGACTTATTGAAAACAAATTGGGAGATATGTACAAACTAAAGTGAGACTGAAAGTTGGGAAAGACCAAGATTGCACTGATAGATGGAGTGTTTTGAAGTAAGTGGCACCCGTTTGCCGAGTTTTCACCATCTTAGCAGAGATTCTATTTTTGCTACCAAGGCGCCTGTTTCCAGGTTTTCACCAAGGCACTTTTTCTTTTTCTCTTTTTTTTTTTAATTTTTTCATTTTTCCAATTTTTTTGATATTTTTGGTATTTTTCAATTTTTTTTGTGAATCATCAAGGTGCCCATTGCTAGGTTTTCACCAAGATGTTCATTTTTTTCAGGACTTTTTCCAATTTTTAAGATTTTTTTTAGGACATTTTACCATAGACTGAATGCCTTACGCATAGAATTTCTTCAGATGGAGAACGTTGATTAGTTATGAGAGCTGTTCTCCTTTTGTCATTGAGAGTTGATAGGAACTAGAGCCAAAAGTAGTAGTGATTACAAAGGGACCCAGCCAGTTGGGTTCAAACTTTCCCTTGCATTCTCGATGTGATTGAGTTTTAGGATTTTCTCTCAAGACTAGATCACCAACCTAAAATTCTCTGTGTCTAACTTTCTTGTTGTAGCCTCTAGACATTCTTTTTTGATACACATTGAGATGATCATATGCTACTTGTCTACACTCATCTAGTAGTTCAAGTTCTTACAACCTAGACACTCTGTAGTCATCATCAATTACTAGCCCATGCATTTTGATTCTTAGTGATGGGATTTCAACCTCAATAGGCAGTACTGCTTCGGACCCATAAACTAAAGCGAAAGGTGTAGCCCCAGTAGGTGTTCTGATACTTGTTCTGTAGGCCCAAAGAGATGGATTGATCATGAGATGCCAGTCTCTTCCTATTTTATTAATTGTATGGTGTAAGATTTTCAATAAATTCTTGTTTGAAGCTTCTGCTTTTCTATTCCCTTAAGGATAGTAGATAGAAGACCAATATTGTGTGATCTTGAATTTGGCACATAGATCATCTAGGTCTTTATTTTTGAATTGTCCCCCATTATCTATGATTATAGAATGTGGGATCCCATATCTGCATATGATATAGTTCAATATGAACATAGATATTTTCTTTCTAGTGGCTTGTGTCAAAGGGACTGCTTCTACCCATTTTGTAAAATAATCTATAGCTGTGATTATATGGGTATGTCCATTAGAAGAGTGAGGATGAATGGATCCTATAAGATCAAATGCCCATTGGTGAAAAGGCCATTATGTAGTAAAGGGAATTAGATCTCTCCTTGGAGCATGAATTAGCTTGCCATGTACTTGACATTTTTGACAATTCTTAGCAAATTTGATAGCCTCTTTCTCCATTTCAGGCCAATAGTACCTAGCCCTAATAAGTTTTCAAGCTAGTGTTAAACCATTCGAGTGTGACCCACAAATACCAGCATGGACTTCCTCTAATGCACATTGAGACTCTTCCTGTTCTAAACATCTAAGTAGCGTACCATCTAGACCTCATTTGTACAAATCATGACCAATGATGACATATTGGGAGGCATTATGAATAAGGTATCTCTTTTCATGGCGGTTAAAGGTTTCGAGAATGATTTGGTCTTTGAGATAGAAAAATAGGTTTTTATATTTGGATGAATCATGACCAACAATGGTGTAGATCATGTGGATTTTAGGGGAATCATATGCAGGATATGAGAGTGCTTCCATAAGGAACTCATAGCGTAGCTCATGTTCAGGCTGTTGTAATAGAGTAGATAGCATTGCCATTGCATTGGCAACCTTATTCTCTATTCTAGGAATTTTCTCAAATGTGATAGATAGGAAATACTTCTTTAGATCATCTACCATTCTCTTGTAAGGAATGATCTTTTCATCTTTAGTTTGGTACACATCATTGACTTGATGGATAACAAGTTGTGAGTCTCCATGAATGTGTAGTTCTATTACCCTCCATTCAATCACTATTTTCATACCATTGAAAAGGGCTTCATATTCAACAATATTGTTTGTGCAAGGGAACTTTAATCTTAATGCCTTTGGGATTGAGTATCCTTGAGGAGTTATGAACAATATTCTTGGTCTCGATCCATTCTATGTATACGAGCCATTAAAGAATAACTACCATTCTCTAGAAGAAAGAGTCATGATAGAGGAATCTAGAAATTCCATTTGCATTGGTGTATCATCAATCATAGGTGCATCTGCTAATTGATCAGCAATAACCTATCCTTTGATAGCCTTTCTTTGCACATATTCAATGTCAAATTCACTTAAGAGCATGACCCATTTAGCTAATCTACCCGTGAGGGCAGCTTTCCTTAGTAGGTACTTGAGTGGATCAATCTTAGCTACCAATTGTGTGGTATGAGCTAACATGTAGTGTCTCAGTTTCTGTGATGCAAAGATTATAGCTAGACAAGCTTTCTCAATCATTGAATAGTTCTTCTCATATGCAACCAATGTCCTAGTGATATAGTATATAGCTCTTTCCTTTTTGTTCTCATCCTATTGTGCAAGCAATGCCCCTAGTGATGTATATGTAGCAGAGACATATAAGATCAATGGCTTCCCATGAATAGGAGGCATCAAAATAGGAGGATTTGATAAATATTGTTTGATATGGTCAAAGTTCTTCTCACATTCTTCATTCCATGCAAAGGTCACACCTTTATGTAATGATTTTGTAAAAGGTTGTGAGATATCCACTAGCTATGATATGAATCTTCTGATAGATTGAACTCTTCCTTGCAATGTCCTCATTTGACTGATATTCTTTGGGGGTTGCATCTCCATTATAGCCTTTACTTTAGCTGGATCAACTTCAATGCCCTTCTTTGAAACTATGTATCCTAAGAGCTTTCCAAAAGTGACACCAAAAGCACACTTCTTAGGATTTAGTCTGAGACTAAATTTCTCCATTCTGTCTAGTATCTTGCTCAAGTCATCTAGATGTGTAGCCCTAAGCATAGATTTTGCTAAAGTATCATCAACATAATCCTCCATAGTCCTATGCATCATGTCGTGAAAAATAGATGTCATGGCTCTTTGATATGTAGCACCAGCATTTTTAAGGCCAAATGGCATGACATTCCAACAAAAGGTGCCCCATGCATATGTGAAAGCAGTTTTCTCTTGATCCTCTGGAGCAATTTTTATTTGATTATATCCAAAAAAACCATCCATTAAGGAGTACATCTCGAAACCCATAGTCATGTCCACTATCATATCAATTTTAGGTAGTGGAAAATCATCCTTAGGGCATGCTCTATTTACATCTCTAAAGTTTGTGCATACTCTGATTGATTTATCTAGTTTTAAAATAGGTACAATATTAGAGATCCACTCTACATAGTCAATAACTCAAATGAATCTGGCTTTCAGGAGCTTCTCTAATTTAGCTTTTACCAAGAGTGCAACATGAGGATGCATCTTTCTTAATTTTTGCTTGAAAAGTTTGACATTTGGAGCTATAGATAAATGATGCATTATAAGATTAGGATCCAACCCTGACATATCTAAATATTTCTATGCAAAGTTGATCTTCTTATCTATTAGGAATGTTGTAAATTTTTGCTTCTCTTCTTCTGATAAAGATTGTGCTACATGAATCAACTGTGGCTCTTCTGTTGTTCCCAAATTGATAGGTTGAGTGGGCTCAATTATAATTGGAGATCTGTCTTGTAAATAACTTAGAAGGACATCAAATATCTCATCCTTAGGCACCTCAGAGAGGTTTTCACCTTCGGATACATCTTTTATTTTTACTTTTGTAGGTTTTGAGACTGCCACAAAGTGGTTTTCACCCTCAGAACTCTTTTTCTTTTTCTTTTTATTCTTATTTTTCTGACTAAGATATTTGATGTCTGACTCCGTCATGCTAATGCTCGGTTCACTAATGGAAGTACTCATAGGATCAACTACATTGAGGTAGAAAGCAAGGGCATAGTCATTCAGGAAGGTATAAATACCATGGCTCAGATTTGTGGAGATTTGATCAATAAGGTCTGGATATTGGATAGTCAAAGTGGGGAAAGATTGGGAGATAGTGTTTATAGATATGGATCTATCATCATTGGTCCTAACCTAATGCTCGAGTTCAAAGGTGATATTACAACTTAAGACATTCAATTCATGAATAGGCTCAATGTCATTGTGGAAGTCCAATTCAGCCATTGGTGGATCAGACTCAATAAGTTCATTACTTCGCTCTAGACTTACATTGGGTGTAGGTGCATATTGGTGAATAACATCAAGATGTTTTTCAGTGATAAGCTCATCTTCTTCTAGAATGGCTCCACATTCATAGTCATTAGATTCTTCATCTATGCCTCTAGGAAATCTAAGAACATGAGTAAAGTCAAGGTGAATAACCCAACAAGGGTTACCCTCATATTCTGATTTGTATTCATACTCATGGGAATCTATCTCAAAATAACTACCACCTTCTTCTTGGTCTATTTGATTAGCTTTGAGATGAGTTGGTTCTTGTGTGGCAACTATTACTTGCTTTATAGTAGGTTCTTGTGTTTCTACTACATTAATTATTTTGATAGGATCATCTTCTACATCAAGAAGGTCTTTGATCTCTTTAGGCAATTTTTCATAGGGGATGAGTTCTAAGCTGTCTAAATCACTATCTAATGGTTATGTTTCTTCTTTCTTAAGAAGAGGTTCTCCTGGTGCGATCTACTCTATGACATAAGAACAATTACCTTTGAGGTGAAAGGGTTTCTTTTTAAATCCTAAGCCAACTTTGTCTTTATTTTCTCTACCAGTATGTGGGATAGGTGCCTCAAGACCTTCTCCTCTGATTCCTAGAGGTCCTTTACTCGGATATCCCATCTTAGCTATCAATTTGTCTCCTGGGCCATATGACTTAGAAGGATCTTTCGGTGCTACTGAGTTACTAGTTTGAGTATCATGGGATTCTGATTCATCTTTGTATAGCCATGCAAGCACAGCTTCATCCTCTTCAAATTCTTTCTTGGAGACTTGTTATGCTACAAAATTCTTTTTATATGCCTCAAGAGGTTCTTTAGAATTTGGTTTGGATTGTTTCAAAGATTGTCCATAGGACTTAGGTGAGATAGGGAGAGATGTCAAAGATAAGACTGGCTCCATGGTATATTCTCCCATACTATTTTCTTTGATATTAACCTCTTTTGCAAGATCTTCCATCTTAGATGTGGATGCTTCTTTTGTTGGCTCAATGGAAGATTTTTTGTTATTAGGCACAAGTTTATCTACACTTTCTTTCAATGTATTGAAAGTGGTGGATATGTCTGTGGGAATAGTGACCTCTACTCCTTCATAAGGAAATTTCAAACATTGGTGGAATGTAGAAGGAATAGCTTGCATTTCATGTATCCATGGTCTCCCTAGAAGAATGTTGTAAGCCAAAGGTAGATCAAGAACTTGACATCTAGTATCTCTGATAACTGGACCTGCTCTAATAGGTAAGACAATGGTGCCTTTAGAAGATCTTTCTTGTTCATCATAGGCTTTTATAGTTATTTTCTTTCTAGGATCAATAGCCATTTTTGAAAATCCCAATTGTGTGATCAAGCTGTAAGAACAAATGTTTAGGCCAGTGCCTCCATCTATCAACACATGTTTGACTCTACACTTCTAGATCAAGACTTCTATATGCAAGGGCTAATTATGTGGGTGACTCAAGGAGTTGTCATCTTCTTTTGAAAAGGAGATATATTGCTTAGATGTAAGATGTCCAACCATAGTCTAGAACCTATCTAAATCAAGGTCATCAGGAACATTGGATCCGAGAAAAGCTTTATCTAGAATGGCTCTATGAGCTAGAGATATTCGAAGCAACTCAAATATGGATATTTTCACATTAGTGTGTTGGAGTTGTTGAAAAATGCTATAAGATGTGGGCCTTGTATCTTTAGGATTGGAAGATTTAGAAGCAACCTTTTGTTTGGAAGTAGAAGAAAGATTGAAGGGCATCTTAGGGACATTTGATGAATCTAGGATTTGTATGTTCAAATGTGCCTGAGCTTGTGATGTAGTAACTATGTTAGCTGAAGAATGATCTTTATCTCTTCGTACAATTGTGATGACATTGCAATGTTTAGAGAGACAAGGTTCAACCATATTGATAACATCATTATTTCAAGGGTAAGCATAATTGACCTTTGCCCCCATATTAGGTTGAGAAGATGAGACTTCTTGACCATGTTTTGGAAATGGTTCTGTGAATACTGTATGATCATTATTGCTCTTATGATTCTCAATGGTGATATCTCCCTTATCAATCAGATCTTGGATAGTATGTTTCAAGCGTAAGAAGTTATTAGTTTTGTGACCTTTACCCCGATGGAAATCACAAAATTCATTCTCTCTCCACCATTTTGGTTTAGGCTTAGAATCAGATGGTTGGATCTCAGGAAAAGAGATGATTTTATTGGCCAGTAGAGTTCTCATAGCTAATTCTAAAGATTCTCCAAGAGGAGTGAACGTTCATTTATTATCAGCGGACCACTTTTAATACTCTGGCTTCTTTTGAGATGATTTAGGCACCTTTTGTTCTGAAGCTTTTATGGCTTGGGTACCAATAGTTAGATTGAAAGTTGGTGCCTTTGATGGAGCACAAATAGTATCAACAACACCATCTGTGACAATGCCTTTGTTCTTATTCTAGTTTTTGTTCTTGTCTTTAGAACTGGATCCTGATTCGTACTTGTCCTTTGGAAGTGTGATTTCTCCTTTTTTCACAAGTACTTTTTCAATTTTGATCACATTGTCTACCATCTTATCAAAAGATGTATGATCTTGCATTTGTAAAGGGTAGTTGATCTATGGAACAAGATTATTGATGAAGATTTCCAATTTCTCAGTTTCTAGAATAGGCCTAACATATAGAGAGAATTTCTTCCTCCATCTCTTAAGAAATGTCAGGAATGGTTCCCCTGGATATTGTTTTAGAAATTAGATATCAATCATAGTGACTGGATGCTAAATATTGTAGGAGTATTTCTGATAGAACAATTTGATCAACTCCTCAAAAGTTTTGATAGTAGAAGGCAATCTAGATAACCAATGGATGGCTGCTCCCCCTAGAGATCGAGGAAAGAGATGCATTAGATAGGTTGGTTCGTGCATGAACTCCATAGATTGTGTATAGAATTCTCTAACATGATCTTGGAGATCCGAGTGTCCATCATACTTATCATATTTTGGCATTTCCACCCTTTTTGGGAATGGTGGCATGTACAAGTCTTTGTCAAATGGAAAAGGACATAGAGCCTCCATGGAGAACTCCTTGGGTTCCTTTTATTTTTCAAGGTTGTTAAGTTTGACTTGCATGGCATGCATCTATTTCATCATAGCTGTGAGTGGAGTTTCTTCCTCATGTGTAATAATATCTTCAACATTAAAGTTGGGAGGAAGTTTAGCTCCTTGATGAGCTAATTGCAAAAAGTATGCCTCTCTATCTTATTTCAAGAAATGCTTCATCATTCATTTGAAGTTATCATTGTTTTGATATTGAGCAATTTCTTTAGGTGTGGGTTCCTAATCTGCACCGTGTTGAGATTGAGCTCTTTGAGAGCCAAAGTTTGTCCCTGCTTGAGACATGGTGGGAGTTCTACCTGGGATAGATTGATGTGGATTTTGTTGATTACCTCTGTGAGTTGATGAAGGAGGAATGTAACCAGTTTTTAATCGAAAGTTGCCAAGACCATCATCTTCGTAAAGACCAGAATTGTAGAGTTTCTCTAGAGTTGGACCTACGTGAGAAGACAAATTTTTGGTGTTAAGTGCTTCTCCTGATTTCTTGTGAGAGGAAGCTCTAGTTTCCACCATTAACCTTGGGTGAAGCAAAAGAATAAGATGAAGACAACTGAAGAATGAATTGAATCAAGTTGATCAGATGACACAACCTTGTCAAGGTTTGATTGATTGAAGCATAGATTAGACTTAGATGAGGGATATTGTGCCCTAGATGTATGGGTAGACTCCCAAAAGATAGCAGACACAAGTTCACAACACCTAGTCATTTTGATGATTGATTGAAGATTGATAGTTATGACAAGGTTTTGACACAAGATGATAAAGACTCAAATCAATTAAACAGAAGGCTAAATTAGATTCAAAAGGCCACTTTAGGAAAATGATTGGATTCTTAGTATTTGTTGCTCTATTCCTAACACAGTGATTTGTTTGATAGATTTTGGAAATAGGCTGGAAAAGCTAGGTCTTTGACAGTTCTAACAATGTTCTGACAACTTTTTGAAAACTTCTCAAATGACTTTCTACAGGCTCATACGACAGTGGGTATAGCATAAAATGATAATTGAAAAGCTTGTACGATAGTTGACAATAGGCAAATTGATTTTTGAAAATGACTAGTAGAAAAACTCATACGACAATATACCTGATACCATATGACAATCTGGGGTTTCTAAAATGACAATAGCCAAAAGTCATATGACTTTCTGACTTTACAAAATGACTGTTGACTCTAGAAAGGTGTTTTACTTCAATTTTTACAAATTTTGGGTTTTCAGTTTCAGATTGTTTGCAAATTTCAATGTCCAGATTTTGAGGATTGTAACAGATTTGTTCATTTTTAGTAAACAAATAGATAAGCAAGCACACAAAACAACAAGCAAGTGATTTTAAGCATGTCTGAAAATAATGAACAAGGGCAAAAGAAACCTTGCGCATGAATAATCAAGTGACTTATTTGTGCTAATCCTTAGAAGTGCTAATTGTGTATGTTCCAAAAAGTTTTGCAATAACACACATATTCCTAGAAAATGAAAATTTGGCCTCACTAGGGTTTTTAGTAATGGTTTGACTCTACAACTTTTATGATCCAAGAGGGAAAAATCCAATCCAAGTGCACCGGGGTTTTGACATAGTCTGAGAACTTAATCTTCAGGATCTGCTAGGGAGATCTGACAGCCCAACAAGAGACCACACCTATGAATATTTCTTCCAACATGACATTTATATAGCAGTTGTCACTACCACGGTGAAAATGGCTATTACTGCTTGAGGTTCCGTCAACGTGGTTAACCCAATTAAAGGAATGTCCACTATAGTTAACCCTCTCTAAAGGTGACTCACGAGATATACCACATGGAGACTAGTTCCAGATTCAAGGATCTGAGTTTCTGTTACTACCCAAAAAGGGAGTAGAGCATAATCCTCTAGCCTTTTCACTTTTAACCCAATCAAAGCAGATAGATTAATCTGACATGCTAAGACCAAGATTATCTCACAAAGATCTATGATGTCAACCCCTTATGATCTATCAACCTCTCCAGAGAGAGAATGCCTCGATCAAAAGTTGAAGACACATGGATCTAGTGGAACGTGAGACTCCCTTAGTATCCTCCCTACCTACAAGGGTTCCTTCATTGAGAAGAGTTTCACTGAAAACTCACTCTCTCAAGAGCCACAAATAGTGTTCATAGGGCTTATTTACTATGTGTAACAAAGATGCTTTAAAGCAAATCTATGTTCATTTTTAGAGCCCAAATGAAATGTGTGATATGGAAAAGAAAGGCACTCAAGCTAGACATGCAAGATGTTTGTTTTAATCCAAATCAAAACATTATCAGTTGAGAAGGTTACCTGAATTCCTCACAACATGCTTAGTAGATTCTTACCTTTTTTTAGCAATTCTTGCACTTTTTCCAATCAAAAACCAATGAAAATCAATAAAAAATAGAGAATTTCAATTGTTAGGGTTAGCTGTTAGTCAAAATTTGAAAACCAAATCTAACAAACTACTTGAAAAAGTGAAATGACAATTGAACCCTGGCACTAAAACTCGTACAAAAGTGGGTTACCTTCTAGACGACAATCTAGAAGCTTGTATGACAATGGGTATCAAATCACATGACAATCGAGCTTCTAGATGATCGTGGGTTTTTCCTTGTGCAATCCTCGATCAAATCAACTATCGTACGATAGTGGGTATCTCCTGGTATGAGTTTCTGACAAACCTCATATGAAAATTGTATGAACAGAGAATAAAAATCATAGCTGGGAACAGAAAAAGATAAGAAATTGATAGAAATTGATAAAATTTGAAGGGAAACCCATTTCAGGGCCCCACGATGGGCGCCAAAAATGTGTGTGTGAATTTTGTACCTGATTTATAGACACAACACTTTAGTAAAATATTACAGGTTAGCTAAAATTAAAATCATGTGATAAATGAAAAACTAAACTAACTAGGCGATTTACTGCCTTCTAGTATATGCGAGTATGTATTCTCAGATTATACCAAGATCAGTGACCTAGACGACACCTAAACAAAGGATTTGAATGCAAAATCTAGATATGAGATGGATGCAAATTAATCTATATTTTTGGATTTTCTGTGTAATTATGATAATGAAAACTTGATATGAATCTATGCTAATATGAAAATTGATATGCTAAAATGATCTAACAAAAAAAATATTCTAAATGATATGGATATTATGCAAATACAATGGAAATCTCACAACAACTTGAATTCTCAAGATTGATTCTTAAGTCTCCAATTTGGCAGCACAAATGTGCAAACTTGTCAAATGGATTTATGAAGAGCTGAGCCTTGATTTTATAGAAATCTAGGGCTTTGGAGATGCATGGAAAAAGCCATAAATCACTCAGGTTGATTTTTGAGTTATTTTTAAATAAAGGATATTTAACTCACAAAAACATGCAAAATCAGAGTTTAACTCAAAATAGAGTTTAGATTTAATTGATAATTGATAGTTATCTGCCTTTCTGATTGTGCATGTTTTATTTATGAATTAATTTAATAATAAAGTGATTTATTTCCAACTTAGCTGATTTTGAAAAATAAAACAATTGATTTATGGGTTAATCAATCATTTTTCAAACTTTTATTCAAAAACAATATTATTAAAAATTGACAACTTGCTTTAATTAATTAAATAAGAATTTAATCAATTATTCATAGGATTTTAGATTTATTGTCAAAATTAAATAAGACAACTTAGGAATAAATAGAATTAACTTCAATTAAACAATTAAGTGGTAGAATTAAATCTAATTAATTAAATATTGAGAATATTCAATTAATCAAACTTTAGGATAAATAGGATTTATCGCCAAATAATCATTAAATCAAAGATAATTATGATAAATAGGAATATTGCTAGGAATATTCCCCGATGCAAAATTTATGATAATCAATTAGGATTTGATGATGTTCAGATGTGCCTTAGGTTAGGACTTCGATGTCGATTTCATTTGAATTGATGATGTAGGAGGTTAATCAACCTATAGCCCAATTTTGGGGTATTACAGATTGCACTTCATTAGTACATTGTTCCCTAGTGAACGTTGCTGCTCACCCAGTCTCCATCTTATCAGCAGACTTAATCAACACATTGGCTGGCCACTATGTGCCTGATGAGCGCATGCTAAAAAATAGTGTTGGCAAGGTAGTTTTGGACTTGAGGCTAGATAACATCGAGGATGTCTTCCATTTGCCCAAAGGGGTAGATAAGTTCTTCAATTTCCATGTCAAAAAAGGGATGGAGTTCTACAATAAAGATATACAAAGGGCCCACAACATAGTCAATAATGAGTATATGATGCAGTCTTTGCCCAAGAACAAACTGGACATGATCGATATGGGAAGGGGATACATGTGAGAAGATATCCAAGCGGCAATAACAATGATCAATAGAGTGTATGAGCTACCAAATTCTTCTCAACTGGAGCCATGGATGATCTTTCTGATCTAGAAAATAAGAGAGAGGCAAGCAAGGTTCGATTGGGCCTCTATTCTAAGTGATAATCTTGATGAACAACTAGTTTGGGTTAAAAAAGACCCCCATTTCTACATGACATCTTATGTCATCTATCTACTAGCCACCAGGGTAAGTTACCCAGGATTGATCAAAGTTGGGGCAGTAGGAGAATAGAACACATGGCCATTCACATTGTTCCCTCAACTGGTGAGGAAGGAATTCTATACACATAAAAATGCAAACTTCAGAATTGTTAATGATGCTTTCATTTTTTCCATCATATGCTCCATTGAGGGAGACTATGCAAAGAGGTTGTCTGCTAAGGCAGTAATGAAAGTAAAGGCCCTTGGGGCATTCTTTATTCAATTCTAAACTTTCACTTACATTCGGGTGGCAGGAAGCACCCTGGTGCCAAAGAAGTTGCCAAGATACCCTTCTAACAGGGTAGTTCTCCTAGAAATAGCAAGGCAATTATCTAATGCCTATGAACACATTAAGCATAAGAAGAAGCATTTCTAGGATTTTCACATTTCTATCGGCCCCCAATGCATGCCAGACATGAAGGTCTGCAAGTCTCTAACCTGGGAATGGGATGAGCTCCCACTGGCAACCTACAATTCGGTAAGGCCTCTTTTTTATCCCATTGGTAGATTTAGCCACATAATGGGGAGGCATTATATCCATGAGCCGCATATAGAAGATCACTGGGCTAACTATGTAGATGACTCTAAAGAAAGAGTCCATGACTATTGCCAAATGAGTCTAGAGCTGGCACAGGGTGCTCTTTCATTAAGGATTCCACAGAAGGCAGTGGATGCTGACTCTGATAACATTTTGGATTCTATAGACAACACGGACAAGGTATACACAAGGGCTATCCTGAATGTAGAGATAGATCAAGATGAAAATGATAGTATGGAATTCAGAGCCCGACATGTGGTTAAGTTGACCAAATCATGGATTGCCCATCCTTTCCCAATGAAGCCAGTCCCAATGAAACAACTCCTAGAACAACCCTCTAGAGAAAAGAAGAAGGGAGAAAAGGTTCTAAAACCACAATTCAAAGAGGTTGCTCTAAAGCCATAGATTGTCTATTGACATGAACATCCCACTGCATATGGTTTGGCCACACACTCTAAGAAGGTCAAAACCAAAATGACATGGAGCATTGTGTTGCTAGATATGCCTTCATCCAGCAGCCATGATTCTCCCAACACAACCAAGAAAACAAAGTTCAAGATCATAGGACCCAAGCCATCTAGAGTAATCAAGGGTCATGTCTACAAGAGAAAGAAAGGCTCAACGTCCACACAAATGGACACCCTGACAGAAGAAGATGAAGATGAATTAGATGAAGTTCCTCTTAGTAAAGGAACCCAGTCTGTGGGATTCATGAAGAGAAGGAGAGTAATGGACAATGAACCTAAGAACATTGGAGGGGCTACTCAAGGAGAGTCAGTAAATCTGGATGCCCTTGGTGATGATGAGTTTGACATCACATATTTTGTAGGATTGCACGGCTTCAAGGAGTCTGAGCAACAAGTTCCTATGTAGTTTATGAGTCTTTTTAGTGGCATAGGAGAGGACATCCAACGGGAACCTCAAGAACAAGTTGATGTTGAGATGACTGAGGCCCAAAAGGAGACTGCAGAGCCAGATAAAGACTCTTCTATTGGGGTCACTCCTGAAGAAGATTTAGTTGCAAAGGTCCCATTGGTTTCATCTATTCCACCTCCACCTCCACCTCGGCATCCAACTCCACCTTCAGTTCCACTTCAAATGCCTCCTACCACTCCACTTTCCACTCTAGTACGAACCACTCCATTGCCTCAACAACCTTCTTCATCCCATGTTCCCCTTCCATTTCCACCTCCACCAGCTCATTCAACCACTCCCCTTGTGTCTCCTATGCCTCCCTCACTTAATATTCCTCCCCATGTTCACATGCCCTCACCACAGGTCCACAATGAATCAGTTCCTTAGAGCTCATAGGAGCTAGAGAAAGAAGCAGAAGTCACTGGTGAGGAGAAGATGGAAGAAGCTCATACATGATTTGAGGAGCCAGATGACAAAGGAGAAGCATAGGTAGAAGAAGAGCTACATACTGAGGAAGAAAAACAACAAATAGATATAGAGGAACAAATGATGGATGAGAAATAGACAACTGATGAGGAGGAACACACATGGGAAGAAGGTGAACATAATACTGGGAATGAATAGGAAACAAGAGAAGAAGAAGAGATTCAAGAGGAAATAAAAATAGGGCCCCTGATAGCTTCTTCTACATTGGCTGCTCCATATGAGCCATTGACCACTTTCTCCAAGCCCTCTTGGTTCACCAAAGAGGTACAACCAAGGGTCAGAGTGTACATGGATAATGAGGCTGATATGATTGTGCTAGGGCATGCCTTCCACCAAACAACATCAGTTCCCTCAGCAAGAAAAATGTATTATGTCACACAAGACCAAGCGGGTTGGTGGAAAGCATAGGTGGTTGTTCCCACAATGGATGTCAGTACAAGTGAGATAACTCCAGATGACTATGTCTTCGAGGAGGTAGACTTGGGGGGAGCCCACCAAGGAAGGAAGCAAAACCTTGGACACTTTAGGATTGAAGCATGCTCTCAGCTTCATGGATAAAGATGAAGAAAGGATAAAGGCTCTAGTAGAGAAGAATAAAGTGATGAAGAGATTCATTTTGAAGATAGCGGGTCCAATTGACCTAGATAATCCCAAGGCCTCATTACAGGAAATTTTGGAGAAGAGGGGGGAAATAAATATAGATGTTCCACATTCTTTTGTACAAGCTTGTGCCGATTGGAAGCTAGATTTTGAGCAGTTTTCTATTTTATCTCTCAAAAGGATCCTAAGGCCCTTTCAAAGCATCTTGGTAGGAATAACTTCCTTAATGGAAATCATGAGTGAGGAAAATGGTGTAGAAGAAATGATTCTGAACTGGCAGAAGGTATTGGACGAGCTAAGAATAATAAGGAAGCAACGCTTCCAAGTCTTGGTGAAGATATATGAGGGCTTGGAATTGGATAGTTTTGAAAAATGGATTCAGGAGATAGCAGTGACATTGGTGTATTTGAAAAGGTTCTCAAAATATTAAATAAGAGAAGAGATGATAGCACGCTTTTTGCAAAAGAGTTGCAGGAGTTCTTTGAAGGTCTCGACTTGGATCTGTTCGATGAAGAAGATGAGAAGACTATGTATTCAGTGAATGATATCATCAATCAATACTTAGGGATATTTCAAGTGGTGAAGACTAAGGAAGACCTCCAGTAGATGTTTTACCAGAAGGAGGAGATTCAGAAGATCCTATCTTGCGAAGAAGAGATAAAAGCTTTTGCAAAAGAACTGACTAACTTCTGAGATAGGCAGCAAGAAATCCTTCAAGGGATCAAGATGTCAGACTTTCATGAAGTTCTAGAGATAGTGGGTAGATTCAAGAAAGCACATCCAGAAGTGTCCGCCAGCTAGTGAGCATTCAATCCTAGTCCAACCAAATTTTGTGTACAGAAGATCCAGTTTTGACACTTAGCCATTTTTGCAAAGCCTAATTTTTAGCATTTTGGCCATATGTATTTTTTGGCCCCCAACAAGTCTGAAAGTCCAAAATTTTGGAGATGGAGGACTTAGTACTTAGTCAATTTTGGGTCTTGAGTTTTTCAGACCAACTGTCGAGATTTGGGCATTTTTTGGCATGTCTGAAAGTTAACTCCAGTTATCTCAAAGATCATTTTTTCCAGTCATCTAGGCTTGCTTTTTGGGATTATTTGTGCATGATTTTTGGATCTCTTCCAGTTGGGTCCACATGGAGAAGCTAGAGCTAAGGGTAAAGGGTAGAAACATGAAGATTATCAAGTGCATGCATGAGTTCCAACTCTATTTTTGAGTTATCTAATGCATAATTTATGCAAATATTTGTAATGCATGAGGTTTAGTTCCATGCTAGGATAGTTTAGCTAAGCTTTAGAAGTAGTTTCTTTAATGCAATCTCTAGTTTAGATTTATTTTCAAGTTTTAGTTGCAGCCAAACCCTAGCTATGAAAATAAGAGCCCAACTCTATAAATTGTAATAAAATGATGTAATGAGGGTCGATTTGATCATTAATATAACATATATAGTTGGTGCTTCATTCATGGTGTGATTTATCTGCTATCTATGTGAAATTTCTGAATGTGTGAATTGCTCATTCTTTATTTCAAAGAGCCAATTGGTTATTTAATGATTTTAAGTCTATGATCTTTTATTTTGGTGTTTGCTTGTATTGCATTGCTATGTTGTGATGAATTTTGGAGAAGATTATTCTTTTGGTGCTTGAAGATTAACTTGTCTCATGTGTGCGCACATTCAGGGTGGCTTCGTGATCTGATGAGTTTTGGCTTATCATACGTCTACATTGGTTTGATTCCGTTGATGATTCCATCTATTTAAATGAAGATTGTGACATGATCTGATCTCTATTTTGTGGGTTTCTTCATCTTCTTGGTTATTTAATTCGCATGGTGGTGTGATGCTAGCATATGTCCATTAGGTTTCTTTTCATCAATTTCATTCAAATATCTTGTTACCCTACATCTTCTAACCTTCCTCACAAGTTATTTTCAGTAGATTAATTAAAGTAGCATTGCTTTCATTCCTAAATCTGAAAATCCTATAAAAAAAGAGAGAACTTTGGGTTTCCTACAGTTTGTTTTATAGTTTCCCTTGAGAGAAGAACCAACAAAGGCCTCCTTGTTAACAAATTTACATTTGTCTTCTGTTGAGCTATCCAAGCGGTTGAGACCCAGCTGGAAGGAACCTTGAGATTGATTCCATCAATCTTCCAAGAGGGGAAATTGCTTACGTAGATTCCTAGCCATTTTCTTTGTGTAAAAATGATGCTCAACCATTCCGGTTGTATCACATGGTCTTGCAAGAAGCATACAACTCATGCATTATCATCTACAAAGGTAGAGTACCAAGCAGCTGTACAAGCTAGTCAGGAGGTTTTATGGCTTTGCCAGTTGATGACAGAGTTTGGTTTTCCTCCTAATAGTCCCACTATTCTTTGGTGTGACAATCAAAGTGCCATATATATTTCTCGCAACTCGGTTGAGCATCAGAAGACCAAGCTCAGGATGGCTCTCTGAGTTTGGAGTATATTTGCACTGCTGAGCAGGTTGCTGACATCTTCACTAAACCTTTTGCATCCCCACAATATCTTTAGCTGTGTTCTATGCTTGGGGTGAAGGAAGTTGTCCTTGGGGGTCTCAATGATGAGGCCTTCCTTCTTTTTCTTGCTCTTTTTGGAGTAGGGTTTTTTCCTATTGGGTTTTCTCTATTTCTCCATTTTATAGAGATTTGGTTGTGCTGGGTACCTCATCAGGCCATGTTGCTGGGACCTATTTTTATGCCTTTAGCACTATAGTTTCCTTTGCTTTCTTCTTGCATTTTTTATAGCTGCATTATTTCTCATCTTAAGGGGGGGTGTTAGAGTAAAGTATTAATTATATTAATTAACTTTACTCCCTTCTTAAGATGTCAACTCTTTTTCTTTAGTTGTTTATATTTAAACACACATGCATTGTTGATTTTAACTCATGCACTAGTTGTTTTAAATATAAACTTGCAAGAATTAGTCTTGTAATAATTTAACTAATTATTACATGTACTAGGGTTTGCCTTTCAAGGCTTTCGATCTCCTTTATAAGGATGATCCATTGTACATTTAGTTCATTCATTATTTGAGGATATTTTCTTCTTCATATTTTTGAGTCAAACCCTTGCCCTCTTCTTGTCTCTACTTCCTTGTACCAGGTTTTTGTATGCAGGTGATCTTTGGGTTTTGTGGATTTGTATTTCTCAAATCCTACATTTATCTTTATCTTTATCTTTATTGCAATAGTTTGAATACTGATGGATATTGATGTAAGGTACAATAATTTCCTTTTACACATATTATCAACAAAACCCAAAATATTACAATCATAACTATTGAAATAAATACTTACAAAAATGACTGGACATTGTAGCAACACTATAACAAACTCAAACTAAACTTTAATTGTGAACTATAAAAAATGCACTCCTTCGTTAAAATCACTTCAAATAGACAAAAGGGTTTTTGTCCTCCATGGACAAAAGGGTTTTTGTCCTTAATTGGACAAAAGGGTTTCATCCTCAAATGAACAAGAGGTCTTTCATCCTCCAAATTTATGCACACCAAGGGTTTTCATCCTTTGATTAGAAGAGGAATACAAGTGCTCGAGCATTGGAAAAATATTTGATTGCCAAGACAAAATGTATGTTTCCTTTAATCAATTACCCTCCTTTTATAAGTTGCTTTTGGGCCCCTTCATAATTGAATATTCTTTTCCTCCTAAAAATCCCCTCTAAAAGTTCTTAAAAATACTTCTAAAATCAAATTTTATGTACAACCTTTTCCTATTTAGACAGTCACTTTGTTAATATAACAATATTTATGTTCTTGTATAATAAATTTATTGGGTTCGTCTTAAATTTAACCATTTCTTGAATTTATCCCTTAGCCTTTAGGAAATAAAAAAATAGGTTCCCTATTTATTTGATTTAGAAAGACAACTTGACATTGACGCTTCAACTTCATTATTAGTTCCATTGCTGAATTTTTGGTGGCTGATTTTATCATTTCTCAAGATCTATTTCTCAACACACAACTTGCTCTTCACTTCCCATGATTGCTTTGTTTTGCACCATCAAAGTTGAGGTTGTATGCACTAGAACTAGGGGCACTCCATGTACTTGCCCACACTTCAATTGCAAGGAATTCATCCCAAAGTCCCTTGAATAGAGAAATCTTGATAATTTTAATAAGATATAACACATTTAATTAATATTTTCAGCCCAAGAAGATATAGGAAATTACCAAAAAAAATTATTTATTTTTCTTTTTTTTAAAGAAGAATAATTGCAATTAAAGTTTTGATAATATTTTTAGTACCTTATTAGCTCTTTATTTTAATATTCTTATATGTCAATCAAAAATTTTCTCTTGTGTCTCTCACTTGGAACTTAAGAGTTGTTGTCTAGAGCTATTGGTTTTGGCATTTCCAAAGATTACTAAGATTAAATAGAGTCATTTTATGTGCTAATATTTTTATTCCCTTCAAACACGTTCCATAATTATTATAGAACTCCTCCCAGAAGTGGTAATCAACTTTTTAGACTCCCAACCAAAGCAAACAACCTTTAAATTGCAGAAGAGTGGCATATCACAAATCTGTAAGTAGTTTTTAGTCAAATAACTTTAAAGTGAGCATGACAATATTTTATGGGGCTAGCTATCCTCCTGACAAAATGCACTAGAAAATAATTATTTTTTTTTAGATCTATAAAAACACAGCCATTTTTTTTCTGAATTTTTTTGTTTTTGTTTTCGATTCAAAATATGCAGATCATGAAGAACAAATCCTAAAAATTTTGCAAAAATCTACCATGTTTTTGAATTTTTCAAACTTGCTCAATGGTGCATTTTGTCTGCAGGATAGCTGTGTCCTATTTTTTTCAGATCTGATATGACGTAATAGATTAGCTACAGGTCTTCTATACTGAAGTTGCAGGGCATAGAAGTTGTAGAAAACACTTAAGATAAACCTTCAAAGAAGAAAACACACCTTCACTTGGGTGTCGATACACCATCAAGCACACCCAGCTCCACTGAACTATCTTGTAGGTCTAAAGAATAACATACCTCAAATCTGAAATAATAATATTTACCCCTCAAATGCACACTAATCTTGAATAGAATGTTCTCGAGAGCCCTCAACAACTCCACACATTCCTAATACTCACCAAAGATCTCCAAATAGCTAAAAATAACAACTCAGCAGTCTGATAATGTATTTTTCAGTCATGCACATGAATATGGCACTGATATAGCAAGACTGGCTAGCTCAAAATGTTCACAACCCTTAAAAAATTATTTTGCTCTACAGAAATAATGCCCAAATATAATGCCCAAGACAAGTCACCTTCAATAATGATTTAAGATGACTTCCACTCCCGTCACGCCTAGGGCTCTTCCTACTACCTCAGCAACTAGGGCTCATGTCATTCCTTCTACAACCATCACTTCTTCTACAGTCGCTGCTCCTCTTCCCTCCTACGGCCTTTCCTCAGCTACTTAGGGTCCTGAGGGGAGTGCAGCAGATGTTTCCTTGCAGCCCACTCTTGCTATGCCTAATAAGGACTCACCCCTCCCTTATTCTGGTAGGGTTTAGTTTTCTTCAAAGGTAGTTGGGGATGCCATCTCCCTTGGAGCTACTAGTCCTCCTATGTTTATTGCTACCATTCTTGGGAGCTCCTCTCAGCTCAAGCCTGCTGCCTCTAAAATGTCAGCTTTTGGTCTTAGAGGTGTCACCCCTTTCCAAGTCTCTAACCCTCTAATCCTTTCTCTGGATGATGAAGTTGTGAAAGATATTGATGCAATGTCTTTAGTATTCACGGATCATGGTCTTATCTACAAGTTCAAGGGCTTCTAGTCGAGCCTCTCTAATCTACATGCTTGGATCACTCACCAGTGGGAACCCATTATTTTAGAAACTGTTCACATATTCCCTCTTGCAAGAGGTTTTTTCATAGCTAAGTTTGAGAATCCAGTTGATATGAAATTGATTCTTTGTGATAAATTTTTCAGCTAGGATGCTCAGTTCATGCTCATGATGAATCCATGGCACCCTGACTTTGATGCCTCTACAAAGACTTTCTCCAAGGTTCCCACTTGGGTGAGGCTTCCAAACCTCCCTCTTCACTTTTGGGTCAACTCTCTATTTGAGGCTGTGGGGGAGGCTCTTGGGCATTTTCTATTGGCTGATGAGGAATCTAATGATATTCTTCATTTGACATATGCTAGGATTCTAGTTGATTTGGATTCTTCCAAGGGTCTCCCGGAAAATAATATGCTACAACATCCTAAAGGTATCTGGATTCAATCCTTGGATTATGAAGGTCTCCCCTTCAGATGTAGGATATGTTTTAAAACTGGTCACTTAGTGGATCAATGTGGATTGGAAAAGGTTAAAAAACTTTCTTCTTGGTGGAAGAGCCTCCTCCCATCATTACTCTATTGTGAAGGCCTCAACTACTCGAAGCTTTTCTCAGGTTGTTTCTTCTTCTTAGGAGACTCTTGAGGCCCCTGTGCCTCTTGGTACTACCATTGGCTCTCCCCTGGGTGATGAATCCATCCCTAGATCTTTGATTTGTTCAGATTCATTTGTTTGGGCCTTTGTTGGTTGTGAGGCATCTTCTCTTCCTACTGAAAAAGCTTCGTTGGATCATGCTAGAATGGTTGCTACAGATTCATCTCTCAATTCAGCTTCTTTGGATACTTGTGGCACTATCCTGGGATAATCTCTTGATTCTCCACTTTTGGGTCCCTCAATTCTTGATTTGATATCTTGGCAGGATTTGGCTAAGAAAGAGGAAGATGGGTGGACTTCTGTGAAAGGAAAAAAAAAGATCTAAACATTTTCCCTCTTTTGATATGTCCCTTCGTTCCTAGAAGGGGAAGAAATAATTTTTCTTTGTGGTTGGCAAGACCTTTCTTTACTATCCGCTGGTAGTTTCAGGGCTACTAATTTTATATTGTTTTTATCTTTTTTGCAATGACTTTTCTAGTCAGGGTTCCAATTTCTTTCTTCTAGTACCATATTTTCTCCAGGTTGTGGGAGCTTGTTGTAAAACCCTCGCCGTGGTCTCGATCTGTTCCTTTTTAGAGTGTTGCTTTGAGAATCTTATTTGACCAAAATGTACAGGGTTTTGGGGCCCCTTCAAAACCTATTTTCCTTAATAAAAAATAATGATTTAAAACCTCCAAAATGTTAGGCACTTTAATCTAGTCCTCACAACATGCTTCAAGTATTTTAGGTACATGGTATGGTCCTTTAGACAAATAACTATGAACAACTTTGAAAAATCCTCAAAATGAATCATCTAATTATTTGGGAGATCTTGAGTTCAAATCTGCACTATTCAATTTTTTTTAAAAGTATAACAAACCTATACAGGTGATTCACAAACCATGTAATACACTTTCCCAACAAAAGAATTTACGAAAAGTGAAATTTTGCAAAATTTAGGATGGATTAATTTGGAATTTTTTTTATTAATTTACAAACTTGACTTGTTGGGTGTAGGTTTAAAATTGAAGTGCAAGTTTCACCCACAGATTGAACCCAAATAGCAGTTTTGACCCATAGGGTTGGTGTGACTTGTAGATTCAACCTTAAATTTTCTTGCATGTGTTGATGTTTGGTAGTTTCTGTCAGATAAATACTATAAAATACTATTAGGAGAAATTAATACAATAATGATTCAAAGATATTATATATATATATATATATATATATATATAAAATCAATTGTCATTATATTGATCTCATAATAATGAATAGACATGTCTCTTCTAGCCTCATTCTCAATATAAATAATAGAGAGATTGCTGCATTTGAAAGACACATACATTACATGCAGTATGACTTGTGGATTGGACACCAAATATTCATGCTTTTAATTTTGTATGTAATTTGTCATTTGAGGTTGATTTTTTAGTGCATGCGACTATTAACATTCTTCTTTCATGTTTACCTATGTGTAAAAACTCCTATACAAAATATACATTAACATGTATTTTATTTAAAAAATAATCCAAATAGAAATAGTTTTTTGTATTTTTTATTTATTTCAATGGGATAAAATGTAGGAGAAATTAGATTTAAATAGGACCATACATTGAAAATAATACATATGATATTTGCATCTACTAAATGGTGAATATTTATTATAGATAATTGTAGGCTTGTCACAAACTGCCCTAGGCCAAACCCTAGCTAAACCATCCAAAAGCTCCAACTAGAATCCCTTTGAATGAGCCAACATAAATTGTTTATGATTTTTTTAAATCAAAATAAAAGAGCGACACCCTCTAAATTTGAGATTTGAAGGATTTCATCCTCACCTAAACCCTAAAGGGTGTTCCTAAAGCTGTCCTCAATAATATTGCTCACAATTAAAGATAAACAAACTAAAAGTGCTGCAATAGTATTCAATGTACACTTGGCCCCAAAGTTTGTCACTAGACCAAAGACTAATTTATTAAACAAAATCTTTATAAGTTGATAAAAGCATAATTGTACAAGTGCAAGATTAAGGTAAGGAAAACATGATTCCTTAAGATAAGAAATCTTAAGAATTGATATGGCTTGCTACAAATGTTTCCCTAGTTGAATCATTGAATCATAAGGTGCATGCAATCTACTAACCTACTTCAAAACTATTGGTTAAAGATGCCTTTTTGTTTTTAGTGTATGGTAGATCATAAACATTTAAGAGATTTGGGCAAATATTATGGAAGCTAAGTAGAAAAATTTTCACCCATAATAACACTTTGCTTCTATATGTTTATTTTCTTCAATACATTTACATACATATATAAGGCTTGTATATCTTACAATATAGGAAACCTTCTATAATAACTTCCTTACATAGATTATTATGACAATAGAAAATAAACAATCTCCAAAAGGTTTGAGTTGTTAAAACAACTCATACTACAAATAAAAACTCTTCATTAATTTAATAATTGTATGATACACCAACAATTCTTCAGGAGTGATGTAATATTCCCAACAAAACTTTTAGGACTGGTACATTGTCTAATGGGTTATAGAGACCCAATTTACCAAGATAAATGATATTGTGAAATAAAAACATGATAGAAGCTATGCATGGACACACACTAAGATATAATATCAAACACCAAACATACTTAATAATCCCCCTCCATACTCAAATCCATATGCAAAAAAGAAGAGACCATTAGAAACATAGCTTGTAATAAATTCAAATGCTATGATATTTATCAAATTATTATTGCAATTATACCAGAAAATGTGGCAAGAGGAAATCCATATATGGAATACCTAGTATAAGTCATCACATAGAATTTTCCCTAAAGATCTATGAATGGATGAGGAGATGTTAGATTATAGACTTCTATTACAAATTTATAACTTCTTTGTGATTTGTGAAGTTTACTACTTTGTAGGCGATTCTTCTTGCAAGAGTTGGAATCCTAGACAATCTTCAACATTTGTAGTCGCATAGAAATGCAAAAATGGTCAATTCTATGCTTAGAAAACAAACTAGTATATATAGCACCTTGTTTGGTTGCTTGACCACTTGTGGGAATTCAATTGAGAATTGGAGATCATTAATGTGGAAAAGAAGACAAGTGAAATCCCATGAAATCTATTGAATAGGAAGTTTGGAGCTTATGTGAAGATCATTGAAAATTTGAACTCAACATTCACATTCATGAAAAATTGGACTTAATTATCTACTAATGAAATTGCATATAGATTTGGGCCCTCATGATGAACAATGGTTTCCAAGTGGGGAAATCCTCTTGAAGTGGTTGGTGGAGTCAAAATTAATGGTGCTTTGGGAAGATCAGGTGAATGCTAGAGAAAATCTTGAAGAATTACAAAGCTTTGATGCAAGATGAGTGGATAGAACAAGATATGTGAGGTTTCATTGCGAGATTGGAGGTCAAGATTGCACATGAAGATTGAAGTTTGGATGCCAATCAAAACTTCACAGAAGGATGAAGTGAGTGAATGATGCACATGTTGTTGGAAACTGTAATTGAAACAATTGTTGTATTGTCATTGATGTCAAACCTTAACTGGTAAGACTGTTTCTACTTAGGAAAGTACTATATCTATTGTGAGAAGGGAAAGAAAGGGTGGTAAGAATAGCACCTAGGGAAAGGTTGAGTTATCTTGATATTGCAAAGTGTACTTGATTATGTTGTACAATGATGGGACAATGTATTATTTATCTTAGTAAGATTGAAGACTAAACTGGTAGGTTTAACTGAGCAAAAATGAAGAAATAATGTTTAAGCCGAGTTATGTTAGTGTCAACCAAGTTAGTGTATGCCGAGCAAAAATCTAGTGTCGACTGAGTATCAATTAATTGCTGAGGAAGACAGTATATGTCGAGGAAATAGTTTTAGTAGTGACCAAGCATTTTGCATGAAGACCAAGTGGATGATCAGAGTATTGACCGAGCATCAACATTTTTATATTTGAAGAGAATTCAGATTTGGAGCCGACATTGTTGAATTCTTGGATTATGTAAAATGTGTTGACTTTATTTATTGATTTTATGGAAGCATTTAATGCTTTGTAAAACATTTTATTGTAAATCTTTATGAGATTTGAGATGATTCTAGAAGAGGAGATGAAGAACATGAAGTGGGTAGATTCAATGAATCTAACCTAACCCTAAGATCTACGAAGGAGATTAAGCGGCAAAAGATAAGTTAACCTAACAGAGAAAAGTATTAAGGGAACCTAAACATTAGGTATGAGAATGCATGGGTGAAGTAGATGCTGGAAGAATAGTAAGTTCTATTGACTGTATAAGCGAAATGGCTGAAGGAGAAGTGTGGTGATTGCTTGAAGAAAACTTTCGAGTAGATTAGAGATGGAGATGGAAAAGTTTCAAAGTCAGTAAACTAGCATTTGTGTACGGAATTAGATTTGATATTTGCAAAGTGAGTTGTATGTTTTTCAGATAAATACTGCTACTACTTTCTAACCATTGTAACAGTCAAAATCCTTTTAATAGAGGTTGACCTAACAGTCATATGTTAAATCCTTTGAACAAGGTTGCATTCTAATGGAGTGTATGTAAGTCCTGTAACAAGGCTCACTTTTAACAGGGTGATTGAAATCCTTTAACTAGGTCACACCTGACAGTGTGTATTGTAACCTTTGACAGGGTTGGCTTTTAACCGAGATCACTTCAGAAGAGTGAAAATAATAGTAGCATGTTACAAAGTGGTTTTTCCCATATTGGGTTTCCACTATAAATCCTGGTGTCAATACTTGTGTGAATGTTTTGGTTTGAACATTTCTGTGTTTTACAAGTTAGTTACAACTAGGTAGTGGACTACAGTGTTATACGTTTCTATTATTGAATCAATGATGACTGAGTTTGTTTTGGTTGCTTGATCTGATTTAAGGAAAAAAATTTGAAGTTATTTTATACATCAGGACCTGAGAACAACTTATTCACCCCCCCTCTCTATTGTTCTAAATCATATTAACACATGTTAGAGTAAATATCATTTACACGTCAAGCTTACTTAGCTTAGTTGGCATAAGTTAGCTATCATAAAGATACTTTTGTAACTTGTCATTTAATATTCTACATAAGATCAAGTTAGTTATCCTAGGTGGTATTCTAGAAGATAGATGATAGCTCATTATTTAATATTTGATGTAGGCATTTATTACATTGCCTTTTGCATTTAATATTTGTATCAAGGGTAGTTGTAAACATAGTTTGCAAACTTTGGGAGTACTCTCCAAGTTGTCAAGTACTCTTTTTTTTGCTGGGTGAGTTTTCACAAGTTCAACTCCATGTTTTTATAGACTTAAAACATGTGAGAAAAAATGTTGACATAGGTAAAACACTAGTTAAAATATATTTTTTACATGTTGTAATTGCTATAAAACCATTCATATTCTCTTTTGAGATGTCAATTTTTAATTTAATATGTTTTGTAATTGAATTTTACAAAAAATAATGTTTCTTTAAGAGATTTTAATTTGTAGTACTTTCTAAGCTATTGAGTTTTTGGCGAGTTTAAAATTCTGGGCTTACCGAGTACATTTCTAGTTCGAGTCTGTGAACTATGGTTGAAATGATACCTCATCACCTTGGCTTTATAATCGAGGCTTATTTATACATTATATTATATCAATTCAATATAAATTGAAGCATCTTCAAATCATTTTTCTATCATTGTTCATGCATGCTCATTTTGCAAATTCTCTTGTGGCTGGCATCTTTCTTGGTTAATTTTTGAAGTCTACAACTTCATGCTATGTTCTTTATCATTCCAATATGGTATTTGAGTCTTTCCCAAGTAAAATCCTTCTCGTATTGGTAAATTCATTGGAGGTTTTCAAGGTGTTAAGTGAGCTAGTTATCAACTCTAGGAGGTAGCTAATCATTTAGTGCATTTTGGGTCATGTTGATGTGAGTTTTGTTCCACTACAACATACATAATCAAATACCTGATATCTCAAAATGAAATACCATTCCAAATCTCTCTTGTATAAGGATGTTCATATGCTAAACAATGTATTTGGATGGTGTGATCAAATCAGACAACCTCAAGGTTTATTCTTATTGCATACTTCCACTCAATTTTATGATGTGATATGTTGGTTATCACAAAGAGACTTACGCTATTCATTCAATGGATATCAACTCTTTCAACTTCTTCAATCACTTCCAACCAAACAAATTTTAATGAGATAAAAGCTATCCAACTTTAAGAATGTAAGATAATGTTGATGATGGGGTGAGCCTCTAACCAATCCTTGCTTCACCGTGTCAACTAGGCATAGGAGGGTGCTAGCTTTTGAGGATGCATGAATGATTTTCACATTTTAAACATTCATCCAAATACCCTATGAAGGTACAATCTAAATGAACATCTCCAATATAAGTTAAACACTTGCAATTTAGGCCCAGACTAACCTTGAACTACTACTCACAATCAGTAAGCCTTGCATCTAGAGGTATGGGCACTAGCTTCATAATTAATCACCATGCAACAATACCTTCCATTCATCTACTACTACTTCTACTTAACATTAAATAAAATCCTAAATGAGGAATTGAAGAAACCATGCAATACTTCAAAGCAACATTAAGTAACCCACCATGAAGATCAACACCAAATCATCAATTACTTTGATATAATTATGGAAATAATTTCATTAAGTTTCCTCTCCTACTCTACTTCTACTACTAACTTCTCTCTAATGTCTCTATAATCTAACCCTTTACAAATGATAATGCCTTGGAATTTTATAGTTGTTCAATTAAAATGAAGGGCCAAGATCAATGGCTAAGATTAACCCATTACAAACCCTAATTAGGGTTTCCAACCTATCTATTAAGATTCCTATTTAATGTAATTGATATTTAATTTTTATTTTAAATTAGACAATGAACTTGATATTATATATTATACTGAATACACATATGCACTTGGAAGAACACTACCATTTTTCTGTGTTTTCCAAGTGTAGATTTCTTTGAACATAGATAGTCAATTATGAGAACATGTCTCATGGAGAGACATGCCTCTACGAATGTAGAGACATGTCTCTACATGAGACATGTCTTTCATGTTTCACAGGAGATATCATTTCATAATACTTGGCAGCATTGTTTAATGTAGGACATTTGTTTGTAGTTAATAATCTTGTTACGATATGTAATACGTATCGAAACACACAAGTGTTACAATACATAATATGTATCATAACACAATTGTATTACGATACATATAATGTGTCATATAACTTATGTGTTACAATACCTTAACACCAGTCGCACGATAAGTATCATGATCTCCAAATATATTCTTATTCATCGATCGATAAATCAATCAATATGTTATGTATTATTATCATATATATAATTAAGATGCATATATAACTTAATTATATATATATAACAAATATGTTTAATCATTTTCTAGAGATAATTCTTAATTGATTTATTTACTAACCGATGCTATATCATTAACACTATCATCCAATTACATGAAGGTACCACCCTATGGGGCAATAATAAAATTACAATGCTTTTGAGAGCCAATGAAAAAATTGTACACTTGGCATATGATTGATTGTGCTGTGTAACTTGAATTTTCTGACTGGTAGAAGACAAGTGAGTGCCACCTCAACATCCTTATGTCAAAGACTTGATCAATCCTTAGGTGATGAGAAAATATCTCTTGATACTCAACATTATCGAGCCTTCAATTGTGACGACATATTCCCAAATTGTTTCATCTTTTTAAACTTTCTCCATCTTCGTTCTTGGAAATTATCCCATTGCCATGATTTTAAACTTGATTGCACTTGCAAACCCAAATCTTGAACTTCTTGAAGTGATATTGTCTTCATGTGCTTGGATCCTTCAAGGTAAATTTGGATTTCTAAAGGAAGAAGGTAGTTTTCTCTAATTTTGCAAATTTTTTCTTTCTTGAACTCCATCTTGATCTTGTTTTTTGAATTTTCACTTTGATAATCTAAATTGGTTTTCCTTCTCATTTGCACTCCTCAAGCTTGAGCTTGTAGCATCCAATTTGTTGGCATGATGATGGGGTATTTGCATACCATCCATGCTTTGATCTCTTAAATTGCCTCCATGGGTGAATCTCATTTCAACCTTCCTTCCTTCATTCTCTCCTTGCTTGAAGCCTTAAACTTGGTCTTGCCATAATATCCTTGCTCTCCAAGCCTCTCCTTGAATAATTTACATTGAAAAAAAAAGGAAAGACTTCTTTAAGTTCACAAAATTGGTAAGGAAACATGAAAGAATTCTAAAAGTCTCCATGAATTTACATTACATCAACATCAAAAAATGACACAAAATGGATTTTATCAAGTTTAACATCTTTCTTCTTGCAAATTTTGAAACAAAATCATGTTAAAATCTAGAAAATAAATGAGTTTTTCAACATAGCATGCCCATATTTATTTTTTGCACCCTCCTTATCTTTGATTTTTGAAGGAAAACTACTCTTTTATGTGCATAATTGATGTCCTTTAAGGCAATTGTTTCTTCCACAAGACAATTTTCTTCCGCAAAATAATAATTTGTTTCCTCTTCTTAAATGTTTTTCTTCCCCTTATGATAGCTCACTACCTTAATGAGGAAGGATTGCTACCTTTTAGAAGAGGACTTCATTGCTAATTAGAGAGGTAAGTCTTCTTGATTTTGGTGTTGAAATGAATTGATCTCGCCCTGTACATATAGATGACTAAAGGGTTGAAAGGGCATGTCTATAAAGGAGGCTGACTTGGGTCCTTATAGTCCAATAAAATCATTAAATTTAAATCTCTTTTATCTCTCATGCTAGCTGACCTGAATAGGGAAGCAAAAGATATTATTTTTCTCATTAAAATATTACTACTTTCATCCCCCATTGCCTTTCTCAATCAAGCCCAATTATGGGAAGAATTTAGAGATGCCAAGGGATTTAGAATCCCAAGTAGAGGGTAGAATCCTCCCTCTCCTTGGGATAAATTATTCATTTTTTTCATGTTAACATTGTGAGTTAGATTGCCTATCATCTTCTCCTGTTGCCTTGTTTGATTCATTTTGATGTGATTATAATTTGGGGAGTCCACTATTTGATAAGGTGAAATTTCAACCATTCTTAGGATTAGGAATCGCAAGTAGATAGTGGAATCCAACCTCTTCTTGGGATAAATTTTTCATTTCCATCACTCACTACTATCATATTTAGACTTGTAACACCCTTTCCCCTTTACCTTTGGCTTCAATCAAGATCCATACTTGGAGCTCATTCATGCTTCATACTTGATTCATCATAGGCCCAAATTTAACCTCCCATGCCTCCATGATTTCTCTCATCAATATAGGGTGAAAATCTTAGGGGTCTTGGGATTGTTAATCCCAAGTGGAGGGTGGAATCCAACCTCTCCTTGGGGTAAATTCTTCTTCAAAATTTTGACTTAGTTCATTATTCTTCCTTTTAGGGGTATGTGTAGGATCATGGTATACCAAACTATGGCCTTAAGTGGCAAATAAAAATTAGA
Source organism: Chamaecyparis obtusa (assembly GCA_027943335.1). Lineage (NCBI taxonomy): Eukaryota > Viridiplantae > Streptophyta > Pinopsida > Cupressales > Cupressaceae > Chamaecyparis > Chamaecyparis obtusa. Next base: position 287,027 of record BSBK01000610.1, read on the forward strand.
AAATCAGGGTTAGTCAACTTGATGTAAAAAGTTGTAAGAATAGTCTAATCTATAGGAAATTGAATGTAGTATCTAAACTACTAGTCTTTGTCTGAATTTTTTTAATCTAATTGTTAGAAATTTTAGATTTCAATGCAGTAGTACAAAAATTTTAGGGAAAAGATAAAAAGTACATGTATGTCTAACCACCTTAATCACAATCAAATGATGATGTATTTTCCCAAGATTCTAGATATAAGTAGTAGACTCATGCCCGGATGTGACATATTTTTTTGTAATTTTTTGCCAAATAAATAATTAATTATGAATTTTCTGCTACAAATTTTTCATAATAAAAAAACTCTCATGTCTAACCACCTTAACTTATTCTGAACTTTACAAAATTAAAAACTTTTTTTTTCTTATAGTAGTCGAAGCATAGAATGTGACACATGTTTCGGATTTCAAAAAGGTTAAATGGTTTGAAAGTTATAGTTGTTTTTTAATCAGTATGTCAAATACAACTTTAAAGATAACTCAATTGAAAAATAAGTAATAATTACTTACTGAACTCAAAATTTGACAACAATTATATTGATGGAAAGCTGATAATGTCTTTAAGAAACCCTTTTCATTTCATCAATTTTGGGTACACAGTCATGAAAACATAGTCGTCAGCTACATGGTTGAAGTCTTAATATAAAAAAAAATCTCCTAAACACACCTACAGGGTTGACCATCCACATTTGGTATTGCCCAAGCAAATACCAAGCCTAATCGAATATCGAATAAAATCAGATATCCAAAAATTTTGGATATTTGATAATATCAGATATCCGAAACTTCCTGCTTAATTGAAAATTTCAATTGCACTAGTTTTCTCAATTTCAAGTTTCATATTAAATTGTTTTTTTTTATGTTAATATTAATTAAGTATTTTTTTCAATTTTAAAATATATATTACAATTTTTTTTTTAATATTAATATTAACTTATTAAATATTTATATTATATGTTCAATTTTATACCTGAGAGAGAGAGAGAGAGAGAGAGAGAGAGAGAGAGAGAGATAAAGAAGGGAGAGAGAAAGAAGGGAGAGAGAAGGAGAGAGAGAAGGGGAAGGGGAGAGAGTAGGAGAGAGAGAAGGGAGAGAGAGAGAGAGAGAGAGAGAGAGAGAGAGAGAGAGAGAGAGAGAGAGAGAGAGAGAGAGAGAGAGAGAGAGAGAGAGAATGGGAAGGGGAGATAGTAGGAGATAGAGAAGGGGAAGGGGAGAGAGTAGGAGAGAGAGAAAGAAGGGAGAGAGGAGAGAGAAGGGGAAGGGGAGAGATTAGGAGAGAGAGAGAGGGGGGGAAGGGGAGAGAGTAGGAGAGAGAGAGAAGGGGAAGGGGACCGAGAGAGAGAGAGAGAGAGATAGATTTTGCCAAAATTTTGGTGGGAGATTTTAGATATCCGATAATATTAGATATCTGATAATATCGGATATCCAATATGTTTAGATATCTGATATTTTTGGATATCCAATTCTATTTACTGGTAAAAAGTAAAAACTATATTCTTTGGGTCCCTCTAGAGAGGCAGTTTTTTCTGCAGAATCACGGGACTTGAGTTGTAGCGAATCACATTTTGTCTTTAGAGAAGACAAAAATCCACTTTTTGCACTTGTTGATTGGATTTTCTCTATTACCAAAGGTTTTTGCATCACCTTTTTGGTCTCACTACGGGGAGTAGTAGTCATCGAAAGCATAAACGAAAGAGGAAACTCACAAATGAAGAGATTGAAGTATATAGAGAAATGGATAGTGTTTCCCATTGGAACAAGAGACAAGGTATGTAGAATATTAATGAAGATGTTAGCATAGACCCACCTTTGAATGTGGTTTCAAGTGAAGAACATGAATTTGAAATGATTTATGACAATAATATTGAAAATGAGAATGTAGGGATTGAAGATGAAAATGTAGGTTTTGAAAATGAAAATGTAGTTGTGGAGAATGGAAGTGTGGACATTGTCAATGAAAATCCATCAATTGAATATGAAGGAATTGACAATGATAATGGTACACAAGAACCAAATCAACGTAACGCATCTCCAAATTATATGAGAAATGAAGTCCCTTGGGAGGAAGAAAGACAAACTTCAAAATTGAGACCTTCAAGAATAACTAAATGGTTACTTGAAATTGATGAGAACATAATGAGCAATTTCAATGGCAAGAGATCAGAAAGAACCATTCAGTTGGGCTTCAAAAAATTTTGATCAATTTTTTAGCCACAAGACGTTGGTTGAGCAATGTCAAATGTTTGTGCAATTTTTAAAGATGCAGAAGAGGAGAGGTATACTAGTCAAATTGAAGATTAGTGTGAACAAGAAAAAAGAGAGGAATGCTATTATTGTGAGAAATATTTATAGTGCTCTCAATTCCATTGGGAAGACTACCAAGGAAAATGATAAGAGAGTTGCTAGAAGGGTTATTACAACCTCCTTAGTAAGTCATCATTTGATGAGACAAACTTGTGTTGACTTGAATCGAAATCGTAAAACTTTGGATAGAGCACTTGCAAGAAGAGAAAGACTTGATGATCCTCTTCAAAATGATACATGGGCTTATGTTGGGAGACTTTCACATTGTGATAAGAACCTTACTGATGCTGTAAAATATCTAATGAAGGGTGCTCCCCTTAATAACACAAACACATAACAAAAATAGAGAAACAACACAACAATATGCAAGAACAGAAAATTGGCTTCTTATTATCTCCACAAATGTGGAATTACAAACTTTCAGAATTACAATATGCAAAGCCACATGGGCATTCCCTTACAATATTTTGTAGGACAAAGCCTCGAATCAATACCCAAATCTACTACCCAGAACTGCCCTAGACAACACTACGGGCCTTCTTTATATAGGCATTTTCCACCGCCCAAGAAGGTTCCAAAAATTTAGCCCTAAGGGCCAACCAAACTTAGAATTATTTTATTTTTCAATTTATTACATCAAAGTCAGCTCAAAATAACTTTTGAAACCCAAACAAAAATTTAGAAGGAAAATTATTTTCTGCCATTTCAGGTGGCCCGACTTCCGGAGACCATAAGTCATCACCAGTTGACCTGAATGACTATTATAACCCCATTTCAGAAATGCCAAGAAGCGCTCTACAGGATTGACTAGCACAAGTGCTTGTCACCCAAATTTTTGACCTCATCCAGGGCCTCTAAAGCCTTCAAAACTGAGTTCAAAGTTTTTGTACCCTGCTGCCAATACCGAAAATCTTCAATATCTTCAAAACTAGATCTGATCTAACCATGGAACTTTGTTGGCAGGCTGATATGACTGAGATGAACCTCCACATGTAAAATCAGAACATTTTGAGATTGTAAGACCAACTTACTAAAAATAGCAAGTTTCCATAAATAGCAACTCTGCACAAGATATCCCTTATTGAATACAAAAATAGAAATATTTTTGGGTGATGCAAGATTGCTCTTACACCCAGGATGCTCCTACATCAAGATCAAATTAAACTATTTTGGCAATCTAACTCAAGAGTGTCACCAAATGTGAAGGATGTCTTGAAATTGAGAATTGGCATTCAAGACCGTACCTTGCATCCCAAACATTATTTGGAGGTGAGTCAAACAATGTTGTTCAAAAAAGTTTGTAAGACACATCCAACATTGCAAATATCACAAAGAGATTTTGAAGCCCTCAAGCCTTTTTTTTGTGTTCCTCTTAAGATTCGAAATATTTGTTGTTGCAAATATCATGTGGAGTTTTCAATGCACCATGAATTGTTACGATCCATCCATTCTACTTTTCATACTAGTTAAATGTTGGAGGAGTGTGGTGCAAGTGCTCTTCCAAAATCATCAAGATACTTGCTAGATCATTTTTTATGTCCTAGAGATGATGGATGTTTCTTTTATAGAAAAAATTTCTTAAATGACAAGTGCTTAGAGTGTGGTGGGCTAGTGAAGTTTGGTGAATGTTTTCATGAGGTTGTGAACATGATTTTGGAAAGATAATTATCCACAAAAAAGTATATGAAACCATTAAATATACATTAAAAAGTGGAGGTGAAGGTTCTAGATGTGAGTTGGTTACAAAAGAATGCAATGTAGCTGATTTTATTTTAGATTTCTGGAAGAATCTTTTTTACAAGTATGCAAGACATAGTCACAGGTCTCAGTGGTTGGATCAACAATTCAGGATGTGTAAGGACACTTTCCCAATTGGCACTATTATATCAGTTGTTGACTTTGTAGAGAACTATACATTGCAGCCCCAAAATGAGTTGCAAGCTCAATATTACAATTCTATTTGGGTTGCTATTTTTGTGCACATAACATATAGACATTCCCCTGATAGTATAGAAGATGACCGAAAGATAAGTAGAGAGTACCATTTTTATATGAGCGATGATAGATCACACTCATCCAAGTTTGTCCAACATTGCTTTGAGTGGGTGTAGGAAAATAATATTGCTATGGATAGACATCTCATTTGGTCAGATAATTACACAGGTCAATTAAAAAATGCTTGTATGTTTTATTGGTTATGTAGAATGCATGTAGAGAGAGGTGTACCTCATATTTAGAGTTTTTTTTAGGATGGTCATGAAAAAGGGGAGCATGATGGAGCAAGTGCATGTGTAAAGAGAGCTCTAATTAAGGAACAACTGAGGATTTCAAGTGCAAAAATCATTGATGCTTTTTATATTGTTAATTGGTGTACTTCAACATTGTCACAGGGGGGGACTCTTGATTCAATGATGCATAGATTATTTTGGCTGGTTGAGTTGGGCACAATAGGAGATAGGTTGGATTGTCAAACTATGAAAGATTCTTCAAAAATGCATTCATTTCGAAGCTCAGATGCTAGTACATGGACCATTTGGACCTGAGAGTTGGCTTATTATTGTCCGAGTTGTCTTCAGTGTGATTAGGATCAGTGTGAATCAAGTGAGTGGGTTGATACATGGGTTCCACATTATCTTACTCCTTTATCTCTCACAGTCTCAGTAATAAATGATGACATGGATTGTTCATTTGACTACGACCATCTTTCAGATCTTCTATAGCCAGGACATGTTTTTACATTGGTTGCACCACAAGAGAATGATGAGAGATCGGATTAGTAGTTAGCACATTGTCTATGAGGAAAGAAGAAACTTGCACAACCGATGATAGATGATAATATGTTCACATATCCAATAGGATCACATGTTGTTGCAGGAACATGGTTGCACACATATATGATTAGAAATAATGGCATTCTCATGTTTGAAGACTATGAGAAGCACAAAACCATTCTCATGTATTCACACCTTCTTATAGCAGGCAATGTTAAGTTGTTGAAACATTAAGGAAAACCAAAGACAAAGGAACTTTGGACTATTAGTACTGTTAATCATGAAGCAATATTGAATACCCTTAACCAGAGAGATGACCCTTTAGGCACACTTCAGTAGGTAAGCTCAACTCAAGTTGCAAGGTTTTCCATGTTTATTACGATTACGTTCAATAAATTAATTGTAGTTTTTTGCTTTATTTGTTTGAGCCAATAAAATTGGTTTTGTATGTGGATTATAAATGCAGTTGGATACATATATGATAGGTATAGAAGATCAAGGTGTGCATTTGATTAGCCCATCTTTTATGAAGGTAAACTTCACTATGCATTGTCTAGTCATGTTCTTTGGTTTGTTTAGTTACTTATACATATTCATAATCTTTTTCTCAACCTATATAAATTTCTTATATTCTCAATTAACTTTACTTCTTCCTTCGGAATGCAGGGATTGGAATGTAGATGTCATCGAGTACCATGTGTTAAACTTATACACTTTAGGAGTGGAAATGACACTTATTTTTTATATATAGTTGTGTAATTTGCATATTTAGATGTCAAATTTTGTATATAAAAATAACAATCGAATGTAATGTGCATAGTTAGATGCCAAATTTTGTATATAAAAACAACAATCAAGTGTAATGTGCATAGTTAGATGTCAAATTTTGTATATAAAAACAAAAATCGAATGTAATATGCATATTTAGATGCCAAATTTTGTATATAAAAAATTAGATGCAAAATTTGAAATATAAAAGAGCCCATGGGGTTGATTTACAAATATTAAGAGCCCACATTTGTATCATCTTAATGCCATGTAAAGTGCAAAAAATGTGTTTCCTTACTATGAATGTTGTATCCTTATATAATTTGTATTCTCTTAATTTTGTATCCTTACATTTTTATTGTCTTAATTCCATGTACATCTGTATCGTCAAATGATGTAATAGTTGGAGTCATTGAGTCAAAATTGGTCAAATGTGTCCAAAGTAAAATGGTGACTCCCTGGGGTGAAGGGATAGTATTCAAGGAGTTCATCCTGACACCGAATGGACTGTGCCATTAGCTCTGCTTGGGTAGGTAAATGCTAGTGACAACCCCATTTCGAGCACCGAGTCACTAGAACGTTCCAGACCATGCCGGACCAAAGTGTCCCCAAGGTGCACTAAGCACGATTGGGCAATGATCTTTCAAGGCTCATATCTTAGACCTTTTGAAAGGTATCGATGATCTATGAGATGCTACATGACCACATTTTTTAGGCCTACAATAACCTCTCTCCATTCTGGAAGATTCAAATTCATTTAAATTTGGCACGTTAGTCTCGCTTGATGCCAAAACTTGCAGTGAGGGTCAATTGAAAGTTGCACCACTAGGTTTCTTGCAAACCATTCAACCTGTCATTGAATGGAATACATCATTAGCTCTAGTTGGGTGGGTAAACACTAGTGAAAGCCCCATTTCAACCACTGATTCAGTAGAACATTCCAGACCATGTCGAACCAAAGTGTCCCCAAGGTGCACTAAGCACGATTGGGCAATGATCTTTTGAGGATCGTATCTCAAAACCCATGAGAGGTATCAGTGATTTGTGAGATGCTACATGACCATGTTTCTAAGGCTTACAATAACCTCTCTCCATACTGGGAGATTTGAATTCATTTAAATTTGGCACGTCAGTCTTGCTTAATGTCAAAACTTACAATGAGGGTCAGTTGAAAGTTGCACCACTAGGTTTCTTCCAAACCGTTCATTGTGACACTAAATGGACTATGCCATTAGCTCTATTTGGGTGATTAAATAGTAGTGACAATCTCATTTCGACCACTGAGTCGCTAGAACGTTCTGAACCATGCCGGACCAAAGTGTCCCCAAGGTGCACTAAGCATGATTAGGCAGTGATCTTTCGAGGCTCGTATCTCAAACCTTGTGAGAGGTATTGATGATCTATGAAATGTTACATGACTGCATTTTTTAGGCCTACAATAACCTCTCTCTATTCTTGGAGATTTGAATTCATTTGAATTTGACATGCCAATCTCGCTTGATGTCAAAACTTGTAGTGAGGGTCAGTTGAAAATTGCACCACTAGGTTTCTTCCAAACCGTTCATCCTGGCACCGAATGGACTATGCCATTAGCTCTAGTTGGGTGGATAAATGATAAGGACAACCCCATTTCAACCACTGAGTCATTAGAACATTTCGAACCATGCCTGACCAAAGTGTCCCCAAGGTGCACTAAGCACGATTGGGCAATGATATTTTGAGGCTCGTATCTCAGACCCTGTGAGAGGTATCAATGATCTGTGAGGTGTTACATGACCACATTTATGAGGCCTACAATAACCTCTCTCCATTCTAGGAGATTCAAATTTATTTGAATTTGGCACACCAATTTCGCTTGATGCCAAAACTTACAGTGAGGGTCAGTTGAAAGTTGCACCACTGGGTTTCTTCCAAACTGTTCATCTTGACAACAAATGGATTGAGCCATTAGCTCTGATTAGGTAGGTGAACACTAGTGACAAATCTATTTCAACCACTGAGTCACTAGAACATTCCAAACCATGCCAGACCAAAGTGTCCCTAAGGTACAATAAGCATGATTAGGAAGTGATCTTTCGAGGTTCATATCTTAGACCCTATAAGAGGTATCGATGATCCATGAGATGCTACAAGACCACATTTCTAAAGCCTACAATAAACTCTCTCCATTCTAGTAGATTCAAACTTATTTGAATTTGGCACACCAGTCTCGCTTGATGCCAAAACTTGCAGTGAGGGTCAGTTGAAAGTTGCACCATTGGGTTTCTTCCAAACCATTCATCTTGGCACCAAATGGATTGCACCATTAGCTCTAGTTGGGAGGGTAAACACTAGCTTCAACCCTATTTTGACCACTGAGTCACTAGAATGTTCCGAACCATGCTGCACCAAAGTGTCCCCAAGGTGCACTAAGCATGATTGGGTAGAAATCTTTCAAGGCTCGTATCTCATACCCCGTGAGAGGTATCAGTGATTTGTGAGATGCTAAAGGACCACATTTTTTAGTCCTACAATAACCTCTCTCCATTCTAGGAGATTCAAATTCATTTGAATTTGGCATGCCAGTCTCGCTTGATGCCAAAACTTGCAGTGAGGGTCAGTTGAAAGTTGCACAACTAGGTTTATTCCAAACCATTCATCCCAACACCAAATGGACTATGCCATTAGCTCTAGTTGGGTGGTTAAATGCTAGCGACAACCCTATTTTGACTACTAAGTCACTAGAACGTTCCAGACCATGCTGGACCAAAGTATCTCCAAGGTGCACTAAACATAATTGAGCAGCGATCTTTCGAGGCTCGTATCTCAGACCTCATGAGAGGTATTGATGATCTATGAGATGTTATAGGACCACATTTTTGAGGCCTACAACAACCTCTCTCTATTCTGGGAGATTCAAATTCCTTTGACTTTGGCACGCCAGTATTGCTTGATGCCAAAACTTGCAGTGAAGGTCAGTTGAAAGTTGCACCACTGAGTTTCTTTCAAACTGTTCATCCTGACACCAAATGGACTATGCCATTAGCTATGGTTGGGTGGGTAAACACTAGCGATAACCCCATTTTGACCACTGAGTCACTAGAACGTTCCAGACCATGCCGGACCAAAGTGTCCCCAAGGTGCACTAAGCACGATTGGGCAACGATCTTTTAAGGATCGTATCTTAGACCTCGTGAGAGGTATCACCAATCTATGAGATGCTACAAGACCACATTTATAAGGCCTACAATAACCTCTCTCCATTCTGGGATATTCAAATTCATTTAAATTTGGCACGCCAGTCTCGCTTTATGCCAAAACTTACAGTGAGGGTCAGTTGAAATTTGCACCACTGGGATTCTTCCTAACCATTCATCTTGGCACTGAATGGACTATGTCATTAGCTCTAGTTGGACAACCTCATTTGGAACACAAATTCAATAGAAAATTTGCAAACATGCCAGACCAAATTGTTCCGAAGGTCCAGTAAGCACCATTGCATATGTTGGCAAGTGTTCTAGTGTGTCAAGAGGCAAAGTAAGCCTTTAAATGGATCTTAAAGGAGTCTACACTGAGTCTTGGGGAGGATTTAAGGAATCCAAAAGTTTTTCTAGATCAACCATTATTTTCTTGAGTTGTTTAGAGAATTCTGGAGAAAAAGGTTGATTTATGACTAGTGAAGGCTACAAGCCTAGAAGGGCTATTGGAGTGGATTGGTGGAAGATGAGTTGACTAGAACTGGTAGATTAGTGGAACATAGTAGATGGACCATATTAAGATGTTATATGGTGTTACAATCAAGGTGGAAGACCTATTTCAATTTTTGGCAAGATGGAGGTTCTAGGTGCACTGAGAGGCCTATAATAGAGTTGGTGCCAAGAGAAGTTGGGATGAGAGGTTAGAGGAAGTGAACTTGTTCAAAATTTTAGATGTCTTGGTTCTCTAAAGTTAGAGAACTCTATTTGACCCTTGAGTTGAGACTAACTCCTTGAGTAGATTCCAAGATTATTGTAGAATCCTCAAGTTGAATTGAGTTCCATGAGGGGATAGTAGAGGGCTCTGCATCAAATTTGCTTGGTTGAGAGCATCAAATACACATGAATACAATGTAGCACATAAATTTTGAATTCACTTAAATGATGAATTAAACGTGTGAACACACGTAGCACATAAAGCGTACACATAAATTTTCTTAAGTCATGAAGCATACATGTAGCACATAGATTATAAAACATACCAAATAAATTCACTTAAGTCATGCACATAGCCCATACACATGAATTTAGGTTATGAAGAATGTACTTGAATATACTTAAAGAATAAATCATACACATGAGTACATACACACAAGCATACTTATATACTAACAATGAATAAATGAATACACAATTAACAAATTGGATCGAATATCAAGTTTCATATATATCAAAATGAACAATAATTCTATACATATTTACATGTCAACATATCTAGATACAATGTGGCATACACCATCTCAAAATGTGTCATATGACATCTCAAAATAAGAAGTTCAACTACAAATGTTGTTGGAGTTGATGAAAAACAACCCACAGCTCCCAAAAACACCTGCACGCAAACACCTGTCATAGAAAGAGAGAGAAGAAAAAAACTATGGAGACCTAAACATATGGATCCACAAGAGAGGAGAAATCCTTGATGTGCAAAAACAAAAGTTGCAATCAATAATGAAAATGTCAGAAAAGGTTACAAAGTGTTATGAGATAAATCCTTATAAAAGGAGATCAGAAAACATAAAAAGGTAAAACCCTAGGTTGCATAATAATAATTAATAGCACAATTAATTATTATATGCCTAAAGTTTAGCTTAAGTCAAAAGAGGTAATAAGTGACTTAATAATTAAATCAATATGATTCAATTAATAAGCAAACACTTTATTACTCTAACAACCCCCCTTAAGATAAACTTTGGGAGAAGCTAAAAACCTAGAAAGAACAACTGAAAGTAAATGGGTCCCGGCAACAAAAGGCCTGATCAGGTACCCAAGTACAAAAGAGAGTCTCTATAAAGAGAAGAAATAGAGAAAACCACATGGGAAAAACTCTACTCCAAAAAGAGACTGAGACTAGTTTGAAGGACTGAAGAAGCCTCCAAAACTAGGAATGTTATAGAAAATAGGAACAAAGATGAACATGTACAACATCACTAAAGCATGAAACTACAAACTCTGTTAAGAAGTAACTGCTGATCTGAGGATCCTCCACAGAAAATATGACCAGGTAGAGAAGGCTGTAATTTGTATGAGTGCCCTCAAATAACACTACTCAAATCAGGATGCAAACAAAGGAAAACACCTAAACTCGAAGATACAGATGGCATAAACACCAAAAGTCTAAAGAGCTGATCAATCAAAGCTGGAAGAGTGCATCAAAAAATAGGAAAGAAAAGAGTGTCCATATGGTAAATGATCCATCTCATCGGAATGCATAGGTACCCAACCACTGCAACTACCTAGTACATAGAATCAAATACTGAATACATAGCTCACACTATCAAACCAAGGAAGTAGTAGAACCAATAGTAGAAACCCCCCCATACTGCTGACAAGGGAGTAATGATAGGTACACTAAAAAGATCATCCAATATGAACTGCATGATGAAGATGAATCTGAAACATCAAATGTGCAGAGAGAGTAAAAACACATATAGAGATACCTGAGGCTAATGTCATTAGGGGAATGCTCACATGAAAAAGAAGAAGGAAAACAAAGGAAAACATCATACCCCCTGGCACTTTATAATGGAGTGCGAGTACAAAGAGAACGAACAAGTGCAAGATCCCATACATGCAATAAAATGACACTTTATCTCAGTGCATGTGCATAAAAGAATGCTACAAAAATGAAGTATACACTGCTCAAAGAAGATCGAAGGCTTCTAAAACAAAAGAATAGCCTAAGATGAGCCATCCCTCAAAGGGAAGAGATCCCAGGACCTGTAACATCCAAGATATCCACCAGAGTGCAGAAATGCAAAAAATTGAATAAAATATACCCGAAGCATAATATGGAAAAATGACTCATAGAAATAGAAAGCTCTTAGAACAAGCTTTTCAACGATATCTTGCTTTCCCAAAATGGAGTCCGGACGCGCAAGATAGAGCTTTCGGAGTGCAAAAATGAACATCTGGCTTTGACAGTAAAAAACACCATAAAAAAAAAAATTAGAAATTCAAACCTCCAGATCTAGATAGAGCTCGGAACTAAATTTTTGACGATATCTTATTTGCCTGATTTCGAAATCGTATGCTCAAGTTATGAGCAAAAAACCACCAAGTGCTTCGGAGGGCCCAAAATGGTGTCTAGATGTGCTGACATCACAACTTCAGGGGCTTAAAATTGACGGTCAAATGACTGTCGTAGCATACAAGCCCTTTGGGGCTAAAATTCTTAGCCCCTAGTCACCATATGACAAGGGGCTAAACTGCATTCGCTAGGCTTAAATTTGACGGCCAAATGGTCGTCGCCAAAAAAATTTTTTTTGCAAAAGCGCATGCATGCCTTTGAATCTGTGCCAGACCTTTTTGTTTTTTAATCTCGATTTGCGTACCAATTTTTTTTAGTCTTAATTTATGCAGCAAATAGAAAAATTTTTACATCAATTTACATGCCAAAATAGATAATTTTACCTCGAGAAGTGTGCTAGTTTGTACAAATTCTACATTGGGAAGCTTGCTAAGCTATCTAGTACCAAAAAAATGCCCCAAAATGCAAAGTTGTCCAAATTTGACGTGGTTTATATCGAAATAGGTTTTTTTGGGTGCTGCGAGCTCAACAATGAGGTCCATTTGAGCTCAAAGTGCACCAAAATTTAGGGACCCCTAATTTTAATAAAAAACCAAAAAAAGACCTAATCTAAAACAGATGAATTTCTAATCTCTAAATCTTTCAAACATGAACAAGTTGTAGTAGATTAGGCTCTGATACTATGTTGGAGTTGATAAAAAACAACCCACAGCTCCCAAGAACACCTAGACGCAAACACCTTTCACAAAAAGAGAGAGAAGCATATAGCTATGGAGACCTGAACGTATGGATCCACAAGAGAGGAGAAATCCTTGATGTGCAAAAACAAAAGTTGCAATCAATAATGAAAATGTCAAAAAAGGTTACAAAGTGTTATGAGATCAATCCTTATAAAAGGAGATCAGAAAACCTAAAAAGGTAAAACCCTAGGTTGCATAATAATAATTAATAAAGCAATTAATTATTATATGCCTAAAGTTTAGCTTAAGTTGAAAGAGGTAATAAGTGACTTAATAATTAAACCAATATGATTCAATTAATAAGAAAACACTTTATTACTCTAAAAAATGTTTCTAGGACATCCTATTCTACTAGTGGATCATCAAAATGCAGCCTCTTTGAAGTACTCTTTGGCTCTGATGGATCCTGTATTCAAACACAAAAGTGAAACCCAAAGTTAGATTAGAATTTAGAATCATAGTCAACAATAATAAATAAAATTTAAACTAAAATTGAACTCTCATATGCCTCGCCTCTCTGTCTCCTCCCGCAGACATGAGACCTAATATATGTCCTTGGTAGCACAGGAACAATGCCACCAATGTTGACTCTGACTTGTATATTTTTGTGAACATGAGATTGATCTACGAGTTACACTATTTAATGTTAAATACTTGGTAGAAAATATATGTTTACAAAATAACTGAATTAACATTAAAACTTACCTATGTTGAAATTTCTTCAGGAAATGTTGGCTGAGTCATCAGTGATACAAACCCTTGGTGTTCTACCTCCCTCAAACTAGGAGTGACCTACAAAAGTCAAACATATACTTCATACTATCATAACTTGATCATATTATATATACTTGATAGTAAAATACATAAAATAACTTTAGAAATATATGTACCATGGGGCTATCACTATGAATGGATATGCCTATGACTCTATCGTGATGATAGGGTCTCATGACATCATCATATGCCACTCTCTATCAAATAAACCATGTAAATTAAAAATGAGTATGCACAACTGACAAGTATACATGTATGCATAAACAAACTAAATTACTTAATTACCTTTCCCTTGTCAACGTCAGACACTTGCACCCCCTCACATTTCCCCCCAGTGGCAACTGGTGACACCTGCATTAGTATGTAATAAGATGATCATAAAAATTAGAAAACAATGTACATATACTATTATAATAATTTAAGGAAGCCAATGAGTACATTAAAACATATGTACTGTGGAACTATCAAGACCAAATGATATGGCCGAAAGCATGGACCCCTCCACCTGTGCCATCTCCTCCTCTGTCATCAACTGAACATAAATGTAACACATAAAAAAAAGTGGTAAATTATTATAATAAAATTCTACTAAAAATCTAAACAATAAAATTTAAATACAATGTAAAAAGTGAACTGTTTACCCTTATCGTAACAATAGGATTCCATGGCTCTGTATGCTCCTGATGCACATCTTCATGAGGTGCTTTAGTGCCTATAGTGTGCTATGTAGAATCGTCCACCTTAAAGATGTAATTATATGCATCACTATCATTCAAGGGACCTAAGCACATATTCTTGCACATAATACAAGTTTGAGGCACACAAACATGTGAGCTCGTGGAGGATGTGGAAGGGCCGGAAGCATCAATAGGAGGAGGCAACAATGTCATGCTCTACGTAACCAGCAGATCACTCAAGGTGTGAATGGATCAAATAGTTTATGAGCTGGCCTTAACAATAATGTTAGGATGCTGCACTATGGGAGGTGGTGAAATCTCAAGAGGGGGGACATATGTGCGAGATTTTACCCGTTGTGCCCATGGCTTGTCCTAAGGAGTGCCTTCAGCATACAATTTTTTAATAAAATAAAATTGGACATCCAAATTGTTGTGAGGTGGTCTATCAAAAACCATCCACCAGCGATCCCAAAAGTTGTCACGTATTGCACTATTTGTGCACTATTTGTTCATGACTTGATCATAGTCAAGCCCATCGTCAAACTAGGCATTCATGGAATCATGCCAAAGAAGTGCAACACTATGTTGCTCTGTAAGTTTCTCCATGTTTTCAATAATGAAGTTCAAAGTGGTAAACATGGGACTCAATGTGCTGATATTGGCATATGTAGTTTGAAATCCTCTAAGCTGATTTAGATTGTCTCCTATGAGATCCTCTAAATGGTGAGGGTTTGACATTGGTTCATCTTCTAAGAGTAGGGGATTGTTGGGAGGTGGTTCTGGATTGTTTACAGGATCATTAGGAGGGTTTTCTGATTCCATGTCTGATTACAATTAGAAAACAAATAGATAATTACAATGAATTTTTTTAAAAAATATTAAAACTCATTTAAATGGGCTAATTTTTATATAAAAAACTATAAACTTCTATTAATAAACAATTAAAAAAATAAAAACAATAAAAATTTGAAGATTGAACTTACCTTAGATTGAAGCAAAATCAGATAGAGGATTTAAAATCGGATATCAGAAATCCCTAGCCGCATTCAACATTTTCACAATGAAAATGTTGAACATAGTTGGGGTATGAAATATATAATTACTGGATAATATCAGATATTCAATTAGGCCCATGCTTTGGGTTTTGGCTTGGCCAAGTGTACTAACACCCATGCCTACTAAAAAGTCAACAAATCCATTTGTGCGCTTTTGGACGAGTGAAAAGTTTATTTTTTCACATCACCACTTTTTGGCATACCATGATCCTACACATACCCTTAGTTGCTCCACAAAAGAGTGGAAACCATGCATGGTTTGGGATTATGAATCCAAGGAGGCTGCAGATTCCACCCCTCCCTTGGGATTTTTCACCAACTTCATCATTTTGATTCTGTCATTAAAATTTCATAATCTTGCTTTGATGGATCTAAACTTTGCCATGAATCTGAGAGGCATTTCCTTGGTCTTAATCATTTGAAATCCTACCATGAATCCACCTACTGTGATTATTTGATTAGGATGGTGGAAATTCCACCTTGGTTGGGATTGACAATCCTAAGAGACAGGTGAATCCCACCTTCTCTCAATGCAATTTTTTCATTGCTCTTCATCATTGATAATTTTCTCTTGCAAACTCACCTATTTCATCCATGTTCAATCACCTTTGTCCCTTTGTTTCAAGCTCATATTTTCATTTCATATAGATCTAGTAATGCCTTCATTCTGGAGGTTTGATTGAAGAGATGGAAATATCAAGGTTTTTGGGATTGAAAATTCAAAGAGGGAAACAAATTCCATCCCCCCCTTGGGATTTTTCCCCACTTCAAAACTTCATTTTTACATCATTTCACACTCATTCAACTCAATTATGTTTACAACTTAACTTCAAAATGGGGGGTTCATACTTAATACAATATGATTTGTTCATACTGAAGCCCGATTTCTCATGTTTGTTTTCATTCCCTCAATCTAATTTTTTTTTTTCTAATGATTTGATGTTTCAACTTGTATTATCTTAAAATGGAAGCACTTCCATGATAAGAGCATTTAGCCCTCCGAGTAAGTGGTCTAGGGTCATGTCAAGCACCTTGATTGGGTCTTTGCATGGATCTAGTTGTTTCCCCCTTGTTTTTCTTCTCTCTCACTATTTCCAGCCTCTTTCTAACAGAATTTATTTAAGAATCTAAAGACTTTGACTTTCTGGGTCAAGGATGACCTAGACCCCAACCTAGGTAAAGGATGACCTCAACCCTGACCTAGGGCAGAGACTACCTCATCCTTGACCCCAAGTCAAAATTTTAGTTTTTGGAAGTTTTGGGATATCGGGTTTTGGAAAGTTTTATTTTCCCGCTTTCGGGTCAGCTGTTTCGGATTTTGGAATGGTAAAACCTTAAATTGCATTTAATCTAGGTGCATTTATAGGGGTTAAGATTAATTGGGATTTAATTCTCCAATGTTGGCCTCTCTAGAAGTTTGTGTCCTAGATCACTATAAAAGGAAGCCTTCCTCTCTCATTTTCTCCATCCCTCAAGTGCAATCAAGTTTTGTGAGAATGTCCACAATCAAGCAATTGCATCCATCAATCAGCAAGAGCTCTCAAGAAAGATCAAGAAAGAATTTCATCAAGCATTTTCAAGGAAGCATTCAAGTCCTCTTCTCCATTCAAGTTCTCCATTGAAGATCAAGGATTCAAGCATTCAAGCCTTTGAAGGGATTTGGTTCAAGCATTCAAGATTCATCATTCAAAACCCTAGATCTAGCCTTCATGGTGGTGTGATCTTCCTTCAAGATCCTTTGTTCATCTTCAAGATCCATTCATTCTTCCTTCAAGGTGGATTCCAAGCATGAAATCATGGAGGTTTTGATTTACATTTGTTAATGTTATGTTCAATCTTTCATATCAATATACTTGTTTACATTTGAAATAAAATTGCATATCTATTAAATTTCATAGCTTTGTTGTTAGATCTACTTCTACTACTTGCTAGCATTCTCTATTTCAATTCCATTATTAAGATTGATTCCAAACTGGGGTTTGACCAAAGCAAATCCCTCATCCAAAAAACAAAACCATTTTTCCTATAGGTACAGGTACATGACAACAAATTGAAGCACATATTTGGATACCCTTTTCAACAAACTTTCAAGATCTGCGAATAGAATTTTCGTTAGAGCTATTTTAGGTCAGGGATGACCTTTAGTGGGGATAGGATTTTTCCTCGAGGTAAGACTTTGCCTTGCTATTTGAGTAAAAGTTGACCTGATCTCAGAAGGATAAAAATTTTCTGGGTTTTCTCTGTCTCGACATTTCCAGTCCGGAGTAGGTTGTAGAATTTCTCGAAACTATGCACATACATAAAAAAATAGTGATTTCTTCTTCATCCTTCTTTCAAGATAAGTATTTCTATTTTATCTAGTTTATATGTCCATAACATTTTCCATCACATATATTTCATCCCCTATCCATACTCAATCTCAATTAATAGAGGTGAACCTCAATTTACCTCTATTCATTTTGGTGAACCTGACACGCTTACCCTCCTTTCTTTTGTGGATTTAGATGCTCTATTATGTTAGATCTTCCTTTGTATTCCCTTATGTGTTCACCTTCACTATTTATTTTTGTGAACCCCGCACGCTTACCCTCCTTTCTTTTGTGGATTTAGATGTGTGGTTTAATCTCTTCTTGCATTAAGATTAGGTTTATTTTATGCTCTTGCATTTTAAATTCAAAAATAGAAAAAAATCTATATATTCAATAAAATACAAAAACATTTCTTGCATTTCAAAAACTATGAAGATTCTTAGGATGCTTTGGTGTGTGGACATGTTCTTTATTACCCTTCTTTTAGCATCACTTTACCATATCTATGATGTTTATGAGAGTATCATTCACTTCATTACATTGATGATCCTTCATTTTTCTCTTGCCTATGCTTTTGTGAAATTGACTGATAATAGTCTTCCTACATTCAAAACTTTCATTAAAGATTCATGTGGTAGACTTATTATGCTCTTGGATTATGTGAAGAATTTGGTAGATGATACACCATCTTCTAATCTTCCTAATCCTAATCCTATCATTCCTAATTTGATTCCTAATCTTCCTATTCCTAATCTGATGCCTAGCTCTCCATCTGCTATCCCTAGTTCTTCCCATACTTATGATGGGATTGAAGCTATAGTTCAAGATGCGGATGTGCAAGATTTCTTTGATTTACCTTCTCCTCTGATTCATGATGATATTAAAGGAAAGGGTAAAGAAACTTCTTCAAAACCTATTATTCCACCTTATACAAACTTTACTCATGAGCATGATAAACAATCACCCCCCGTAGAAGCTTTACATGATATGTACACTACAAGATATAATATGATAACTAAACAAGGTTATAGAGGTTTAGGGCTTGGAGTTAATGAGCATGGTATCAAGTATCCAGTTCATATACCCCCTAAATCAGATTTTCATGGTGTTGTTTGTTCACAATCTCAAGTCAAGGTAGGTGATGTTGATCGTCGTCCTCCTCTTCATATTCTTCTCCCTACACCTAAAATAGATAATCCTGATACTCGTCAACATGTAGCTAAGAAGGTGTATGTTCAATTAATGAATTCCAAAAAAGAAATCTTTAAACCTATACCAAAAAATACTTTATCCAAGTACAAATGTCCTTTTCATTATAGTAATACATATTTACTTGCTGATTGTAAACATTTTAGGTTATATGTTAGAGAAAGAGCTGCTTTAGGAATTATATCTCATTCTCATGCAGTTTTACCATTCCTTCATAATTTTGATATAGGGGATTCCTCTCCTTCTGATATAATATAGATTTCATCTCCTCTTGTCTCTGGATGGGGGGCAAGAGGTGTATTTCCATCCAGTTTCCTAGGATCCGTTAGGCTTTTTATTGGGCTTAATTGGTATTCTTTCTCTCCTATCTCTCTATGGTTTTGTATTATGTTTATAATCATCCATAGATCCTATGCAAGATATCTTTTCTAAGATATTTGTTTTGCAAAGACATCCCTTGCCTTCATCCCCGGGGGGCAAGGTTCTTCCTTCTTCCTCTTTGTCTAGGGAACTGCTTTCCTTAGCTTAGTGGTATTAATTTATATTGCATTATTATTTCATCATATTAATAGATGTTTTGATTATGGATAACCTTTTTATAGAAGAGGTTTTTGTCCTAGGTCATAACGTCTTCTCTATGTTGCAAATTATGTTCTTTATAAACAGTTACCCTGGTTTTGGTGTTAGAGTTGTTTCCCTCATTCCAAAGATTCCTTTTCCTCTTCTTTGTAGGAGGCTTGATGATTGAGTCTTTGTTCCCACCTAATTTATCTTTGAAACATTATATTTTATCTAAAAATCACTCCTCTATGGTGGGGATCTTGTTGATAAGATCTCTTTCATTGAGGATCCTTTTCCATGAGTGACATATCCTTTTCACAATTATCTATACTCTTGGATGTAGGGGTCAATATACCTCGCTAAGAATATGGTGTACATTGATGTAAACATGATATCTCCTTGTATTGTGAAGTAGGTATCCTCTTCCTCTTCCTTATCTTGTCTAGTAGACTGCCATGATAAGGAGGGGGGCATATATAGGGTTTCCCTTGTACTATAGTTTTTATTTATTTTATATGCTAAATATTGGAAGGTAACACACATAAGTTGCTAAATCCAAAAGAGACATGCATTTTTCAATTTTCAATATGCTAAATCTTGGAAGGTAACACACATAAGTTGCTAAATCCTAAAGAGACACACATTTCCAATATGCTAAATCTTCCAAAGGTAACAGACATAAGTTGCTAAATCTTGGGGAGACATGCATTTCATATTCATAGTGATACAAGAAGGTGGATGTATTGGTAGTCCAGAAGTCGTCAGAAGACACATTACAATTGCAAGCATAATTTATGGGTGAACTATCAGGTTTGGCCACTTATTTGGCTCTCCCTCCAAGGTGATTCACGGTAAGGTGGGCATCTTACTAGGTGAGGTTTCTTTCTTTTTGCTTTCATGCTAGTAGGACTAGATCATGAAGCTATGTTATTTATAGTGTTTCTCTTGTCTTTCTTATGTAATCATTTATGATTTTATGATAGTTTTCCAAATATGATATTAGTATGAGAAATATTTCTTAGCAAGGTTTCTTATCCTAATTGATTTGGGTTTGTTTGTACTAAACCCTCTTTTGTGTTGTTTTTGGTTTTCTTTTTGCACCCTCATGCGTGTATGTTGAGTTAGAATCCTTAGCTTGGGGGCTTGTTTCCTTAGCTAAGTGTTATTTTATCTCATTGTGAATCCGCTCAGACCTTTTCTTTCTTCTCCTTTACCAAGAGTTTGCATCGAGTCCATACTCTTGCTAAAGTGGGGGCTTAATGTATCATTTTAAAATGGAAGCACTTCCATGATAAGAGAGTTTAGCCCTTTGAGTAAGTGGTATGGGGTCATTTCAAGCACCTTGATTGGGTCTTTGCATGGATCTAGTTGTTTCCCCCTATTATGCTTCTCTCTCCCTGTTTCTAGCCTCTTTCTAACAGACTTTCTCTGAGAATCTGAAGACTTTGACTTTCTAGGTCAAGGATGACCTAGACCCTGACCTAGGTCAAGGATGACCTTGACCCTAACCTAGGGAAGAGACTACCTCATCCCTAACCCTAGGTCCAAATTTTAGTTTCCATAAGTTTCAGGATGTCAGATTTTAGAAAGTTTTATTTTCCCGCTTCCGGGTCGGGTGTTTCAGATTTTGGAATGGTAAAACCTTAAATTTCATTTAATCTAGGTCCATTTCTAGGGGTTAAGATTAATTGGGATTTAATTCTCCAATGTTGGCCTCTCTAGAATTTTATGCCCTAGATCACTATAAAAGGAAGCCTTCCTCTCTCATTTTCTCCATCCCTCAAGTGCAATCGAGTTTTGTGAGAACATCCACAATTGAGCAATTGCATCCATCAATCATCAAGAGCTCTCAAGAAAGATCAAGAAAGCATTTCATCAAGAATTTTAAAGGAAGCATTCAAGTCCTTTTCTCCATTCAAGTTCTCCATTGAAGATCAAGGATTCAAGCATTCAATCCTTTGAAGGGATTTGGTTCAAGCATTCAAGATTCATCATTCAAAACCCTAGATCTAGCCATCATGGTGGTGTGATCTTCCTTCAAAATCCTTTGTTCATCTTCAAGATCCATTCATTCTTCCTTCAAGGTGGATTCCAAGGATGAAATCATGGAGGTTTTGATTTGCATTAGTTAATGTTATGTTCAAGCTTTCATATCAATATACTTGTTTACATTTGAAATACAATTGCATATCTATTGAATTTCATAGCTTCATTGTTAGATCTACTTCTACTACTTGCTAGCATTCTCTATTCCAATTCCATTATTAAGGTTGATTCCAAACTAGGGTTTGACCAAGGCAAACCCCTCATCCAAACAACAAAACCATTTTTCTTGCAGGTAAAGGTACATGACAATAAATTGAAGTACAAATCTGGATACCCTTTTCGGCAAACTTCTAGGATCTGCGAATAGAATTTCTGTCAGAGTTATTTTAGATCAAGGATGAACTTCAGTGGGGGGTAGGATTTTTCCTCGAGGTAAGACTTTTCCCCGCTATCTGGGTCAAAGTTGACCTGACCTCAGAAGGATAAAAGTTTTTTGGGTTTTTTATGTCTCAAAATTTCCAATTTGGAGTAGGTTGCAGAATTTCCCGAAACTATGCACAAACATCAGAAAACAATGATTTCTTCTTCAGCCTTCTTTCAAGATAAGTATTTATGTTTTATCTGGTTTATATGTCCATAACATTTTCCATCACATATATTTCATCCCCTATCCATACTCAGTCTCAATTAATAGAGGTGAACCTCAATCTACCTCTATTCATTTTGGTGAACCTGACACGCTTACCCTCCTTTCTTTTATGGATTTAGATTTATGGTTTAATCTCCTCTTGTATTAAGATTAGGTTTATTTTATGCTCTTTCATTTTAAATTCAAAAATTCAAAAAATCTATATATTCAATAAAATACAAAAACATTTCTTACATTTCAAAAACTATGAAGATTCTTAAGATGCTTTGGTGTGTGGTCATGTTCTTTATTACCCTTTTAGCATCGCTTTACCATACCTATGATGTTTATGAGAGTATCATTCACTTCATTACATTGATGATCCTTCATTTTTCTCTTGCCTATGCTTTTGTGAAATTGACTGATAATAGTCTTCCTACATTCAAAACTTTCATTAAAGATTCATGTGGTATACTTAATATCCTCTTGGATTATGTGAAGAATTTGGTAGATGATACACCATCTCCTAATCTTCCTAATCCTAATCCTATCATTCCTAATTTGATTCCTAATCTTCCTATTCCTAATCTGATGCCTAGTTCTCCATCTTCTATCCCTAGTTCTTCCTGTACTTATGATGGGATTCAAGCTATAGTTCAGGATATAGATGTGAAAGATTTCTTTGATTTACCTTCTCCTCCAATTCATGATGATATTAAAGGAAAGTGTTAAGAAACTTCTTCAAAACCTATTATTCCACCTTATACAACCTTTACTCATGAGCATGATAAACAATCACCTCCTATAGAAGCTTTACATGATATGTACACTACATGATATAATATGATAACTAAACAAGGTTATAGAGGTTTAGGGCTTGGAGTTAATGAGCATCGTATCAAGTATCTGGTTCATATACCCCCTAAACAAGATTTTCATGGTGTTGGTTGTTTGCAATCTCAAGTCAAGGTAGGTGATGTTGATTGTCATCCTCCTCTTCATATTCTTCTCCCTACACCTAAAATAGATAATCTTGATACTTGTCAAGATGTAGCTAAGAAGGTGTATGTTCAATTAATGAATTCCAAAAAAGAAATATTTAAACCTATACCAAAAAATACTTTATCCAAGTACAAATGTCCTTTTCATTATAGTAATACACATTTACTTGCTGATTGTAAACATTTCAAGTTATATGTTAGAGATAGAGCTGCTTTAGGAATTATATCTCATTCTCATGCAGTTTTACAATTCCTTCATACTTTTGATATAGGGGATTCCCCTCCTTCTGATATAATATAGATTTCATCTCCTCTTGTCTCTGGACTAGGGGGCAAGAGGTGTATTTCCATCCAGTTTCCTAGGATCTGTTAGGCTTTTTATTGGGCTTAATTGGTATTCTTTCTCTCCTATCTCTCTATGGTTTTGTATTATGTTTAAAATCATCCATAGATCCTATTCAAGATATCTTTTCTAAGACATTTGTTTTGCAAAGACATCCCTTGCCTTCATCCCTAGGGGGAAAGGTTCTTCCTTCTTCCTCTTTGTCTAGGGAACTGCTTTCCTTAGCTTAGTGGTATTTATTTATATTGCAATATTATTTCATCATATTGATAGATGTTTTGATTATGGATAACCTTTTTATAGAAGAGGTTGTTTTCCTAGGTCATCTCCTCTTCTCTATGTTGAAAATTATGTTCTTTATAAACACTTACCCTAGTTTTGGTGTTAGAGTTGTTTCCCTCATTCCAAAGATTCCTTTTCCTCTTCTTTGTAGGAGGCTTGATGATTGAGTCTTTGTTCCCACCTAATTTATATTTGAAAGATGATATTTTAAAAAAAAAGCACTCCTCTATGGTGGGGGTCTTGTTGATAAGATCTCTTTCATTGAGGATCCTTTTCCATGAGTGACATATCCTTTTCACGATTATCTATACTTTTGGATGTAGGGGTCAATATCCCTCACTAAGAATATGGTGTACATTGATGTAAACATGATATCTCATTGTATTGTGAAGTAGGTATCCTCTTCCTCTTCCTTATCTTGTCTAGTAGACTGCCATGATAAGGAGGGGGGCATATATAGGGTTTCCCTTGTACTATAGTTTTTATTTATTTTATATGCTAAATATTGGAAGGTAACACACATAAGTTGCTAAATCCTGAAGAGACACACATTTTTCAATTTTCAATATGCTAAATCTTGGAAGGTAACACACATAAGTTGCTAAATCCTAAAAAGACACGCATTTCCAATATGCTAAATCTTCCAAAGGTAATGCACATAAGTTGCTAAATCCTGAGGAGACACACATTTCATATTCATAGTGATACAAGAAGGTGGATCTATGGGTATTCTAGAAGCCATCAGAAGATGCATTACAATTGCAAGCTTAGTTTATGGGTGAACTATCAGGTTTGGCCACCTATTTGGCTCTCCCTCTAGGGTGATTCACAGTAAGGTGGGCATCTTACTAGGTGAGGTAATCACTTTCTTCTTTCTTTCTTTTTTCTTTCATGCTAGTAGGACTGGATCATGAAGCTAAGTTATTTATAGTGTTGTTCTTTTCTTTCTTATATTTATGGTTTTATGATAGCTTTTCAAATATGACATTAGTATGAGAAATATTTCTTAGGAAGGTTTCTTATGCTAATTGATTTGGGTTTGTTTGTACTAACCCCTCTTTTGTGTTGTTTTTTTTTTTTTTTCGCACCCTCGTGCGTGTATGTTGAGTTAGAATCCTTAGCCTGGGGGCTTGTGTCCTTAGCTAAGTGTTATTTTATCTAGTTGTGAATCTACTCAGATCTTTTCTTTCTTCTCCTTTACCAAGAGTTTGCATCGAGTCCATGTTCTTGTTAAAGTGGGGGCTTAATGTATCATCTTAAAATGGAAGCACTTCCATGATAAGAGAGTTTAGCCCTCTGAGTAAGTGGTTTGGGGTCATGTCAAGTGCCTTGATTGGGTCTTTGCATGGATCTAGCTATTTTCCCCCTATTATGCTTCTCTCTCCTTGTTTCCAGCCTCTTTTTGACAGACTTTCTTTGAGAATATGAATACTTTGACTTTTTGGGTCAAGGATGACCTGAAGTGTCAAGGATGACCTAGAACCTAACCTAGGTCAAGGATGACTTTGACCCTGACCTAAGGCAAAGAATACCTCATCCTTGACCCCAGGTCCAAATTTTAGTTTTCAAAAGTTTCTGGATGTCGGGTTTCGAAAAGTTTTATTTTCCCGCTTCCAGGTCGGCTGTTTCGGATTTCAGAATGGTGAACCCTTAAATTGCATTTAATCTAGGTTCATTTCTAGGGGTTAAGATTAATTGGGATTTAATTCTCCAATGTCAGCCTCTCTAGAATTTTGTGCCCTAGATCACTATAAAAGGAAGCCTTCCTCTCTCATTTTCTCCATTCCTCAAGTGCAATCAAGTTTTGTGAGAACATCCACAATCAAGTAATTGCATCCATCAATCATCAAGAGCTCTCAAGTAAGATCAAGGAAACATTTCATCAAGCATTTTTAAGGAAGCATTCAAGTCCTCTTCTCCATTCAAGTTCTCCATTGAAGATCAAGGATTCAAGCATTCAAGCCTTTGAAGGGATTTGGTTCAAGCATTCAAGATTCATCATTCAAAACCCTAGATCTAGCCATCATGGTGGTGTGATCTTCCTTCAAGATCCTTTGTTCATCTTCAAGATCCATTCATTCTTCCTTCAAGGTGGATTCCAAGCATGAAATCATGGAGGTTTTGATTTACATTTGTTAATGTTATGTTCAAGCATTCATATCAATATACTTGTTTACATTTGAAATATAATTGCACATTTATTGAATTTCATAGCTTCATTGTTAGATCTACTTCTACTACTTGCTAGCATTCTCTATTTCAATTCCATTATTAAGGTTGATTCCAAACCAGGGTTTGACCAAGGCAAACCCCTCATCCAAACAACAAAACCATTTTTCTTGTAGGTACAGGTATAGGACATCAAATTGAAGTACAGATCTGGATACCCTTTTCGGCAAACTTCTGGGATCTGCAAACAAAATTTTCATTAGAGCTATTTCAGGTCAAGGATGACCTTTAGTGGGGGGTAGGATTCTACCCTAGGGTAAGACTTTTCCCTGCTATTTGGGTCAAAGTTGACCTGACCTCAGAAGGATAAAAGTTTTTTGGGTTTCCTCTGTCTCGGCATTTCCAATCCAGAGCAGGTTATAGAATTTCCTGAAATTGTGCACAGACATCAGAAAACAATGATTTCTTCTTCAGCCTTCTTTCAAGATAAGTATTTCTATTTTATCTAGTTTATATGTCCATAACATTTTCCATCACATATATTTCATCCCGTATCCATACTCAATCTCAATTAATAGAGGTGAACCTCAATTTACCTCTATTCACAACTATGCTAAGTTGACTCCCTATCATCTTAGGACACCCTTAGGTAAAATTTGAAGGTGGACTAGGATTTTTAGTCAAGAGAGAAGGGTGGAAATTGGAGGTGTGTTGGGATTATGAATTCCAAGAGGAATGTGGATTCCACCTTCTCTCTAGGTTTTTTTACCTTTATTTTGTCTCAACACTTAGTCATTTTCTTGCTTTTGAAGTTTTCCCCCAACCATTGAAATGGATTTGTAGGGCATTTTGCTACTATTTTGCCTTCAATTTCACTCTACCTAGAGTCTAATCTAAATATTGATATTGTTTGTTCATCCCCTTCTTACTCTCATACCTTGCTCAAGACCAACTGACTTCAAATTTTGGAAAATTTTTACTACATCAAACTCACCTTCAGAGTAGGATACTTGAAAGTGCTACCAACTAAAACTACTTAAGACCACTACTCCTAGTGCTAAAGGAAAAAGAGGGGGTCCCCATTTGCAATGGGGTGATGGTGTGAAAACCTCACAATAGGTCCAATCTAACCTTGCCATTACATCCTGAAGGCTCAAAAACCCTAAGAATATTCATCAAATTATAGATTTTGGAAATTTCATCCTGGGTCAAGAGGTTATTTTCAATCTGCATCATTGGTACAAAATCTGTACATCACACAGATCTGTACAATACAAACTGATGAAAAAAATTCAACCCCCCGCCTTCCTTTAGGCCAATCCATGGAAATATCTTGCTTAAAGTGTTATTTATTTTCAAAATGTGTGGTCTCTTTGGGCATTTTTTTATCATTGGTACAATATTGCTTTCAACATTAAAAAAATTCTTTAATTTTTTTTTTCTAAAGTCACCTCAAAAGGCCAACATCATACTTTGACATTGGGTGACGATATATTTGGTGTGGTCAAGGATTTTTATTAAGCCATATCTCATTTTTTCAAGGTGAAATCATTGAATTGTTGAGGTTGATTTAAATTTGGTTTGCCTTTGTAATTGTGAATTAATTAGTGGCGGTTTGTTCAAAGTTTATTGGAGCTGAATTTTCTTACCTGCGACTTCTACACATGGTATTGGGTTTGGAGCTATGTATTTCTATTGTTTAGCGGTTGACATTGCATATTGGTGGCCAAGTATTTCTTTCTGTCTAGAGCTTCAAAAGGTGCCATGCCAAATGTAGAGTGGTAGGTGTTATTGTAAGAAACATTTACTGCTAGCAAGTTCTACCAATTGTATTGTTGATCCTTGCATTGAATATTCCATATCCTCCAATACCTGATTTACTTTGTCCTACAATATGTCTAAGGATGATAAGAGCAATTGAAGTTTGACTTCATCCCAAGAGGTGAAGCTCTTGAACTAATCTCTCAATTTTGATAGGTGAATCCTTCGAATCATTTCTAGGAATCAAGTGTGCAAACTTAGTCAATTTGTTGACCACTACCAAAACATATTGTGATTAAACTTAGACACTTGCAACCTCTTAATAAACTTCATGATGACTTCTTACCATTTATACTTAGGAATATTGTGTAGATGTATAAGTTTTGAGCTCTGATTTGCTAGCATTGCAAACAAAGCTTTCCACAAAATCAGCGACATTCTCTTAATACATGGCTAGAGATTTATTGGATTTAAATTAGATATAAACTTCATTGCTTTAGGGTGACTTTAATAAGAAGCATTAGTGCATTCTCCAATAATTCATATCTAGGGTCTCCTTGATTTAGGACATAAACCTTTCCTTGATGTTTTATTAACCCATCTGAATTAAACTGGTATCAATGATCCTAAGCATTGACCTCCAAGGCATATTTTATTCTCAAATAGTGTCTATCTTCTCCCAGTTGCTTTATAATTTATAGTCGATTGTTTGAATGTAGTTCTCACTATGAGTATGGCTGAAATATGAGAATTATAAATCAAAGCATCTGCTACTCTATTACATTTACCCATGATGTAGTAGAACTCAAAATCACCCTTCTTGGAAATTTAAGCCATATATGCTATCATATATTCAGATTTTGTTAGGCGGAGATATACTTGAACTCTAAATGATCAATTTTTAGCTAAAACAACCTTCCAAGCAAAATCATGTTACCACTATTGGATATTCCATCATTTACTCCATGAGATAGTTTGTTTCCATAGTATGTTAATAGTTTGATCAAGTCTATTTTCTCTGTGAGTTTGTTGCAAGAAATTTTTTATAGGCTAAGGTTATTTATACCCGACATCTAATAGACAAATCCATGGAATATTTGTTGGACTTGGGTTTTTGATGTTTCTCAATATTGTTTGATATGGTATCAGAGCCTACCGATCATCCTTGTGCCTAGCCAAATATTTCAATTTACCGGTGCTGAGAATAAGTGTAGAAAAAGGTGCAACGAGAGAGTGATTCACAACGAAATCCATAATGGATACATGAGCTTGAAGGGTTCTCTATTTCCAATGAGTACATGTCATGACTTGAAGTCCCTCTTTTTGGAATACGTGATAAAGAAGGAACCATTTCTGACTTGTGAGCATATCTAGAGGTAGTTGCTACGGCCTGTATGTCTATTTCATTTTTTGATGCTTGATGCTTTCCCATGATGAGTATTTCTCTAATTTGGTTTGTTCCCTTTTTGGGCTTTGTGGTACTACAATATTTTGAGATGAGATTATCTGAGCATATTGAGTGTTCGATGGTGAAGAAATTTGGCATATTATTCTTAGCCATGGAATGCCAAGATAACATGGAACAAGATCTAGCACATGAAACTAATATTTCTTGAAAATCATTGTAGGGGTATTAATTTTTTGAATTCTTTATTCTATTTGTCTATTTAGGCTAGGTGAGCTCAGTGCATGACTTTGGCAGTGAGTCTTTCAAGCGATATGCACATGCCTAGATATTCTACTGCTAGCAATTCTCTAGGCTGCCTACAAACCTCAAAGCCACTTTATTGGTTCTACAAAATGTGTGCTTGATAAATAGTACAAGCATGATCCTTCTAAATTTTGAGCAAGCTTGGAAATCAATATGTTGAAGGCGATGTGAATGTTGAAGATAATAATAGATTGTGAGAGATTTAGCACCTAAGAGTTCCATCAAGTTCTCCTTGTTAGAGAAGATAAAAACTTACCATATATGTTGTAGTTTGGGTTGATTGATTAAATTGAAGGTTGTAGAATGTCTAGATTAGTGCAAAGCTCAGGTTTCATA
Organism: Chamaecyparis obtusa; assembly: GCA_027943335.1. Taxonomy (NCBI): domain Eukaryota; kingdom Viridiplantae; phylum Streptophyta; class Pinopsida; order Cupressales; family Cupressaceae; genus Chamaecyparis; species Chamaecyparis obtusa. The sequence continues at coordinate 316,772 of BSBK01000610.1, forward strand.
TATATTTCATTTTGTTTTCTGGATGAGTGAATGAATGATGTTTTAGAAAACTCAAGAGTCCTCTATTTTGGATACATGCAAATCACCTAATATGTATTTATTGGCACAATTAGTGACTAAGGATAGTGATCTAGCTATGTTAGGCATCATATATTTGGTCATTTGAGCATTGGTTATTGTCTTATGTTACACTTAGTTAGAAAAACATGGTCAATGGGATTTCATCCCTTGAGAAGTCAAGTGCTATTTGCTCTAGTTATATTGTTGGAAAACAACATTGAACACCCTTCCCTCCTAGTGAGCATCGTGCAAGCCAACCTTTACAGTTGGTGCATACCAATCTATGTGGGCTTATGGAACCTAGTCACAATGGTTTCAGGTATGTTCAATTTTTTATTGATGATCACACCAGGATAAAGTGGGTATATTTCTGGTAGCACCAAGATGAAGCATTTTATACTTCAATGAGTTTTGCACTCTTGGGGAGAAAGATATGAATCATCGTATTTGTTTCCTTTGCTCAGATTGGGGGGAATACACCAACACAAAATTCTCCACCTACTTGAAGGACAATGGAATTCAATGTCGACTGACTGCAACTTACACACCTTAGAAAAATGGAGTTTCTAAACAACAAAATTTCATCATCATGGAGATGGTAAGTAGCATGTCAAAGGATTCTAAATTAGGATATTCTTATTGGGCTAAAGCTATGCATACAATTGTTTATCATTTGAAGGTACCCCAACCAAAGAACTTGATGGCTTCACAATAGAAGAAGCTTGGATAGGGGTAAAGCCATCTATCTTTCACCTTTGTGTCATTGGTTTCATAACATACATGTACATTCCTAAGAAACTAAGAAAGAAGCATGATGAAAATTCTATGAAATGTATTCTTCTTGGTTATAGTAATTAATCTAAGGCATATCAAATTATGGATCCTAAGAAAAAGAAGATATGCATTAGGAGAGATATCATTTTTAATGAAGAGAGTTAGTCAAGTTCAACTCCTACATCACCACCTACTCTAAATAGTGCTCATATATTCAACATGGATGGGAAAAGTGATGGGATTGTTGATAGTCAACTTAATTCAACACCCACAAATGTAAGGAGACCTATGCATAAGTGGTATACTAGTAAATTCATGATGCAAATCTAGACAAAGTTCTGGACACTTCAACTTTAGGTCCAAGGACTCCCAACATGGTTTGCAATGAGGTAAATCTAGTGGCAATGAGTACAATTATTGATAACTTCAAACCATCTAATGTTAATGAAACACAAGAGTCAAATTCTTTGAAAGAGGTTGTGGATGTAGAGTATTAATCTTTAATGAAAAAAAAGACTTGGGGGCTTGTTGATCTACCGTAGATGTTTAAGTATAAGGCAGATGGTAGTATAGATAAACATAAGGCCAAAGTTGTAGCTAAGGGTTATACCCAAAAAGAAGGGATAGCCTATGAGGAAACATTTTCTCTCCCACGAAAGATAAAAATAATTAGAATGATTTTTTCTTTAGCTACTCAATTTGGATGGAAATTGTACCAAATGGATGTAAAAATTGCATTTCTCAATGGAGACCTTAAGGAAGAAGGCTATATGATGCAGCTAGAGGGATACATTACACTTGGTAAAGAAGATAAAGTATGAAAACTTCTTAAGTCCATATATGGTCTCAAATAGGCTCCTAAAGCTTGGTATATTAAAATTTATGATCATTTGTTTCAATAGGCATCCATATGATCCAAAACTCTACCTCAAGGATCAAGGGGGGGGGGGGGAACATTGTGATCATTAATGTATATGTTGATGACTTAGTTATCACAAAAAAATTAAAACAAAATGGTTGAGACAACAAAAAATGAGCTCAAGAAGGCTTTTGAGATGACATATCTTGAGCTACTGCACTATTGTCTAGGCTTAGAGGTATGGAAAACAAATCTCACCATATCTTTATATCTAAAAGAAAATATGCCAAGACATTGTTCAACAAGTTCATAATGATGGATTTGAAGCCTATGTCTACACCCATGGAATCAAGATCACAATCATCTGATTTTGATCCATTTCCTTAGGTAAATGCAACTCTTCATTAAAAAATGATTGGAGGTTTGATTTAATTGACTTATACTAGACCATATATATCACAGTTACGTAAGAGGAGATTTCCACAATCCATGATAATAAGATGCAAGAGTTTCTGGTTTAGATTTTGGTCATTAATATATATGTTGATGACATAGTTTTCACATAAAACTTAAAAGCAATGGCTGAGACAACCAAAAATGCTCTGAAGAAGGCTGTAGAGATGACAGATCTTGAGCTATTGCACTATTATCTAGGCTTAGAGGTATAGAAAACAAATCTCAGCATATTTTTATATCTAAAATAAAATATGCCAAGACATTGTTCAAGAAGTTCAAAATGATGGATTCAAATCCTATGTCTACACCAATGGGATCAAGATTGCAATTATCTATTTTTTATCCATCTCCCTAGGTAAATGCAACTCTCCATCAAAAAATGATTTGGGGTTTGATTTATTTGACTTATACTAGACCAAATATCATATTTGTGCAAAGAGGAGATTTCAACAATCCATGATAATAAGCTACAAGAGTTTCTGGATTAGATTGTATTGAATATTTTTGCATCAACATTTTGGATCACACTTAGTGATCCATCATCATGATGAAAGATAGCATAAGAGAGCACAAGGAGAAAATTAGATAATTTTGTAGACCTAAACAAGCTAAATAGAGTGGAAGATGTGGAAGTATAGAAGACATATGACAATTGATGTGATAGAAAATAATTAAAAAAGAGAAAAGACAAGGGTCCAAAGACTTAAACAAAAGAAAACATAAGAAAAGAGAAAACAAATATGCCAAAAAACAACAAAAGGAAAGAAAAATTATAAACCAAAAAATACTTAAAATAAATAGAATTTAATAAGAGTAAGAAAATAAATATACATATGTATGTATACATACATACATACATACATACATACATACATACATACATATGTATATATACATATTTTCTTCTCATTGTCTTTCCTTTCTTTTTCTTATTTAGGGCTTAATTCTTTCTTCTCATTTATTTATTTCATTTTTATCATTTGATTTTTTGTGTTATTTTTATTTTTAATTATTTCTTCTATTTATTATTTTAGTATATATGATTAGTTATCTATATTCTTTTATATAAATAAATAAGCACATTTATATTTTGTGTTTTATTTCTTTATTTTATTTATTTGATATTTACATCCTCTAGTGTGTGGGACACACACACACACACACACACATGTATACATACATACACACACACACACACACACACATACATACATATGCATATTTATTTTTGTAAGAATTTTCCCAAGGCAAAGAATAAAAGCCAAGATCTAGAAGCTCAAGAGATAGCACAAGAGAGATAGGCAAAATTATCAAATAATTGATTATAGCCAATTGAATTTATTACAAAGAAGGAGTGCCTGAATATATAGGCAATGCAATAAGACTACATGATAAGGAGATGATAAGCTATCAACCACACTAGGTGGACTCACATGTCCACCAAAGGTAGATCATCCTCCATTGTACATCAAAGTATGTGAAGCATGTGCAACAATGAGAGGATGATAATGTGATAAAAGCACTAAAGGTGGATATCACATACAAAGAGGTATGTGATGACAACTATCACACCTAAAGTGGAAATTCTCCTAACCATGTGCTAAAATGAAATGCAAACTCCTAAGTGTCACAATGACAACTAATATGCAAATGCATTATCCTAAGTAAACTTAAGTAAGTGTAATTAGTAAATACTTAATTACACCAACACCCCCCCGTAAGTGCAACTTAGGGGAATGCACTTAAGCTCATGATGCAAGATAGGTCCCAGCTACTAGGCCATTTTAGGTACCCATGTACAATATGCAAGAGCAAAATATAATGCAATCTCTCATAAAGTGGAGAAAGAGGGAAAACCTCATGGGAAAAACCCTCCCCCAAAAAGAGAGATGAATACAAGATGCATGCATGGATGGAGTAATCAAGACCCCCCAATTATGACATACATCATGCATATACAATAAAAAATCCCCCCAAAGGAAGGAAACAAGGAGACATGATATACCCCCCATAATGAGTAATCTCCTCCAAGGATGGTAAGTGCTTGAAGACAAAACATAGTCCAATGCCTACAAACAACATTTCTCCTCTTAGGAAGAAGATACACCAAGTATAGATGTAAGAAGGCTTCCCATTGTGGATAGGAAGTAGGAAGGGGAATCCAAATGAAGTATGATGTCTCTGAAGTATGCCCAAATGTCACCATGTCCTTGGTTGATGAAGATGCCACGAACCAATCAGGAGAAAGCCCAATAGAAGAAGGTGACAAACAAGGAACCAATGATAACTGATCCACGTAAGAATTTGGATCAAACTCCAAAGAAAAATATACCTCCTCAAATGAAGTAGGAAGAGAAGCAAGAAATCCCCCCCTCAATGTAGAATGTACACCCATGATAGCTACACCTGGATCAATGTAGAAACTACACCAGGAAAACTAAATGATGTTCCTCCCCTTAGGAAGAAACAAGTCCATAGGTGGATCAATGAATCATTCCCAATCTATAGGAAGAATCCTCAAAATGTATGATGTCTCAAGAAACTAAATAGGAATCTCCAACACATGAGTATGATCAAACTGAACCATGCAATGTGACATCTCCAGTGAAGTTTGAGACTCATGAAAACCAATCTCCAAAAAGTCAAATCTCTTCTCTGAAGTTAAAGAGACCTTCTCCAAATGTTGTATCAAAGGATCCACAATCATGTCAATCTCAAAAGAAGGATCAAGTGGAGAATGAAGATGAGGATCAACATGCTCCCTTGCAACAATTAAAGAAGAATCATCTTCAACAAAGAGAAGATGAATGTCATCAATGAAGTCTCCCAAATCTGAAATATAGGACTCCACAAACAAACCTACAATGTCTGTCAAGTAGTCATCCCATGGAATCAAGTCTAGAAGATAATGAATATTCTGCTGCACCGAATCACAAGAGTCAATGTCTATAGGAAGACCAGCATCATCAAGAGATGTGATCTCAATAGGAGGAGAAGGAGCTGCAACTGGAGGTTCTAGACCTTTTGGAAGTGGATGAATATGTGGATCTCCATACATTTCCTAAAGAAAAGTCCAAAGATCAGGAATATTTTATGTCTCATAATCATAGTCATCAAGGGAATCCATAACATCCATATCCATATTCCAATAGATAACCTTAATAACTTCTGAGTAAGAGTCCCAATCAAAAGAAGGATTTTTAGGTCTAAGCTCACACAAATAGGGCAACAAGTTATGCTCAATAAGATGAGCAAGAACCAATTCACTCCATTGCTTATAGTTTCCTCTTGTCAACTTAATTAAACCATCCATGATGTACTTCTCACATGAAACAATGAGACCAAAAAATCAATGCACCCCCCAAAATACAATGAGCCAAAGAACCCCCCCAAAATAGATGATTTTGGCACTTTATATATAGTGCATGTACAATTATCTCTTGCCAAAATGAACCAAAGTGGACTTCTGATTTTGATAATTACAACAGAAAATATGAAGCTATAGTAGACTCAAAAAAATAAGACACAAGATCTCTCAAGGATCTAACAAATTACAAGTGCCAAAAATAGGCCAAAATAGACCAAATTCTGAAAGTACTATGTCTACTCAGAATTTTTCCAAACTGATACTAGATTTGGAAAGTAGACAAAAAATCATGAACTTTAAAAAAAAATAGCACCTGAAAATGTGTCCATATGAGCCCAAACGAAGCCTCTAAAGTTGTACAAATCAAGATTTGTGATTTTTAGAAAACATCAAAAATAGAGATCAAAAATCACCTGCATCATTGTGTAGATCATGAAATTCTACCCCAAAACAAAAAAAATTGCTCGAAAAAAAGACTCCAGATGACTGAGATATTGTTGTTTGAAAATCGCCTCTGAAATTATTTTTTCTGAATCGCCGCCGCCAAACCTTGAAAATTCAAATGGCTCTAGATTTGGCTTCAGATGTCTGATTTGGATGAAACAAAATTTTATTTAGGGGTTTTTGGACCTCCTCAATGTGATGCAAACCTCTGATTTGTACTAGCAAGCTCCAGTTTTGACCTGCAATAAAAAATCTCTCAAAATAGGCTATACAATGAAACTCCTATGGCTCTGATACCATATAAGAATTTGCCTAAGGCAAAGAATAAAAGCCAAGATCTAGAAGCTCAAGAGATAGTACAAGAGAGATAGGCAAAATTATCAAATAATTGATTATAGCCAATTGAATTGATTACAAAGGAGTGTCTGAATATATAGGCAATGCAATAAGACTACATGATAAGGAGATGATAAGCTATCAACCACACTAGATGGAATCACATGTCCACCAAAGGTGGATCATCCTCCATTGTACATCAAAGTATGTTAAGCATGTGCAACAATGAGAGGATGATAATGTGATAAGAGCACTAAAGGTGAATCTCACATACAAAGAGGTATGTGATGACAACTATCACACCTAAAGTGGAAATTCTCCTAACCATGTGCTAAAATGAAATGCAAACTCCTAAGTGTCACAATGGCAACTAATATGCAAATGCATTATCCTAAGTAAACTTAAGTAAGTGTAATTAGTAAATACTTAATTACATCAACAATTTTTTTACTCTTATTTTTCTATTTCTTGTATGTGTTTTTTGGTTTATAATTTTTCTTTTCCTTTGTTGTTTTTTTGGCATATTTGTTTTCTCTTTTCTTATGTTTTCTTTTGTTTAAGTCTTTGGACCCTTGTCTTTTCTCTTTTAAAAAAAAAATTATTTTCCATCACATCAATTGTCACATGCCTTCTAATCTTCCACCTCTCCCACTCTACTTAACTTGTCCAGGTTTGCAACTTTATCCAATTTTCTCCTTGTTCTCTTATGCTATCTTTCATCCTAATGATGGATCACATAGTGTGATCCAAAACATTAATGCAAAAATACTCAACACAATCTAATCTAGAAACTCTTGCAACTTATCATATTTACTGTTAATTATCTTTCACGATTCATGCAAGAATCAAACATTGGCAAAAAAGAAAATGGGTACTAATGTATATCCAAGTACAATGAATCATGGTTTGGGATATAAAAGGAACGATCGATTCTTCTTGATAGGATACACAAATGCAAACTATGCAAGTTCAATTGATGATAGGAAATCCACATCTAGATTTGTTTTCTTGATAGGTTCACAACCTATTTCTTAGGGAAGTAAGAAACAAGCCATAGTTTCTTGTTCTTCAAGAGAAGCTGAATATTGTGTAGCAATTGCAATAGGGTGTGAAGCAGTTTGACTAAGTCACATGCTAGAAGGTATTAGGGGTACCACAAAATCAATCAATAATCTCATTTTGTGACAATTAGAGTGTTCTCAAGTTTGTTCATAATTTGGTGTTTCATGAACAAACCAAGTACATTGAAGTTGGTTGTCACTTATACAAGAACATGTTCAATAAAACAATATTCAACTCCAATTCTGCTCAACTCATGAATGTGTTGACATATTCACCAAGCATCTTGCACGTATGAAGTTTGAAAATTTTCAAGACTTTATTGTTAGTACTTTAAAGCAATTCTGTAATAAGGGGGGAATGCTAGATATTCTATCATTTTCTCCATGGGGTAGTTTGTTATTGCTTGTTTCCATATTATGTTAATAATTTATTCAAGTCTATTTTCTTTGTGAGTTTGTTTTAAGCTGATGTTATTTATACCCAACATCTAATAGAGAAATCTATGGTGCACTCATTGGACCTGGGTTTATGATATTTTATAATATTCTATAATAACCACTTTTGTAATGTGTGCATAATTACCAACTATAGGTCTTGTGGTACATGATTTATCTTGTACATTTGAGTTTTTAAGACTTGTAGGTTATCACTGCTCTATTTTTTATTAATTTTTCTACCAACCCCTTTGATAGATGTATCAATGGCCATAAAATAATATTTGTCTTTGGCACTCTTAGAATATGTGTTCTGATGAGCTTCTTGTTGGAAGTTGATACTGTCATTGATGGCAACCCTTTTCTTGCTAGTAGTTGTGAGTTTGTTGGTATGAGTTGTGTTGTTTTCATTATCAAACCTATGCTATCTTTGTGAATATGTGGAGAGTTTGTTGAAGGTAGGATGCTTTTATATTGCTATGTTTCCATAAGATGTAGAAGGCATAATCTTGTACTGATAGTTTATAGTTTTCTCTATTATGGATATCCACCTACTTGGTGTTGACGTCTATATGCTGTGCTCGGTGATGTGGCTGCAGTACGTTGTGATATCTATCCCACAACATTGTTTCTCTATGGATTGTTGGTGTAGTGTAAAATAGGTTGCTAATGCAATGTTGGATGTCAACCCTCTTATATGTTGACAATAATAAACGTCAGAGTTGAAGAAGGATCTTTCTTGGTGATAGAGTTTACATCATGATGATGTCATATTAAGATGAGGATTAGAAGCACTGAGAAAGGATTAGAAGCATTTAGAAAGGATTAGAATAATTGAGACAAAAAGATTTGAAATGATGATTAGAATTATTGAGATGAGGACTAGAAGCATGACATTGGTATTGATAGTTGTGTGATGCTAAAGGGTGTTGGAGTATCTCCCATGTTACTCTTGGATGAATAATTTATTCAACAAAAATGCTTTGGTCATTGAAGAATGTTGAAGGTTGAATTTGCAAAGAAGAGTTTGGTTGGCTTCTTGGAAGAATGCTCCACATTCCTTCACCTTGGATGCTATGGCCTTGCAGTTTGGAACATAGATTATATATGTTGTGGATGTTGCAATCCGATCTTATTAGGTCCTTAGTGTTGCCACAAAAGTCTCTAGTTATGCAGTTTGTTGGAAGTTTGGTTGTCTATTAGAACAAGTCCAACAAATGCTCCACATTTCTCCGCATTGATGTTTCTTGGTTGTGGTTTGGAGGGAAGGCTTAAAACATTTGTGTAGTATCTCAGTTCAAATTTTGAGTAATGAAGGGTACTACAAGTGTACTTATGGTGATATGTTGTATAACTATGTTTCTTGGCTTTTTGGTTACAAAGAAATTTGTATCAAAGGGGTTATGGTATCTTGGGTGAACATGTGAACACGAAATATGTTCTTGGAAATAATTTTAGATGTTCAACAATGTTACCCCAAGTTTCCAAAATGGGGATGATAGGATGAGTTTTTGCGATGGCAAACTTTTTTGCCAAGTCTGGGGACGACAAATAGACAACATAGGGGATGAATATATAAATTGTTGCCCAAAATTTGGCCCTCATTCAAATTTTATAATTTCATGTCTACCTCGATGCCTCTCTTGGATCGACTTATATTAATTAATGATAAAGTGGCCTAGTTAATTATTTAGTTCCTAGAAATATAAATTTGAAGATTCATACACAACCAGGATGGTAAAAGTTTAAACGTATTCTCAACAAGGAAGCCCACAAGTTAGAAAAGAGCATTTCTAGTGGTATGGAAATAAGGATCATTCAAAATGAAACAATCATGGTTTCTGAAGATTGCTAATGTTATCCCATCTATAATGTCAGATTACCATACAAAAAAGGACTACAGATAGTAATTGGACCACTATGTACAATCAACATAAAGTTTCAGAAAAGAGATCGATTTTATGGAATGTGATGTATTGGACTTCATTCATATCGAGCTCCAAAGAAGTGTCAAAAATCTCAAAACCTGATACACATAACAATATGCTAAGAGATTTGAAATGGAGGAAATAGGAAGGTCCCACGAAGGTGCAAGGAAGGACGCCAGATTCTGAAATAAGCCTTGCACAATGAAAATCCCGACATGACATTTAGTGGCAAGTGCATAGTGCACAGTGGTGGTAGAATGATCTACTTGATAGAATTCTTCTAGAGATAGTCTCCAAGATAATGAGATGAAAACATCAAAATTTGACATAGCTGCCGACACTCTCCAAATTCCTGACACAGTCCCAACTCAAGCTTTGCACCATGTTTAGATGGAAACCCATTGTGTGGAAAATATATATACTATGAGGCATTCTGTATCTCTCTCCCAACACACACATGGAAGATTTTGAGTTTCAGGAAATAAGTTCCTGAGATAGTATTAAAACCCAGATGCCAAAGAGAAAATAAAAGTATGTACTTATCACTCAAGCCCGCTTTGACATTTGAAGTGGTTATTTAAAAACCCAATACAACCATATGGGAAGGCATTAAGTTGATGTTTCTTATTTCTAATAAGCATATCGGACTATAGAGATTCTGATACAAAGTTTTGTGCCACTTCACATCGTTGTTGGAATCCAATAAAAATGCCTACACTAATCCAAAATATGACATAAAGACCGAAAGGGGAATGCCATAAGGAAGAAAGCTTGTTGAATCTCGATATTTTCACTCCACACTTCAAACATTTGATAATGTTCTGAGAACATGTTAGACACCAATAGTGGTCTTTGAAGGTGATGCAGGAGCATCCTGGGTGTAAGAGCAATCTTGCATCACCCAAAAATATTTCTATTTTTGTATTCAATAAGGGCTATCTTGTGCAGAGTTGCTATTTATGGAAACTTGCTATTTTTAGTAAGTTGGTCTTACGATCTTGGAATGTCTGATTTTACATATGGAGGTTCATCTCAGTCATATCAGCCTGCCAGCAAAGTTTCATGGCTAGATCAGGTGTAGTTTTGAAGATATTGAAGATTTTCGGTATTGGCAGCAGGGTACAGAAACTTTGAACTCAGTTTTGAAGGCTTTAGAGGCCCCAGATGAGGTTGAAAATTTGGGTGATGGGCACTTTTTATTGGTTAAGCCTATAGAGCGCTTCGTGGCATTTCCAGAATGGGGTTATAATAGCCAATCAGGTCAACGGGCGATGACTTATGGTCTTCAGAAGTTGGGTCACCTGAAATGGCAGAAAATAATTTTTCTTCAAAATTTATGTTTGGGTTTCAAAACTCATTTTGAGCTGACTTTGATGTAATATATTGTAAAATAAAATAATTATAAGTTTGGTCGGCCCTAAGGGCTAAATTTCTAGAACCTTCTCAAGCGGTGGAAATTGCCTATATAAAGAAGACCCGTAGTGTTGTCCAGGGCAGTTCTGGGTAGTAGATCTGGGTATTGATTCGAGGCTTTGTCCTACAGAATATTGTAAGGAAATGCCCATGTGGCTTTGCATATTGTAATTCTGAAAGTTTGTAATTCCACATTTGTGGAGATAATAAGAAGCCAATTTTCTGTTCTTGCATATTATTGTTGTTGTTTCTCTATTTCTGTTATGTGTTTGTGGTATTAAGGGGAGCACCCTTCATCAAGTGGTATCAGAGCAGGAGTTCTTGAGTGTGTAAATAGATCACCGACTGTGAGGCAGTTTGCACCAGGACCATGGTTAGGGTTTTAGTGCGCATCATAAAAATGCCTCCACGAAAAGAACGTGGTGGAAGAGCTGGTGCTGTGACACCTGAGGTTAGAGAGCTGCAGAGACAAGTGCAAGCATTGCAAGAAGAGATTCGCAGAGGAATGAATCTTAATATCAGAGACGAAAGCGAGGATGAAGCTAAAGAAGAATATCAAGAAGGAGAAGCTGAAATTGTGAACCAGGAGGAAGAAAAACTTTTTTGGGCAATTTCCAAGATTGGAAAAAGACCTAAGATTGAGGTTCCTACATTTTTTGGAAATCTTAACCCAGAGGAATTGATCGACTGGATCAATGAATGTGAGGAATATTTTGAGTATGAAGATGTTGAGGATCTTGATAGGGTCAAATTCATGAAGGCCAGATTGAAAGGTCATGCGAAGATCTGGTGGCAAGAAATTCAATTGAAGTGAAATAGAAGAGGGAAAGATAAAATCACAAGATGGGATCGGATGGTGGATAAATTGAAGCAACAGTTCATTCCTGTTGATTATGAGCTTGACCTACTAAAGAAAATGCAAAGTTTGAAGCAAGCAGGAAGATCTGTTCAGGAGTATACATAGGAGTTCTATTAACTCCTCATTAGAATGGGCCATGTAGAAGCTGATAAGGAGAAAGTTGCCCGATACCTTAATGGGTTAAGGCCAAGCATTCAGGAGGAGTTGAATCTGGTTCAAATGAACAGTATTGAGGAGGCATACCAATTTTCCCTATAAGTAGAGGAAAAGCTGAACAAGAAGTTTGAGAGCAGAAAAAATAGAAGAGGTCATGGTGGAAGATCTGGTGGATGGTCATATGGTGGCAGAAATGAAGATCTGAAAAAGAAGGATGAGGCCAGTAGCAATCAGAATCAGAGAGAAAATAATTCCAATCATTTCCAGGATCAGAGTAATAGAGATCAGAGAGGAAGAGGAAGAGGACAAGGATCTGGAAGAGGAGGCTTCCGTGGAACATGTTTTCACTGTGGAGAAGAAGGGCATAGGGCATTTGAATGTCTTCAGCACCAAGGCATAACAGATAGGAGAAATGAAGGCCAGGCCAGAGTTGCACATATAGATGAAGCTGCTAGATCATCAAATTCTAAAGATGTTGAAAGAGGAGAAATGCTAATTAACAGAAGAGTCTTGCTGAGTGGTGGGAATGAACCTGAACAAAGGAGGAGCCTATTTCGCACTAGATGCAAGTGTGAGGGTAAATACTGTGATGTGATTATCGATAGTGGAAGCACTGACAATTTGGTGTCATAAGAGATGGTGACAAAGTTGAAGCTCAAGAGACAGAAACACCCACATCCATATCGGATTGCCTGGGTGCAGGATGACCACAAGGTCATGGTCAGTGAACAGTGCCTAGTAAAGTTCAAGATCGGCGGGTACCAAGATGAGGTACTATGTGATATCATCTCTATGGATGCATGTCATATGTTGTTGGGTAGACCATGGTAGTTTGACAGATGTGCTGTACATGATGGTCATGCGAATACCTATTCCCTGACAAAGGATGGAGTGCGACATAAGCTAAAGCCATTGAAGGAGACCAAAGAAAAGGTATGCGGTAATGCAAGAATAACATTTGTTGATGGAAGAAAATTTCTAGATGGTATGAGGCATGAGCATGTGTGTTTTGCTTTAATTCTAAAAGTTGGTAAAGAAGTAGAGGATGTACCTATAGAGGTTGTAGATTTGTTGAATGAGTTTCAGAATATTGAATCTGATAATGTACTTGATGGATTACCACCGGTAAGGAAGATCATTCATCAGATGGATTTGATTCCAGGAGTGAGTTCGCCAAACAAGGCAGCACATAGAATGACACCAGTAGAAAGTGAAGAGTTGAACAGACAAGTACACGAGTTATTGTAGAAGGGGTTGATTCGAGAGAGTCTGAGTCCCTGTGCTGTACCAGTGGTATTAGCACCAAAGAAGAATGGAGAGTGGAGGATGTGTATAGATTCCATAGCAATAAACAAGATCATAATCAAGTATAGGTTTCTATTGCCACGAATGGATGATATTATGGATTGTTTGAGTGGAGCTGTGTATTTCTCAAAGATAGATCTGAAGAGTAGATATCACCAGATTCAGATCAGAGAAGGAGATGAATGGAAGACTGCCTTCAAGACAAAGGAAGGACTATATGAGTGGTTAGTCATGCCTTTTGGGCTAACCAATGCACCGAGTACTTTCATGCGGCTCATGAACGAGGTTCTGAAAGAATTTATGAGTAATTTTGTCATTTTTTACCTAGATGATATTTTGATTTTTAGAAAGACATTAGAGGAACATATGATGCATATTCGTATGGTGTTTGAGAAATTGAGAGATGAGAAATTGTTGATTAATTTGAAGAAGTGCAGTTTTGTGAAGAAAGAGTTAGTGTATTTGGGATTTGTAGTTTCAGCAGAAGGTCTAAAAATGGACCCAGAGAAGGTACAGGCTATCCTTGAATGGCCCACTCCAAGGAGTGCTACTGAGGTAAGATCTTTTCATGGTTTGGCTAGCTTTTACAGAAAGTTTATCAGAAATTTTAGCAGTATTTGTGGACCCTTGACTGAAACAATGAGAGGGGATAGAAAAGAGTTTAAGTGGACTAATGGGGCAGAAAAGAGTTTTCAATTGTTGAAACAAAAAGTTATAGAACAACCTATTTTAGCACTTCCAGATTTTAATAAGGTGTTTCAAGTAGATTGTGATGCTATTGGTACTGCAATAGGAGCTGTTATGAGCCAAGAAGGTAAACCTGTTGCTTATTTTAGTAAGAAGTTAAATGATGCCAAGAGAAAATATTCTATCTATGATCAGGAATTTTATGCTGTAGTTCAAGCATTAAAGAAGTGGAGATATTATCTGCTTCCTAAGGAGTTTGTTTTGTATACTGATCATCAAGCGTTGCAATATTTGAGTAGTCAAGGAAAGTTGAATCAGAGGCATTTGAACTGGGTTGAGTTTTTGCAGAGTTATACATTTGTTTTGAAACACAGGAGTGGAAAGTCTAATAGGGTTGTGAATGCTCTTAGCAGAAGGCAACTATTCAGACAGAGATGCAGATTGAAGTGGTTGGGTTCAAGGAACTCAAGAATTTGTATCCAAAGGATCCTGATTTTGGTGAAGCTTGGAAAGCTTGTACAGAACCTGTTACTCTAGACAGGATGAAATGGCTAGATTTTATCATCCAAGATGATATGCTATTCAGAGGGAGTCAGTTGTGCATTCCACGAAGTTCTATGAGGGAGAATCTCATCAATGAGAAGCATAGTGGAGGTTTGGCTGGATATTTTGGTCATGATAAAACCCTTGCTTTGGTTGGTGAGAATTATTATTGGCCACAATTGCAGCAAGATGTGAAGAAGTTTGTACAGAGTTGAAGAGTATGTCAGATGGTGAAAGGAGTGAAGCAGAATACAGGGTTGTATCAGCCATTGCCTATACCAGAGAAGCCTTGGGAGGATATCAGTATGGACTTTGTTCTTGGTTTACCGAGGACACAGCGGGGACATGATTCAATTTTTGTAGTAGTTGATAGATTTTTGAAGATGGCACATTTCATTCCCTGCAAGAAGACTAATGATGCTGTTCATGTAGCAGAATTATTTTTCAGAGAAGTGATGAGACTACATGGTTTGCTAAAGACCATAGTTTCAGATCGAGATACTAAGTTTGTTGGATATTTCTGGTGAACATTGTGGAAGAAGTTGAAGATAGATTTGAAGTTCAGTTCATCACATCATCCACAGACTGATGGACAGACAGAGGTGGTGAATAGAAGTTTGAGAAATCTGCTGAGATGTTTGGTTGGAGATAAGCCAACAGGATGGGATTTGATTTTACCACAAGCAGAATTTGCATACAATAATTTTTTCAATAGGTGCACTGATAAATCACCAATCTAGATTGTATATGGAAGTAGTCCAAGAAATGCATCTGAGTTGAGAAAGATAGATAAAGGAGAAATAAGTAGTGCTGAAGCTGAGGATTTTACAGAACATTTGAAGAACATCCATGAGGAGGTGAGGAAGCATATTACCAAGATGAATGTGTAGTATAAGACTAAGGCAGATGAGAAAAGGAGGCATAAGGAATTTCAGGTTAGGGATGAAGTCATGGTTCATTTGCGGAAGGAGCGGTTTCCAATTGGTACATATAACAAGCTGAAAATGAAGAAGTTTGGACCATGTAAGATACTGAAGAAGCATGATTCAAGAAATGCATATGAGGTAGGATTGCCTACTGAGCTAAATATTTCACCAGTGTTTAACATTTTAGATTTGACAGAGTATCATAAAGGAGGTGTTGAAGATGAGGTTGTAGCAGTATAGTGGAGTATTCCAAAAACCAATTCACATATCAAGGAGATTGAAGACATACTGGATAGTCATGTTGGTAGAAGCACAAGGAACAGGACATATGAAGAGTATTTGGTCAAATGGAAAGGATGACCTGTTGAAGATTCATCATGGCTAACAAAGGAGGAGGTTAACCATCTTGGTTTTCCTCTGCACACCTGAGTCGTGATAGGGTCACTTCTCAAATTACCCCGGGTGTCTGATGCAGGAGCATCTTGGGTGTAAGAGCAATCTTGCATCACCCAAAAATATTTCTATTTTTGTATTCAATAAGGGCTATCTTGTGCAGAGTTGCTATTTATGGAAACTTGCTATTTTTAGTAAGTTGGTTTTACGATCTCGGAATGTCTGATTTTACATATGGAGGTTCATCTTAGTCATATCAGCCTGCCAGCAAAGTTTCATGGCTAGATCAGGTGTAGTTTTGAAGATATTGAAGATTTTCGGTATTGGCAGCAGGGTACAGAAAATTTGAACTTAGTTTTGAAGGCTTTAGAGGCCCCGAATGAGGTTAAAAATTTGGGTGACGGGTGCTTTGCACTGGTCAAGCCTATAGAGCGCTTCGTGGCATTTCCAAAATGAGGTTATAATAGCCAATCGGGTCAACAGACGATGACTTATGGTCTTCAGAAGTTGGGTCACCTGAAATGGCAGAAAATAATTTTTCTTCAAAATTTCTGTTTGGGTTTCAAAACTCATTTTGAGCCAACTTTGATGTAATAAATTATAAAATAAAATAATTCTAAGTTTGGTCGGCCCTAAGGGCTAAATTTCTAGAACCTTCTCGGGCAATGGAAATTGCCTATATAAAGAAGGCCTGTAGTGTTGTCCAGGGCAGTTCTGGGTAGTAGATCTGGGTATTGATTCGAGGCTTTGTCCTACAGAATATTGTAAGGGAATGCCCATGTGGCTTTGCATATTGTAATTTTGAAAGTTTGTAATTCCACATTTGTGGAGTTAATAAGAAGCCAATTTTGTATTCTTGCATATTATTGTTGTTGTTTCTCTATTTCTGTTATGTGTTTGTGGTATTAAGGGGAGCACCCTTCATCATAAGGAGGATCTGGGCATCAATGTAATTGACTTCATTAATAATTGTCATTGTGTCTAGTATACTAAAACTCTCCACGTAACCCCTGCGTATCAACATGGAGATTATGGTATTACTGTGAAGGATCTCAATCTTTAGCAATGCCCAGATAATCATGATGGCCATCGGTGCGAGATAAAGCTAGACTATATTTCAATGGGCAAAGATCTCAATTTTATGAAAGATCCAAATATGGAGGTGGTGAACATGAATGGGACGAAGAAAAGACTCAAATTTTTAGTTTGTGCCAAGATAGATAAATAGATAGATAATTTTAATGTCTACGAGGCTAACATAGCCTATAGGATAGACACAGCTAAAATCCATGGGATGCTTGTGGATAGGAATATCTATACAAAGATTGCATCTAATGCTGACAACCCTTCTACTACGCTCACCTCTCTATATTGATTTACAGGCTAACGAGATGAAGAATATATGAATGTGCACAAGTTATGTGGAACACACTTCATGTCGAGGAGGTTCCATTTCACTTCAAATAATGAGCTTTCTAATGTATTGATGGAGCTTATCCAAAGGGAGGGTGCTCGGTCTATTACATGGTCATAAAAGATGTTGAAGGAGAAAGATCAAATCGTGAGCTTATAGTTGTGATCCCGTGGCTAAATATATTCCTCAATGAATTTTGAGGAAGATGATAGATGTTGAGGAAATCTCATGTTCTGGTTCTCAATGGGAAGTCGGTGTGGGCGGCTAAGGATAGAGACATTTGATAGGGCATAAAAGGACTTTCATTCATAGGTGCCAAGACATGCATACTATCCCATGTAAAGCTCGAAAGAAATGTTACATGATCAAGTAGTGTCATAACCGCTTGTTAGACTCCTGAATCGACGCCCATAAAGTAGTAGTTTTTTTTAATGTTTTGATTATGGAGGAGTCAAAAACTGTTATTATATCATATTTAAAAGGAAGCATTAAGTAGTTATCTACTTCTTGAAGCGGCACATCTTCTAGTGCAATGAATTCAACAGAGAGTGGGAGAGTTATTTTAGGAAAATGTGTGTTATTTTATTTTTGATAAAGGAGTTGGGATGCACTCATTTGGATTTTTTATCTCTTGGAGTTTGTGAAGTAAATGCATGTAGAGTAGAGTTACGAGGGTTGTGAGAGTAGTTGATACAGGACAGTGTAAATCATTGTTCTAAATTGGAATCATTTTCTGATTCAAAGTCAAAGTTTTTAAGGATTATTTGGCTAGGGAAGACTTTACTATGTAAATAAGCAAGGAAGGGACTTTCTACACAGCAAGGAAGGGGATTTTTACACAGCAAGGAGGAGGTTTTATCTGGCATCGAATAGGGCACGAACAGATCCAGGTTCCTCATTATTTTATTGTTATTTTCTCCTTATTAACTAGGTGCTTTTGGGTAATAGAGTTATACGGGAATTGTTAAAATAGTAACAAACGTTTGAGGATGGAAAAATTTGTTTAAGAATGAAACCCAGTAGGAAATGTTTTCTTTGAAACAATAGTGGTATTTATAATTTTTACTCAGGGAATTTGGGGGTTAGAAAGGGCTTGACCCAAAACATATTTAATTTAATTTATTTTTTCTCTCATTGCTGCCATGGTCATTCCTTGCATCTGAGGATTGTGTAAGGGTTTTCTAGAAGTTTTCAGAGGTCTTTTGAATCTTTATCTGCAGGCCTGATATGGACCACTACCATCGATAGATATATCAAGCACTTTTCTCCTCTTCCTGTACATATGAAACTTCCTACTCTTTGTTCTTTGAAACTTTGATGTTATAACATTCTGAAAATTCCATGTCATTCTGTATAATTGCTCAAAAACTGCAAACATTTTGAAGGGTTTTACTTTGAATATAACAACAATGATTATCTTGATCTCTTTTTCTGTGTCCATTAAAATATTACAACTTGCCCCATCAACAAGGATCTGTTATAACCCCGTGGAATTTCTAAAATGCTTTTTTTTTTATGTTGAGTGACTACTTTCATTTTACTACCTAAAGCTCGAGGTTTAAGCCCTATATATGCTCATGGCTTTGCCTCTGTTTGTGTTGGATTAGAGAAGACAAAATCCTTTTTCTTTTTTTTTATGAGTATTTGCTATTTCACCATTTCCTACAGGTTGTGACCCCTTTTGACTCTCTGTAGTATTTTCATTCTTTTAGAGACAAAAATACTTGATCTGTCATACAGTTTGTAACGAATCTGTACACCATGGCACACTTATTCTCTCAAACTTGAAGTCCTGTTGTGTTGACTGTTGATTATATGTCTAAAACAATTTGATGAAGTTAAATTAAATAGCAGTTCTATTTATATATGATTGCTTTTACAAGCAAGTACTCAACAGCACCGAATTAATTATTTTATTCTAGTTTTTTCATCTCTTGTGAATCGTTTTGTATCGAAAACTATAAATGTTTTTAAATGAACAGAGATATTGTGCACCCTAGGATCTACGGGATTTAAACTTGACTATATGAATGTTCTTTAGATTGATAATAATCATTTCTTTTTTTCTAAATCTTGTGTCATAAATTAAGTTAATTCTTTTGAAATGGTGAAGATTTTATAAACCAGCAGTAGTAGAAACGTTCTTGACAGGAAACTCATTTATATAACCATTGATGAATGATTGATCTTAATAAAATCCACAAACAACAAACCATGAAGGGATATGTTTTTCATACAGAAAAATAGGTTGATAAATCTTTTTTAGAATGTGACTAAAATAGTAGAAATACCTTGTAGCAGTAGATAGACTGTATAAAATAGCAAAATATGATTTTTCTTTTCTTTATGAAGAGTTAATTTTGGTTTTTATGTTTTCTTAAGAGTGTTTTTACTTAATTTCTTATGAGGAAAGATATCTAAGAGGAAAGGGTGCTGAATATGGGTCACAAAGAAGGGTAAATATAGTTTATTTTACCTGCCAATTGAATTCTAGTTTTTATGCTTAGGCCTAAGCTTGTAAACACATAAATGAAATTGTGTTGGTTATGTACTATCTCTCTGCCATATCTATGTCTGTACTACTTTGTGTGTGATAAAGTAGGTAGATCACAGCATGCACCAGATTCCTTTCTGATCCACCTGTGTAGATTTGATAAATCACTCGCGTAGGGTCGGCGAGCTCTTCATTTCAGGATGAGCCCCGGGGGAGCTAAACACTCCATGGTTGGGCAGATAAAACACCTGGATCACATTTCCATCTCAAGTTATGCAAATGAACGATAGACTGTTCGATGGCATGGAAGACTTGAACATGCAGATGGATGACTGACAATCCAATGGCGTGTAATTGGATATCTTGTACTTCTTTGACCTTTGGGTCATGTGATTATTGTATTTAAATCTAAATGTAATCATTTTATGATCGACAGTATGGTCAACATATTTCTGTATTTTTTTTATCTATGATGTGTACTTCGACAGATGGTCGAATTTGCTTTTATCCTGATAAGAATGGTCGATTTTATATGATCAAAGGATGTAACTTATGAATATGAAATTGTACTTATGATTTTTGAAAAATCAATATGCAAACTTTAGACTTGATCTGAATTCAACTATGCGAGTTTTTCAATTATAGCTTACATGTCTCTGTAGTCTATTTTTCGGTTCTTACAAGTAGGATAGTCGGTTCATAGCTCTAACAAAAAGATGTTACTTTGTAAAATAAACCTACAAATTAAAGGTACATGGTGATTTTGTATCCCGAAAGACATCGAGGAACATGCCATGTTAAAATGGAAAAGGTTACAGATGTAATTGCATTTGTAGCTTCAGCTGATGACTGTAGTAATGGAGCTATGAAACGAGGAACAAAATGATGATTATCATGAAGAAAGAAGCAATCTTGAAAATGCTTCTATGCATGAATCACCATGGAAGAATTTTCTCAAATTAGTATGTGCTCAATCATTTTGACATCTAGCCGACATTTTTTAACAAGAAAGGTATTTTTGGAATCATTAATTAAGTATGGTTATCATACTCATCAGGAATATGAAGAGATAAAAGTATCCATTGAGAATATTTTTGGGGAAGCGATTTCATTATCTAGAATCTGTTACCAGAACTGAAAGGTTAGCTGGAAATAACTCTTTAAATACATAATTGAATTACTAAACAAGGATCGACAATCTTTGGTGAGAATTTCCCCTGTTGCTATGATAATTGAGTGAGACTCAAATTTTGAGTCATGCTATTAATTAAATTTCTATTATTATCCTTTATTGTGGAATGGGTGAATAGTGGATGATTGGGATAAATTAGTCATTGATGTCAAACTGTGCTTTTGAATATGTGATTGTAAGGTGATTTGTGAGTCATTATATATTGTTTTCTTCTGTTATATTCATGTTGTTCGATAGATTTATGTCACTTGTGGGAATATTGTACATGTAATCTTCATGGTCATGGAGTTGCATTTGCAGAATTAATTATGGTAATTTTTCCATGTTTTGGTTTCATGATCATGAGAATTGAGGCACAACCGTAGAAATTAGTTACATTAATTTTGATTCCATATCTTCTTGTGAATGTCTCATGTAGTGATGAACATTTGTTTGAAGCCTCATCTACTCTCTAGTTAAGAGAATATCCAATCATTTATTGAAAAAGATACAAATATATTCATTGAATATCTATTTTAGGGAGCTATACCTGTCAACTCAAAGATTGATATAATTGAAAGCTCTTTCAACTGTTTGTTAATAGAGAAGTCTTGTGAGGGTTTGAGTCAATATTATTAAAGGCCAATATGTTAACTAACATAAATGTCTAGGAAAAAATTAAAATATATAAAGAAATTTGTATATATACATTACATACATATGAAAGTATGGATAAAACATGCCATTTAAACATCATAAAACCTTGACATACTACATTTCAATAGTCAAACTCAATACTCAATATGCATCCATATTTCAGAATTCATTGTCAATATGCATGTAATATTAAAATAATAACATACATAATTGAAATACACCCAAGAACATAATTTGGAATTCATTGTAAAAAAAATAACAACAATAACCCACCTTCCAAATTAAAAAACACTACTATCATTTAATTCTAAAACTAAACCTAAAACTACACATCTAGCTCGTTGTATGTGGACTAATATTAATACAAATAGGTCTACTATAATGTCCCAATCATGATATAGGTCTTCTACAACAAGATGATGCCTTGATGCAACCTCCAATATTCAACAAATCTTCCACAAAGGACCCAAAAAAAACCACAAATTGACATATAAATCATGGTCTAGGTTTGTAATGCACTTTTCAAACTTTCCCAATACCTTTCAAATAGTCTGTATATGCTTATGAGCGTGTAGCATGACTGTAACAACATTCTTAATTTCACAATTCTTAATGTAATGTTCAAAATACTAATAAGAGGACCCCAAATATCATAAATTAACCACCAAATAGTAATATGCATGTTAGGGAAAACTTGGAAGGAGGGGCCCACTTTAAAATTTTAAAAAAAAGAAATAATTTTATAAAGGGAAAATGTGTATTTTAAGTGTTGATGATTCCTATTCCATCGTGGATGCCTATTTATCCTAGGGACTTCCAAGGTGTCTTTGAGGCATCTGTGACCATTCTAGGGATGTAGGACCATCTCTAAAAAAAATTCTCGACATCCCTGGGTTTCTAGGATGTCCCTTGCAGAATTTTGAAAAAAAGAGGATGGCCCGGGACTTCCCTTGGCTATCCCCCTATCCTGAAAATGTCCCTAGTATGAGGACATGGGATTTTAGGCAATGGATGCATCCCCAGGTAACACTGATGTTAAAGGAACATCTCTATGTGCTTTGCATGACAATAATTGTTTTCTTTCCAATTTGTTTGGTATTGTCTTTTAGGATTGCTTGTGGATGTCTGGTTGACATGGTTCTTGTTCTTTCTTGTGCTTTTCATTAGGGGGATACATAAGTTTTTGAGATTGTGATGAATGGTATTTGGGTCCTATTATGTGCCTTACATTGTGATCCACTTTGAGAAAATTTAGTTGGATTTTTGGGTCGATCAGTGATGTGCTACATTCTACATCTTTTTGCTACATGATCCATTTGAATAAATTTAGTTGGGTTTTTGGGCCAATCGGTGTTGTCCACATGCTACATCTTATGAATCAATGCAGTTAATGTTTTTGACTACATTAGAAGATGTGATATGATTTTTTAGGTCTTCTCTATCTTCTGGATATGATTTCTTTCACTGCAATTGTATTTTGGTGGCAACCTTTATGTGATCATCTTATGTCCCCTGCTTTGGTTGACCTAATTGCTTGAGGTAGTGAGTCAAGAGTAGCTACATTAAAGGGATATTGTTGGAAGTAGTATGATGAAGGCTTATACATTGTAATTATTTTCATGTATCCTGTGTTGAGATAGTGAGTCTCATCTACAAGTCCTTTGTATCTCTTCTAGAGATAGTAAGTCTTTACAAGGAGTCATTTGTATCTTACCTCGAAATAGTGAATCTTGATTGCAAGTCTAGTAGTGAGCCTCTTTGTATTACTTTTCATATATTGTGAGATATTTTCACTGTGGTTTTTCCCTCATTGGGTTTTCTATGTAAATTTGGTGTTCTCTTGTGCATTTTGGTGTTGATTTCTTTATCACAACTTGTGTTCTCTTAACCTTTGCAATAATAATCTAAAATGCTGACTTGATGATTTTCTTCATTATATGAGTATATTTGAATATAATAAAAAATGCCACAACAAACTTATCCAAGTAGTTATGCAGCACAACATTCATAAAAAATGTCACAACAAACTTATCCAAGTAGTTATGGAGCACAAAATTCATTAGGATCACAAATTTTATGGGAGCATTAAGGGTTTTAATTAAAAACTACTCAATCTTTTAGGCTACATAATCTCAACACACATCCATATGCACAACAAAAGCTATTACAAAACAAAATTAGAAAATTTATTCATTTATTGTCTACTTGTAACACATTTTTTTAAATTCTACAACTGATGGTGATACAACAACTCTTGTAGCTTATAACTCCTCAAGAATTGAGGCCTCTTATACAATCTTCCTCTCATTGCAATCTCCTATTCATGTTCAGTGGTCTTTATACTGTAATGTCCTAAATTGACCTTTTCAATTATTTTTATAAATTTTCTCAATGAACAAGCATGACAACTAATCACCTTTTCATCACCAAGATATCGATATGGGCAGTGTGAGAGCATATGATAAAATGTGTTTATGATATCATAATAAAATTTTTATCTCATAATTAAAAAAGTCAAACTCAACAAAAACTCGACTAGTCCAAAAAATGACTTGGCAAAAACTCAAGAATTTAGAAAATTGCTAACATTTAATTAGAAATAAAAAAAATTTTGCAAAATTTAATAGCATGTATCCAATGAGTCTATAAATGAGTACCAAAGTGTTTATTTAATTAAATTTGATGGATTTGAATGCAAATTAAGTAAAAAATCTCATCCTCATGGAATATTGATCATGTACTTAGCTAATGACTATTATGAAATTATGATAATTGCCTTTCAACATCATCATGAGTCAACATAATTCATAAATTGCACATTACAATATTTTACATCCTTCTCTTCCTTGATCTATTAAAAGCCTTGTGATAGGTTCTACTTTTCTTATAATTACATTTGAATCTTTGATATTGATAGTATTATATTTCAACATTGATTAATGATATTATGATAGTGCTAAAATTAGCTGTCTAAGTTCTTGATTATGATCTTCACTCCTAGACCCCCTCAATGCCTCATTATCATCAAATTTATAATATGAAAAGAGATCCCAATAACTAATGGGGGGTTTGGGAGTGGATATCTCAATGGGGTTGTGGGGTAGCAACAACAAGCTGTGCAAGACATTATATGTGAGAAAAACCCAATAATAGAGGGGATACAAGGGAAATTTCATTTCCATGTGGGTCAGAAGTGGGGGTTGAGAATTTTTTTTAAAGATAATTTTTTGATGTATCTGGGTCAATTTTTTTCCATAGACTCACCAATTTTTTGTGAAAAACTTGCCAAAACCTTGATTTTTTTTTGCAAGTTATTAGCTAGAAAACTTGGGGCCAAAAAAAAGTCACGAGTTTCTCATGACTTGCCAAGTTTTCCAACTATGGTTTATCTATCACCTTTTTTCTTATAATTGCATAGCCATTCCCTCTCTTATATTTATCATATTGTTATCATCTAGAATTGATGTATTAATATATTTTCTTCCATCTGTATTAATTTATATTTTCTCACACAAAAATACGCATATATACTCTCCTCATTTTATATTTGTGCTTATATCTTTTCACTTGCCTTCATATTTACTTGTATTCTTACCTTTGTGACACATTAATTTGAATGCTTATTCCTTCTTTCATCTTCATTATGGTATAGACTATATTTATGCTCCCATTTCATGTTTATTCACATAGATTCATCTTCATCAATATTCTTATAATAGGCATATATATTTATGTATTTGTTCATAGTTAGTTTCTCCATATGACTATAGAGTAGGTTATAGACTTCTACATATTCACATTGATGCATTTTTATATAGCTATAGGCAATTATGCTTATTCTTATGTTCATATATTTTATATGCTTCAAATTTTGTATATATTTTCCCTATCTATAGCATTTACTTCTAATTTTATTGATATTTTTGCAACAACATATTTCGTCCTTACTATATATCATATACTTAAAATCTATATTCATTCATTACATGCACTTAGTCACTCTTATATACACACCCCTTGATACACAGTTACATGCACGCACTTGTAGAGTTATATATACCATTATATTTGTATATACACACATTGATATATATATATATATATATATATATATATATATATATATATATATATATATATATAGAGAGAGAGAGAGAGAGAGAGAGAAACTCATGCATCCTTCTTTGTTTGTCTATTTTATTATTTTTATAACATTTACTAATTTTATATATTTATTACACATTTATCTACTTGTATGGATATTAATCATAAAAACCTTTCAATCATAAGATGTAAGACAACATGATAAAAAAATTCAATTTAAAGAAAAATGCACATTATTGCAACAACACCCTTCTTGCTTCTTACGAACAACTGAACACATATTTTTTCTTGTGTTTACTCTTTTTTTTTTGATATTGCAAGGATAAATGAATATAAATAACATTACATATTAGACAGAGGAATCTTATATAGAAGTTGACTAGTGATGATCAGCCAAGGACTATGAAAAGTTCCTTTAAAATACTCATTGGTAGCCAAACACAAGACTATTGTTGATAACTATTAATAAAATATTCACTTGTCAAGTAAATAATACATATTTAGATACTATTGTAGTAATGGAACATTTAAAAGTTATTTTATGGTAATTACGTCATTTCCCACAAAAAAGAAAAGTTGAATTTTCAATTGACAAATAGAGAACAAAATTATAGATCACAAACAAACAAGGAAACAAGTCTAAAGGTTAGAGTCATATACTTTCTAAAGTCCATTTTGTTAGAACTTCTCATTTCTAAATTAAACAATAAAATTCTTGATCATCAAATGATGAAAAATTTCACACAGCTTAATCCATAAATGAGAAGTTCTAAAGCTAAAGGGACTCTGAATGTGATTCAACAAGATAATCATTTACCAAGGAGTTTTTTTCTCCCAATTGACCAATTTATTGCAATGGCTTTATGTACATTCTAATGCCAAAATTTAAGAAAGAGCATACTTCAAAATATTGGATAGCTAGAATAGAAGATTCAACCATTGTTTCAATATGATAACTATGCAAGTGTTGTACAATAGTCATAGATGATTCATTAGATTCTATAAAAAATTATTGTATGAAATGGGCTATACAAGATCAACATGAAGGTGGTGAAGAATAGGTTATGTGATAGTAGTAAAGGAATGGAAGGCACCAAAATTGAAATGTTTCAGTACAATAGAAAATGAAGCATAGTCAGATTACATGGTCAAGGCTTGACATACAACTATAAGGAACTTACTCAATGTGACATATGGTGAATGTGGAATGAAAAAGTGGTGAGGCTTATACAATTTGGGGGTTATTATATGAATGTATGGTGAAAAATTATTGTTGTATGATAGGTTGTAGAGAAGCATCTTCAAACCATTTTAGTGAAATTTGTTTTAGCCTACCATACAATAGAACCCATTTTACAAACCATACGATGGGAAATAAAATACATGTTTAATTTTAATTTCTTCCTTTAATGTCATATGATACATTTTGGATCCTTTCTGATTTTTAGAAGGTTTTACTAAAGAAATTGCTTGAAGCAATTGTATGGTTAAAACATCTTGATTGAGGAGTTGAATAAATAGTCTATAGTCAGTATAGGTAGACCTTTAGAAACTTTATAAATTTTTCCCTTGACTTCCAATCAATAATTCAAAAGAAAATTGACATTGAAATTTCTTATTCTAAAAACATGTAAAACTTAGATGGACCTTGAATTCGATATGCTCATGCTTCAATGAAGGGTTTGTGGATGCTTAATTGTTGTGTAAGCTTTTCAATAGTGTGATAAAAATGTGATTTAGCTATTAAAAAGTGGATTAGAGATTATTCAGAGCTGTTCTGTCAATTTTTGAAAGAAATGGTGGATTATATGAATGAATAAATTTGATTTAATCAATCTAGGAGACTAAAGATTTGATTTAGAGTTAACTAGTTTGATTGACTAGTTAATTCAATTGAATAGCTCACTAACTTTATTGATTAGTAAAATAGCTTGATTTATTAGTGAGCTAACTTGATTGTTTAGTCAACTAATTTGATTCTTCATTCAACTAATTTAATTGATCAGTCAAAAGTGAAACTAACTAAATTTACATGAGTGAAAAATGGTATTGACTTTGATCGGAGAGTGCAATATGGGTGAGGATAAATATGATTATTTAGTTATTTTAATTGGATATATGTGTTGAATTAGTTAGAAGCTAGTTAATCAATCAATTAGGCACGAGGTGATAAAGGGGGAATGTAATTAATTATTTAATATAATGTAATCAATTAGATACATTAAATTTCCGTAGTCCATCATAATTGGTTTATAGCTTTTGGATTTTGATCGAGTTAGCATTTTTTCCAAACAAAGAGATCATGAAGTGTGATCCAAAATGTTGATGGAAATAATACTAACACATCCAAAATCACAAAGCTACAAATTAATAATAATGTAGTCAATCAATTAGCAAGGCAAATTAACATGATGAACTTGATAAGTTGAGAAAATAACTAGTTAATGGAATGATAATAAGATGACTAGAATAGGAAAATTACAACATAGTTAAGGTGGTGAAATCTAGGTGTTTGAATTCAACTCTCTTTGAAAGGGCACTACATATTAAAGAAACATTAACTTTTCAAAGTAGAAGTGAAGAATGGATATTAGAGGAATCTCTAACTAGCATGATGTTTAGAGAAATGCCCCTTGAGAAGGAATACAGGACAAATTACATAGATGTACATTTAAATAAAATAAAAGAACTTGGGATAGAATGGTTAACATCAAAGGATGAGATAAAATGAATAATAATTTTGAATAATTAATTACGAAGAAATAGAGATGAGTGTGGTTGATGTGATGATGAATGCTGCGAAGCTTGTACAAAAATTCAAAAATTTGAGGAAGCTAATTTATTATAGAATGTAATAGGATGCTCCACAATTTGGAAGACTATAATGACATGATTTCTATGCATTGTACAAAGAAAACATTCAAGTAGAAAAATGATGGCTTGCACCATGATGATATTTTTAACATGAAATTCTCCAAGGGCCAACACAAATGTAAACCAAAATAGAAAGACACACTAGAAAGAAATTAGATAATAAGCTCGAGAGCAAGAACTATTTTTCCCTTGGACAAGCTACAAATTGAAGATCAATTGATGGTGATGATAACATTGTCGATTTGAGAATGATATATGCTAAGAACAATGTAAGGATTGGGAATGATAATTCTAGATAATGATATAAATATTAAGCAAGGATCGTAGAAAGGTTGGAACTAAAAATTATGGATGCATTTGGATGTGCATTAAAATTTTCAACTATCCCTAGTTATATTTTTCTACATTCTATTGTGTTTGGATGACTAGAGGAATTAGGCTTGGATTGGCTACATGGCTTGTATTTGATTATATTTGTGAGAACACAAGATTTGTTCTAGCATTAGGAGTGGGGATGTAAAATATATGGAATTATTTGAGGAACTCATGATGATAGTAGGTATGTGCAAGATCATGAGCAGCCAAACTATGCCCTTAAGTGTCAATGAAAAATCAACAAATCAGGGTTAGTCAACTTGACATTAAAATTTGAACTAACTATCAACCTAATACCAAAAAGTTGTAAGAATAGAATCTGTAGGAAATTGAATGTAGTTTCTAAACTACTAGGCCTTTTCTAAAAAAAAATTAATATAATTGGTGAAAAGTATAGATTTCAATACAGTAGTACAAAAATTTTAGGAAAAAAATAAGAAGTAGGTGTATGTCTGACCACCTTAATCATGATCAAATGATAATATTTTTTTATAAGATTTAATATATAAGTAGTAGACTCATGCCTGAATGTGATGCATATTTTTTTGTAATTTTATTCCAAAAAAATAATTAATTATGAATTTTCTGCTACAACATTTTCAGAATAAAAAAACTCTCGTGTCTGACCACCTTAACTCATTCAAAATTTTACAAAATTCAAATTTATTTTTTTCCCTTATAGTAGGTGAAGCATAGAATGTGACGCATTTTTTGGATTTCAAAAATGTTATATCGTCTAAAAGTTATAGTCATTTTTCAATCAGTATATAAATCAACACTTTAGAGGTAGCTCAATTAGAAAATAACTAATAATTACTTACCCAATTCAAAATTTGACAGCAATTATATCGATAGAAAGTTGATAATCTCCTTAAGATACCCTTTTCATTTTATCAAATTCAGGTGAAAAAAAAGTCATCAGCTACATTTTCGAAGTCTAGAACTCAGAGAAATAGGGGAAAAATACGTATTTGAGACATTTCAATAAGTGACCATGTAGGTTTGGTGCACAAAGCAATACCGAGCCTAATTGGGTACCTAAATATGATGGTAGAATTTTGAATTTTCACTTTCCCTTCCCTCCACTTTCTCCCTCCCATTTCTCCATCCTTCATATGATATATTATATATAAAAAACTATATATTAGATATATTAAATATTATATAATATCAATTATATATTAAATATTATATAATATACATTTTACATTAAATATTATTTAAAATATATTAATATTAAAAACTATACATTAGATTATATATTATATATATTAAATATTATATAATATGGAAATTATAATCTTCCTCCTAGAGTAGACATTAATGAAGTTCTTCGTGCCTTAGTAGAGGAAGCCGATTGGATTGTTGAAGCTGACGGTACGACATACAGAAATGCGGTATGTATTTTTGGCCTAATTTTTATTTTTCATTTCTTCTAGGTCTTTAAAGGCGGCTGGCTAAATCTTTGTATTAAATGTTAGGGAATGCATGAAAATAATATGATTCTAAGCACGAGCATGAGTCCCTACAGGGGCATAGTTGTGCCTTTTACAGGCACCGTAAACCCTAGCTATGCATAAATGGAGGCTTTGAAGAATAGTTCACACTTGGAATCCTCAAGTGTGTCCTAGGGGTCCTAGTATGCCTTATCATGTGTTAGGACCCCTAGGAAGTCCTCATGACCCCTTTTGACACATTGGAATGCTCAAGTGTGTCCTAAGGGATCCTACGATGCCTTCGGACACACTTGAGTGTTCAAATGTGTCAAAAGGGGTCATGGGGACTTCCTAGGGGTCCTAGTACACCTTATCATGCATTAGGACCCCTAGGAAGTCCCCATGACCCCTTTTGACACATTGGAATGCTCAAGTGTGTCCTAAGGGATCCTACAAACCCTTTAGACAAACTTGAGTGTTCAAATGTGTCAAAAGGGGTCATGGGGACTTCCTAAGGGTCCTAGTACACCTTATCGCATGTTAGGATCCCTAGGAAGTCCCCATGACCCCTTTTGACACATTGTAACCCTCAAGTGTGTCCTAAGGGGTCCTACGATGCCTTCAGACACACTTGAGAATTGAAATGTGTCAAAAGGGGTCATGGGGACTTCCTAGGGGTCCTAGTACACCTTATCCTATGTTAGGACCCCTAGGAAGTCCCCATGACCCCTTTTGACACATTGGAACGCTCAAATGTGTCATAAGGGGTCCTAAAACCCCTTCGAACACACTTGAGCATTCAAATGTGTCAAAAGGGGTCATGGAGACTTCCTAGGGGTCCTAGTACACCTTATCCCACGTTCGGACCCCTAAGAAAATGTTTACAAAAATTGACATGTACTTGCATGAGGACATTATATATTATAGAAATCTCGCATAGAATTAGCTAGCAAACCACTCAAAAAATAGTAACTGATAGCAAGTGGGATAATGTAGATGCTTTCATAAACCACTATCTTCTTTACTCAAGCAACATCTGGTTCATCTGCTCGACTGGGGCATGTTTGGGAACAAACAGTCTCCATTTAAACTCAAGTCTCTGGAAATGCAATTATATTTGTCAGTGGAGAAGATACACCCATTGGATCTACAATAACTTTATGCTCACTAGAATTTCCATTACTCTTCAATTGGGATAGTCTTTCCAAAATTGCATCTACCCTTTTACCAATTTGGGAAATCAATGGGTCTATTTGTGGACCTTGAAGGAGTTGGTCACCTAAACAAGAACCTTGAGATGAATTAGGAACTTCTTTATGAAAGAGATCAGTACCTTGAGAAGCTCTCCATTTGTTAGCTGAATTAAAACCTTGGACCATAGATGGCTGCCCTTTGTTGTAAAATGAGGAGTGAGACTACCTTGCCAAAGGTGGCAATGAACTTACATTTGAGGGATATTGCCCAACATGAGTAACTCAATTTCCCAAGTCTTGTAAATGCAAGGCCATTGACGAATGGGAATTTCTAATAGAAATATTTGTGGTGCTAGAATGAAGTGCATGACCAAATTATTTTCCTACTAATGAACCAATTTGAGGCTTCATTTCACATTGCTCTATGGATAATTCAACAGCACTTGTTACTTCTCTATCTGAATTTTTTGTCACAGTGTACATGTGCACTGAAGAGCTTTTGTCACTACTTGAGCTACTAGCAGATGGTGAGTACTCATCATCATCATCTGATATAGGCTCACACACATATCTTACTTCTTTCCTTTGTCACTTTCCCCTTCCTAGCTCTTCCTCCTTATCTGTAACTTCTATCATGAGTCCAAGAATCTCTTCCCACTCTTTCCCATTAAATGTGGGCTTTTACTCTTCATCCTGAGTAATTGGCATACCTTGGATGGCACCAAAATAACCATTTTCTTTTGAAATGTCCTTTTCTCTCACTTTAAAATCTCTCTATTAAGAAGATTTTATATATCTTCCTTTGTATATTGAATAGATGTAACTGCAATCCCATGTTCATCAAGAATATTCCTTGCACCGTTGAGTAATATATCATGCAATTCCTTAATAGTTTCATTCTTAACAGAATTCATAACTAGATTTTCCATAGCCAATTTTCTTCTTGATTGTTGTAATATTTTCTCCTTAACTGAACATTTTGTAATCAGTTGATATACAATCACATTTTTCTCTTGGCCAATCTTGTGGGCTCGTGATTGAGCCTGTAGATCTACAAAAGGGTTGAAATTTGGATCTGGTGGAAGAGTAGTATTAGCAAGAAGTCATTCACTAACATCTCATATTTATAAGACCTAATTTGGATTCACTAGAAGCATTAAAGAATCTAGATTGGACTCTTAAAGAATTCTTTCTAGTATTCTAGACTCAATTGCCTGTGCATTTTAGCAAAACATAGCTCAAAGAAATAGAATCAAACTATCTGAGGAAGATATAGTAGCTGATCATGGGACTTCCTAGGGGTCCTAACATGTCATAAGGCATACTAGGACCCCTTCAAACACACTTGAGTATTGAAATGTGTCAAAAGGGGTCATGGGGACTCCCTAAGGGTCCTAGTACACCTTATCACATGTTAGGACCCCTAGGAAGTCCCCATGACCACTTTTGACACATTTGAACACTCAAGTGTGTCTTAAGGGGTCCTAAGACCCCTTTGGAAACACTTGAGCATTGAAATGTGTCGAAAGGGGTCATGGGGACTTCCTAGGGGTCCTAGTATGCCTTATCACATGTTAGGAACCCTAAGAAGTCCACATGACCCCTTTTGACACATTGGAACATTCAAGTGTGTCTTAAGGGGTCCTAGGACCCCTTCGGACACACTTGAGCATTGAAATGTGTCAAAAGGGGTCATGGGGACTCCCTAGGGGTCCTAGTACACCTTATTATCATGTGTTAGGACACCAAGGAAGTCCCCATGACCCCTTTTGACACATTTGAATGTTCAAGTGTGTCTTAAGAGGTCCTAGGACCCCTTCAGACACACTTGAGCTTTGAAATGTGTCAAAAGGGGTCATGGGGAATTCCTAGGGGTCCTAGTATGCCTTATCACATGTTAGGACCCCTAGTAAGTCCCCATGACCCCTCTTGACAAATTTGAACGCTCAAGTGTGTCTTAAGGGGTCCTAGGATGCCTTCAGAAACACTTGAGCATTCAAATGTGTCAAAAGGGGTCATGGGGACTTCCTAGGGGCCCTAACATGTGATAAGGCATACTAGCTAGACCCTTAGGAAGTCCCCATGACCCCTTTTGACACATTTCAATGCTCAAGTGTGTCCGAAGGGGTCCTAGGACCCCTTAAGACACACTTGAGTGTTTGAATGTGTCAAAAGGGGTCATGGGGACTCTCTAGGGGTCATAACATGTGATAAGGCATACTAGGACCCCTAGGGAGTCACCATGACCCCTTTTGACACATTGGAATGCTCAA
Organism: Chamaecyparis obtusa; assembly: GCA_027943335.1. Taxonomy (NCBI): domain Eukaryota; kingdom Viridiplantae; phylum Streptophyta; class Pinopsida; order Cupressales; family Cupressaceae; genus Chamaecyparis; species Chamaecyparis obtusa. The sequence continues at coordinate 350,765 of BSBK01000610.1, forward strand.
GTGTGTCTGAAGGGGTCCCCATGATGCCTTTTGACACATTTCAATGCTCAAGTGTGTCTGAAGGGGTCCTAGGACCCCTTAAGACACACTTGAGTGTTCCAATGTGTCAAAAGGGGTCATGGTGACTCCCTAGGGGTCCTAGTATGCCTTATCACATGTTAGGACCCTTAGGAAGTCCCCATGAACCCTTTTGACACATTTGAACACTCAAGTGTGTCTGAAGGGGTATGGGGACTTCCTAAGGGTCCTAACGCATGATAAGGCATACTAGGACCCCTAGGGAGTCCCCATGACCCCTTCAGACACACTTGAGTATTGAAATGTGTCAAAAGGGGTCATGGGGACTCCCTAGGGGTCCTAGTACTCCTTATCACACGTTAGGACCTCTAGGAAGTCCCCATGACCCCTTTTGACACATTTGAATGCTCAAGTATGTCTTAAGGGGTCCTAGGACCCCTTCGGACACACTTGAGCATTCAAATGTGTCAAAAAGGGTCATGGATGACACCTATGGACATATTTGAATGCTCAAGTGTGTCTTAAGGGGTCCTAGGAACCCTTCGGACACACTTGAGCATTCAAATGTGTCAAAAGGGGTCATGGGGACTTCCTAAGAGTCCTAACATGTGATAAGGCATACTAAGACCCCTAGGGAGTCCCCATGACCCCTTTTGACACATTTCAATGCTGAAGTGTGTCTGAAGGGGTCATGAGGACTTCAACTATGTCAAAAGGGGTCATGGGGACTTCCTAAGGGTCCTAACACATGATAAGGTGTACTAGGACCCCTAGGAAGTCCCCATGACCCCTTTTGATGAATTTTAACACTCAAGTGTGTCTGAAGAGGTCCTAGGACCCCTTAAGACACACTTGAGCATTCAAATGTGTCAAAAGGGGTCATGGGGACTTCCTAGGGGTCCTAACACATGATAAGGCATACTAGGACCCCTAGGAAGTCCCCATGACCCCTTTTGATACATTTTAACACCCAAGTGTGTCTGAAGGGATCCTATGACCCCTTAAGACACACTTGAGTGTTACAATGTGTCAAAAGGGGTTATGGAGACTCCCTAGGGGTCCTAGTATGCCTTATCTTGTGTTAGGACCCCTAGGAAATTGCCATGACCCCTTTTGACACATTTCAATGTTCAAGTGTGTCCAAAGGGGTCCTAGGACCCCTTAAGACACACTTGAGCATTCAAATGTGTCAAAAGGGGTCATGGGGACTTCCTAGGGATCCTAACGTGTGATAAGGTGTACTAGGACCCCTAGGAAGTCCCCATGACCCCTTTTGACACATTTCAATGCTCAAGTGTGTCCGAAGGGGTCCTAGGACCCCTTAAGACATGCTTAAGCATTCCAATGTGTCAAAAGGGGTCATGGGGACTCCCTAGGGGTCCTAGTATGCCTTATCACGCATTAGGACCCCTAGGAAGTCCCTTTTGGAAAAATGGTCAGCACTCCCCTAGGGATTCGTGACATGGTTTAACCACCTCCTGTGTCTTCTATAAGTCTAGTGGTTGTATCAGGCATTAAAAGGTCAATCTTTTGGTGCAACAACAACCATTACTTGTAACAAGTGGTATCAAAGCTTGGTCATAGGTTTGAATCCCCTCAAGTAATGCTAAGGGGGAGATTGTTGGAAAAATGGTCAGTGCTCCCCTAGGGATTTGTGACATGGTTTAACCACCTCCTGTGTCTTCTATAAGTCTAGTGGTTGTATCAGGCATTAAAAGGTTGATCTTTTGGTGCAACGACAATAATTACTTGTAACAGTCCCCATGACCCCTTTTGACACATTTGAATGCTCAAGTGTGTCTTAAGGGGTCCTAGGACACCTTCGAACACACTTGAGAATTGAAATGTGTCAAAAGGGGTCATGGGGACTTCCTAGGGGTCCTAGCATGTGATAAGTCATACTAGGACCCCTAGGGAGTCCCCATGACCCCTTTTGACACATTGGAATGCTCAAGTGTGTCTTGAGGGGTCCTAGGACACCTTCAGACAAACTTGAGCATTTAAATGTGTCAAAAGGGGTCATGGGGACTTCCTAGGGGTCCAAGTGTGTTCTAAGGGGTCATGGGGATTCCCCAGGGGTCCTCGTATGCCTTATCATGTGTTAGGACCCTTAGGAAGTCACCATGACCCCTTTTGACACATTTGAATGCTCAAGTGTGTTTGAAGGGGTCTTAGGACACCTTCAGACACACTTGAGCATTCAAATGTGTCAAAATAGGTCATGGATGACCCTTTTTGACACATTTGAATGCTCAAGTGTGTCTTAAGGGGTCCTAGGACCCCTTCGAACACACTTGAACATTCAAATCTATCAAAAGGGGTCATGGGGACTCCCTAGGGGTCCTAATATGCCTTATCAAGTGTTAGGACCCCTAGGAAGTCCCCAAGACCCCTTTTGAGATAGTGGAATGCTCAAGTGTGTCTTAAGGGGTCCTATGACTCCTTCAGACACACTTGAGTGTTGAAATGTGTCAAAAGGGGTCATGGGTACTCCCTAGGGGTCCTAGTACACCTTATCATGTGTTAGGACCCCTAGGAAGTCCCCATGACCCCTTTTGACACATTGGAACGCTCAAGTGTGTCTTAAGGGGTCCTAGGACCCCTTCAGAGACACTTGAGCATTGAAATGTGTCAAAAGGGGTCATGGGGACTTCCTAGGGGTCCTAACATGTGATAAGACATACTAGGACCCCTAGAGAGTCTCCATGACCCATTTTGACACATTTCAATGCTCAAGTGTGTTTGAAGGGGTCATGGGGACTCCCCAGGGGTCCTAGTATGCCTTATCATGCATTAGGACCCCTAGGAAGTCCCCATGACACCTTTTGACACATTTGAATGCTCAAGTGTGCCTAAAGGGGTCCTAGGACCCCTTAAGACATACTTGAGCATTCAAATGTGTCAAAAGGGGTCATGGGGACTTCCTAGGGGTCCTAACACATGATAAGGTGTACTAAGACCCCTAGGAAATCTCCATGACCCCTTTTGCACAATTCAATGCTCAAGTCTCTCTGAAGGGGTCATGGGGACTCCCTAGGGGTCCTAGTATACCTTATCATGAGTTAGGACCCTTAGGAAGTCCCCATGACCCCTTTTCACACATTTGAACACTCAAGTGTGTCTTAAGGGGTCCTAGGACCCCTTTAGACACACTTGAGCATTCAAATGTGTCAAAAGGGGTTGTGGATGACCCCTTTTGACACATTTGAATGCTCAAGTGTGTCTTAAGAGGTCCTAGGACCCCTTCGAACACACTTGAGCATTCAAATGTGTCAAAAGGGGTCATGGATGACCCCTTTTGACACATTTGAATGCTCAAGTGTTTCTTAAGGGGTCCTAGGACCCCTTCAGACACACTTGATCATTCAAATGTATCAAAAGGGGTTATGGGGACTTCTTAGGGGTCCTAACATGTGATAATGCATACTAGGACCCCTAGGGAGTCACCATGACCCCTTTTGACACATTTCAATGCTCAAGTGTGTCTGAAAGGGTCATGGGGACTTCCTAAGGGTCCTAACACATGATAAGGTGTACTAGGACCCCTAGGAAGTCCCCATGACCCCTTTTGACACATTTCAATGCTCAAGTGTGTCCAAAGGGGTCCTCCCCTTCAGACACACTTGAGCATTGAAATGTGTCAAAAGGGGTCATGGGGACTTCCTAGGGGTCCTAACGTATGATAAGGCATACTAGGACCCCTAGGAAGTCCCCATGACCCCTTTTAACACATTTCAATGCTCAAGTGTATCTGAAGGGGTCCTAGGACCCCTTAAGACACACTTAAGTGTTCCAATGTGTCAAAAGGGGTCATGGGGACTTCCTAGGGGTCCTAGTACGGCTTATCACACCTTATGACCCCTAGGAAGTCCCCATGACCCCTTTTGACACATTTGAATGCTCAAGTGTGTCTGAAGGGGTCCTAGGACCCATTAAGACACACTTGAGCATTCAAATGTGTCAAAATGGTTCATCCATGACCCCTTTTGACACATTTTAATGCTCAAGTGTGTCTGAAGGGGTCCTAGGACCCCTTAAGACACACTTGAGCATTCAAATGTGTCAAAAGGGGTCATAGGGACTTCCTAAGGGTCCTAACACATGAGAAGGCATACTAGGACCCCTGGGGAGTCCCCATGACCCCTTCGGACACACTTGAGCATTGAAATGTCAGCTTCCTCTGCTAAGGCATGAAGACCTTCATTAATGTATGCTCTAGGAGGAAGATTATAATTTCCATATTTCTGCAAGAGATTCTCCAAAATTTGTATACAAAGGCATCCTACAGTAAAAAATGAAAAGTTTCCCATAGAATATCCACAATTTGTATACAAAAGCATCATACAGGAAAACTGACAAAAAAATAATAGCTAATAGGTAAAATTTATCATTAACACCGGTAGTACCAAGGTCATATTTGTTGTCAAATCCTGGCCTATGATGTGCAAAATGAGCAAACCAAGTGAAATGAAAGGGAAGGGATCAATCAAATAGTGAAGGTGCATCAAATCGGATCAATATCATAACAAATGCAGAAAATACTGTTACGGACAAAAATATTTGCATATTAATTTGTTACACCTTTCCCGAGCTTCTGTACCTTACTACATGATTAGACATTTTTGTTAGCAAAATTGAATTTTTAGGTTAGGGTTTACATATCATCTTTTTGATCCAAAGGACACAGATCGACTATTGTATCTTCCTCAGATAGTTTCCCAGAGAATATCCACAATTCGTATACAAAAGCATCATATAGGAAAAATGAGAAAAAAGTAATAGCTAAAAGGTAATATTATATATAATATATTAGTATACATTAGTACATATAATGCATTAGTATATTATAATACATTAGTATATATATAATATACATTATATATATCATATGCCTCTTATATATATATTATATACATTAATATATATATATATATATATATATAATATACATTTTATACCTTATATAGCCCATTTTATATGTAAAAGTTCAATTTTTTTCATTTGCTCCTGCCCTTTTCTCATTTGCCTGGCAATATCAGGTACCTGATATGGAATCGGATACCCGATTTTAGACAGGTAATATTTCACCAAAATATTCCCTGTCCCCACAAACCAAACAAGCATGGGATTTTATACTTTTTTCACGCATTGCAGAAAAAAAAATGTGATTTGGGGCCCATTGTTTGATTTTTGTTGACTTGTGGTCTCACCATGGGAAGCAGCAGTCATTGAAAGGCTAAACACAAAAGGAATCTGACGGATGAAGAAATTCAAGCATATAGGGAAAAAGATAAGGAAAATCATCGAAGAAGGAGAGAAGGTATGTTAAACATTAATCAAGGTGACCCCATAAATATAGTTGTAAGTGAAGAGGATGTTGAATTTGAAAATGTACAGATGGAGATTGAAAATGTAGACTTGGGGAATGAAAATGTTGCACAAGAACCACATGAACGTTACACATCTCCAAATTATATGCGAAATGAAGCCCCTTGCAATAAAGATAATCAAACTTCAAATTCGGGGCTTTCAGGAAGACCTAAATGGTTAATTGAAATTGAGAAGAACATTATGAATAATTGGGAAGGAAAGAGGTCACATAGAACCATTAGGTTGTGGGATTCAAGACTTTATGATCAATTTTTTGGAAACAAGACATTGGTTGAGCAATGTCAAATTTTTGTGCAGTTGTTAAAGATGCAAAAGATGAGACCTGTGCTTGTGAAATTGAAGATTCATGTGAACAAGAAAATGGAGAGAAATGCCATTGTTGTGAAGAATCTTTTCAATGCTCTCAATAGCATTGGGAAGACTAGCAGAGAAAAAGACAAGAGAGTTGCTCGGAGGATTATTACAACCTCCTTATTAAGTCATTAGTTGAGAAAGGCTCGTTTGATGAGACAAACTTGTGTTGACTTCAATATGGACCATAAAAATTTGGGTAGAGCACTTGCAAGAAGAGAAAGACTTGATGATCTGCTTCAAATTGATACATGGGCTTATGGTGGGAGACTTCCACATTTCAATAAGAAGCTAACAGATGTTGTCAAGGATGAAATTCAACAATTTTGGGATGCTAACTCAAGAGTGTCACCAAATGTGAAGGATGTCTTGAAGTTGAGAGTTCACAATCAAGACCACACTCCACATCTTAAACATTATGTGGAGGTAAGTCAAAAAATGTTGTATAAAAAATTTTTTGAGACACATCCAACATTGAAAATATCACAAAGGTCTTTTGAATCCGTGAAGCCATTTTATTGTGTACCCCTTAAGATTCAGAATACATGTTGTTGTAAATATCATGTTGATTTTTCAATGCATCATGAATTATTATGGTCCATTCATTCTACTTTGCATACTAATGAAATGCTAGAGGATTGTGGTGCAGGTGGTCTTCCCAAATCATCAAGAGACTTGCTAGATCAATTTTTATGTCATAGAGATTATGGTTGTTTATTTTATAAAAAAGATTGCTTAAATGCCAAGTGCTCAGAATGTGGTGGCTTGTCCAAGTTTAGAACATGTTTTTAGGAGGGTTTGGAACACAATTTTGGAAAGACACTCGTCTAAAATAAGGTATATGAAATGGTGAAATATACATTGAAGAGTGGAGGTGAAGGCTCTAGATGTGAGTTAGTTGCAAAAGAATACAATGTTGCTGATTTTATCTCAGATTTCAAGACAAATCTTTTTTACAAGTATGCAAGGCATAGTCACAGGTCTCAATGGTTGGATCAACAATTCAAGACATGTAAGGACACTTTCCCCATTAGAACTATTATATCTATTGTAGACTTTGCGGAGAACTATACATTGCAGTCCCAAAATGAGACTCAAGCTCAATATTACAATTCCATTCAAGTTGCTATTTTTATACACATCACATATAGACATTCCCCTAATAGCACAAAAGATGAGCAAAAGATAATCAGAGAGTACCATTTTTATATGAGCAACAACAGGTCTCACTCTCATGAGTTTGTTCAACATTATTTCCAGAACTATTTTGACTTCTTGCAGGAAAATGGTATTGCTATGGATAGGCATCTCATTTGGTTGGATAATTGCACCGGTGAATTTAAGAATGCCAGAATGTTTTATTGGTTGTGTAGAATGCATGTGGAGAGAGGTGTACCTCATATTTGGAGTTTTTTTGAGTTAGGCCATGGGAAAGGGGAGCATGACGAAGTAGGTGCATGTGTGAAGAGAGCTCTAGTTAAGGAGCAATTGAGGATTTCAGGTGTTGTACTTCTTGATGCTCATTCTATTGTTGATTGGTGTACTTTAGCATTGTCACAGGGGGGACTCTTGATTCTACAGTGCGTAGATTCTTTTGGTTGGTTGAGGAGGGAACTATAGGAGATATATTGAATTTTCAAATAGTGAAATACTCTTCAAAAATGCATTCATTCCGAAGCTCCAATAGTAGTACATGGACCATTTGGACACGAGAGTTGGATTGTTTTTGCCCCATGTGTTTTCAGTATGATTGGGATCATTGTGAGTCAAGTGAGTGGGTGGATACATGGGTTCCACAATATATAACTCCTTTATCTTTAACACTCTCTATAAGAAATGAAGACATGGACACTTTAGTTGACTATGACCATGTTTCAGATCTTCTGAAGCCAGGAAATGTTTTTACATTGGTTGCACCACAGGGGAATGATGAGAGGTTAGATTATTAGTTAGCACATTGTGTACAAGGTAAATAGAATCTTGTACAACCGATGAGAGATGTTGATGGGTTCACATATCCTACTGGTTCAGTTGTTGTTGTGGGAACATGGCTGCGAACATACATGATTAGAAAGAATGGAATTCCCGCATTTGAAGACTATGAGAAGCATAAACTATTCTATGTATTCACACCTTGTTATAGCAACAAATGTCAATTTTTCAAAGCATCAAGTAAGACCAAAGACAAAATAACTTTGGACTATTAGTACTACTGATCATGAAGCACTATCGGAGACCTTGAAGCAAAGAGATGACCCTTCAGGAACACTTGACTAGATAATAAGTTAACTTAGTGCATTGTTTTCTAAGTTCATTAAGCTTAATTTCAATACATTAATTTCACCTTTCTTAGATTATATTTTTAGTCAATAAACTTGGTTTTTTATGTGGATTGTAACTTGTGTAGGAGCACCTATGAAGACACCTATGGTCACCATGGATCCAATCAGAGATACAAGGACAAAAAGGATCCTTAATGGTTAATTGAGATCTTTTGAAGCCTATAATGGCAATTTGTAACAATCGATTTGATTTAAAAGTTAAATGTCCTAAAACTCTTGATAAGGACTTATGACCAAAATCATGTATGGGTGGCCAATAGTGCTAAGAAGGGATCTTACATGTCATTTACTTATGCCATTTTACATGGTTTGAATTCTTACATGTTTGATTGTTGTTTATAATGCTTTAAGGATATTATTTTTTATCATTTTAAACAATCTATAAAATTTAAACCTCAGACATAATAAGCTTCACAGTTCAAATTTCAGAAGCTTAATCATGATTAGTTTCATAGTTCAAATTTCAAACATACCACTAACAGTCAATTAAAAGCGGCTCAATAGGGTATCTTTCAAACCATCTAACTTGGCATCGAACCATCTACTCCATCAGCTCCAGTTGGCTGGGTAAATGCCAGTGACAACCCCATTCCACCCATGGAGTCACGGGAACGCTCACGACCACGCTCAACCCAAGTGACCCCAAGGTGCACTAAGCACGATTGGGCAGTGATCTTTCGGGGCTTGTATCTTAGAGCTCATGAGAGGTATTGACAAACCATTAAGTGCTACAAGATCATGTTTCCAAGGTCTACAATAACCTCTCTCATTTTTGGGCGATTCGACTTTGTTTGCATTTGGCAAGGCGATCTCAGTCAATGCCAAAACTTGTAGTGAGGGTCAGTTGAAAGAGGCTCAGCATCATATCTTTCAAACCATCTGACCTAGCATTAAACCATCTACTCCATAAGCTCTGGTTGTCTGGCTAAATGCCAATAACAATCCCATTCCACCCACGGAGTCACCGGAACGCTCATGACCACGCTTGACCCAAGTGACCCCAAGGTGCACTAAGCATGATTGGCAACAATCTTCTAGGGCTCATATCTCAGACCTCGTGAGAGGTATCAAAAAACCATTAGATGCTACGAGATCTTTTTTCCAAGGTCTACAATAACCTCTCTCAGTTTTTGGTGATTTGACTTCATTTGCATTTGGCAAGGTGATCTAAGTCAATGCCAAAACTTGCAGTGAGGGTTAGTTGAAAGTGGCTCAGCAGTGTATCTTTCAAACCGTCTAACCTGGCATCAAACCATCTACTCCATTGGCTCCAATTGGCCAGGTAAATGCTAGTTACAACCTCATTCCACCCACGGAGTCACGGGAACACTTGCGACCACGCTCGACCCAAGTGACCCCAAGGTGCACTAAGCATGATTGGGCAGCGATCTTCCTGGGCTCATATCTCAAAGCTTATGAGAGGTATCAACAAACCATTAGGGGCTATGGGATTTTGTTTCTAAGGTCTAAAATAAAATCTCTCATTTTTGGGTGATTCAACTTCATTTGCATTTGGAAAGACGATCTCAGTCGATGCCAAAACTTGCAGTGAGGGTCAGTTGAAAGTGGCTCAGCAGTGTATCTTTCAAACTATCTAACCTGGCATCAAACCATCTACTACATCAGCTTTGATTGTCTAGGTAAATGCCAGTGACAACCCCATTCTGCCCACGGAGTCATTGGAACGCTCGCGACCACGCTTGACCCAAGTGACCCCAATGTGCACTAAGCATGATTGGGCAGCGATCTTCCAGGGCTCATACCTCAGAGCTCATGAGAGGTATTGAAAAAATGTTAGGTGCTATAGGAACATGTTTCTGAGGTCTATAATAACCTCTCTTGGTTTTGGGTGATTTGACTTCATTTGCATTTGGCAAGGCGATCTCAGTCGATGCCAAAACTTGCAGTGAGGGTCAGTTGAAAGTGGCTCAGCAATGTATCTTTCAAACCGTCTGACCTGGCATTGAACCATCTACTCCATCAACTCTGGTTGGCCAAGTAAATGCTAGTGACAACCCCATTCCACCCACAGAGTCACGGGAATGCTCGCAACCACACTCGACCCAAGTGACCCCAAGGTGCACTAAGTATGATTGGGTAGTGATCTTTCGGGGCTTGTATCTCAAAGCTTGTGAGAGGTATTGACAAACTGTTAGGGGCTACAAGATCATGTTTTTGAGGTCTACAATAACCTCTCTCAGTTTTGGGTGATTTGACTTCATTTGTATTTGGAAAGGCGATCTCAGTCGATGCCAAAACTTGCAGTGAGGGTCAGTTGAAAGCGGCTTAGCAATGTATCTTTCAAACCATCTGACCTAGCATCAAACCATCTACTCCATCAGCTCTGATTGGCTAGGTAAATACCAATGAAAACTCCATTCCTCCCATGGAGTCACCAGAATGCTTGCAACCACACTCGACCCAAGTGACCCCAAGGTGCACTAAGCACGATTGGGTAGTGATCTTTTGTGGCTCGTATCTCAGAGCTCATGAGAGGTATCAACAAACCATTAGGGGCTATAGGATTTTTTTTTTGAGGTCTACAAGAACCTCTCTCAGTTTTGGGTGATTCGAATTTGTTTGCTTTTGGCAAGATGATCTCAGTCAATGCCAAAACTTGTAGTGAGGGTTAGTTGAAAGCGGCTCAGCAGCATATCTTTCAAACCATCTGACCTGGCATCGAACCGTCTACTCCATTGGCTCTAGTTGGCCAGGTAAATGTCAATGACAACCTTATTCCACCCACGGAGTCACCAGAATGCTCGCGACCATGCTTGACCCAAGTGACCCCAAGGTGCACTAAGCACGATTGGGCAGTGATCTTTCATGGCTCATATCTAGGAGCTCGTGAGAGGTATTGACAAACTGTTAGGTGCTACAGGATCATGTTTATGAGGTATACAATAAACTCTCTTAGTTTTGGGTGATTTGACTTCGCTTGCATTTGGCAAGGTGATCTCAGTCGATGCCAAAACTTGCAGTGAGGGTCAGTTGAAAGTGGCTCAGCAGCGTATCTTTCAAACTGTCTGACCTGGCATCGAACCATCTACTCCATTAGCTCTGGTTGGCTGGGTAAATGCTAATGAAAACCCTGTTCCACCCACAGAGTCACTGAAATGCTCGCGACCACACTCGATCCAAGTGACCCCAAGGTGCACTAAGCATGATTGGGCAGCGATCTTCCGTGGCTCAAGTGACCCCAATATGACAAGTTATATACAGAGTGAGTATATACATAGTATTGAAACAATGTAGTACTAAGTGGCTCAAGTGAGTATATATAATGGTATGAAACATAAGAACATAAGAAATCTATAGAAGTTAGACCTCAAACATAATAAGCTCCATGAACAGGGTATTCCAGAGTAAAGAAAAACAAATGTAACTTCAACAAGATATAATTTAAATAATAATGATAATCATAGTCAAGATATAACTTCACCATTCAATTCCATAAACATGAATAATAAATATGTATATACAAAAGATGACGCAAATATAACATATAAATGAACATGTTCTATATATACAAAGTATCAAATGTATCAAAAGTATCTCCATATACAAATATGGCACATGCCATTTCAAAATGTCTACAAAACCAATGTTTTAAGGTGTATAATGTGGCATATATGCCATCTCAAAATGTGCCAAGTGGCATCTCTAAATGACCACAAAACTAAAACTGCATCCTATGTCGTAGGGGGATCATCAAAATGTAGCCTCTTTGAAGAAGTGTTGGGCTCTGATTGATCCTGCATAAAAAATGAGTTCAAACCCAAGTTAGATTGTTTACTTTATATATATATATATATATATATATATATATATATATATATATATATATATATATATATATATATATATATATATATATATATATATATATATATATATATATATATATATATATATATATATATATATATATATATATATATATATATATATATAGTTCATAATTTAAACACTAATGTAATTAAAATTATAACTGAATACAAATATCTGTACCTGGTCTCTCAATCACCTACCATGATCAGGTGTCCTAGCATAAGTCTTGGGTAGTGAAGGGACCATGCCAACAATACCAACTGTGACCTATAAATATATATTTGCAATAATGAGATTAGTAGAGTGGTGCAACATAGAGTAATAAATCTACAAAATAGGAAGATAGGATAATAAAATTACAAATTGATTGAACTAAAATTAAAACTTACATCTGGTGATCCCTCCTCTGGAATAATGGGCTAGGTCAACAAAGATACAAAAGATTCTCATGGGCCCTCCCTCACACTCATAGTAACCCATGAGAGTAAAAAGATTGTCAATTATATATAAATTTACTTCATCATAGCAACCCTGGTTACAAAATACAAATAACAATATGTAAAAGTCTACATACAATCAGGCTATCACTCCGAATCAAGATGCCTGTAACCCTATGCTGCCGAACTGTTGTCAGGACATCATCAATACCCACACCCTATATAATAAAGTGCAAGTAAAATATTTATTACTACACACAAGTGGCATACATATGCATGCATAATTAATCTTAAACAATTAACTACCTTTCCTTTGTCTAAACCTGATGAAGGAACCCCCTCATGCCCCCCACTGACATCGGCTATAGCCTGCAAGAACACAATAAGATGACAATATATAAGTAAATGTATGAATTTTATTGCTCTAATTGATAGAGATTTAAGCATGTACACCAAATGATATAAAAAATAACTAATGGGTACATAATTTATAATATACCGTATAGTCATCAAGGCCAAATGAAATGGCCAAAAGTGTGGACTCATCCACTTGTCTCACCTCCTCCTATGTCATCGACTAAACATAAATGGAAAAAATATATATACATAAGTGCATGCAATCATTAAAACTAATCTAAATAAATAAATTATTTTTAAATTAAATAAGTCATGTGACAAATTTATTTATAATGTTTACTCTTACCATATCAACAGGAGTCAATGGCTCTACGTACACCTCCTGAGCACTCTCATGAGATGTAGATGCTCCATGAGGTGTTGCAGCTACGTCTCCTCTATCATCCTCATCAATAACATACTGATATGTATCAGCATCATTAAGCGGTCTGAGGCACATATTCTTGCATATAATGCAAATATGGGGCTCACATACATGTGAACTCTGATGAGATGTCGATGTGCTAGCATCATCCACACCAGGAGGCAACACTGACCTGGTCTGCGTGATCAACTGATCACTTAGTAAATGAATGGCCCTAATAGTCTATGAGGCAGCCTCTGCAATGATATCGGGATGCTGCACTCGAGGAGGGGGTGCGACATCAGTGGGGGGGACAAAGGTAGTGGCCTTTTTGCACTGGGAAAATGGCCTAGTCTAAGGAGCTCCTCCACCTATGCCCATGTTGGGCCTCATACTCCAATAATCAACATGGTGACCAAGCACAAACTCAGCATACAATTTTTTTATGAAATAAAATGGGAACCCCCAAATTGCTATGGGGTGGTTTATCAAAAACCATCCACCAGCGATCCCAAAAGTTTGTGAGCATTGCTTTATTTGTGCACCATTTTATTGATAATTTGGGCTTTTTGGGGTCAACTAGTATTCCAGTTTTAGGATTGACAAAAAAGGCTGCTATATCTTCCTTACTTATATTAAGGGCCACAATCCCATCATGGTCAAGCCCATCATCAAACTGGGCGTGCATATCATCATGCCAACGAAGAGCAACATTATGTTGCTGCATGAGTGTGTCAATAATTTCAACAATTGTATTTAGTGTGGCAAGCATGGGACCTAATGTAGGTATATTTTGATATGTGTTTTGGAAACCTCGTATTGTGTTCAAATTATCTTGTATCAAATCTTCTAAAGAATGAGGGTTTTGACACAGGGGATTGTTTTCGGGATCGTTATTTGGTGCGGGAGGGTTATTTTCTTCATTGTTGTCATCCATGCCTGATTAAATTTAAAAAAAATATAAATTTCAATCTAATTTCATATATTATTACAAATATAAATACAAAACCCTATTTCAACAAAAAAAATGACATTTGGCATGAAAATTAAATAAAATAATCAAAATAAATAAAAAATTCACTTACCAAATACACTGGGAGTCAAATTTGTTGTTTCCTAAATCAGATACCCAAAAATATATCATGTATCTAATATATCAAGCCATTTTCCCAAGAAAAACCATGAAAAGAAATGAGGAAAAGGGCTCGCAGGTTTTGGATTTATGCCACAGGTATCAGGTACCTGATATCGTATCAGTTACCCGATTAGGCCTGTACTTTGGTTTCAAGTTTGCCCAGGTGTACTGACACCCAAGCCTAGTCAAAAGTCAACAAGCATTTTCATGCACTTTTGGACGAGTGAAAAGTGAATATTTTTCACATCGCCACTTTTTGGCCCCTCATGATCTTGCACATACCCTAGTGTAGATCCCTATAGTTTTGTTGTCTATTAGTGTCATACACTTAGTCATTATCTAGGCAATGTTGGTCGATCATCAGTGCGACCGAGTCATCATGTATAGTCTAAGTCATGTAATGTACATTTACCAAATAGTAGTCACTACTGAGTAAACCAATGGTCACCAAGTACTTTTGTATTAGCCGAGTAATTTTTTTCCATGCGCCAGAGTATAAAGAAAAGTGAATGTCAAGTGCAAGAGACATCGAATGCTGAGCTAGCTAGAATTAACATATGTGTTTGTTATGGCACAATCACTGAGGTAAAATGTTTTGGCCGACATTCATATTTTGTTTACTGTTTGTTGAGGAAATCACGGAGGTGACTACGCTTATATTTTGTAATCATTAATCCCTATGCAACACTTGGAGCCAATCAGAATTAGGGAAAGGTTAAGCGGGAAAATGAGTTAATCTAGATCGTAGATCTCAAAACTTGGAGAGATTCAGTTGTCTATATAAGATGAGATCTAACCCCTAATAGATGTGTGTGTGGATGTGAAAGGAAAGAGAGAATATCTTTAGACCAGTGAATTATTCTTATAAGAGTTTAGTGACTGAGTGAAATAGAGTAAATTAGTGAAGGACAAAACAAAGATAAAATTGATAGAGAAGATCAAATCAATACTGGAAGGAGAAGATCTATAATTAGCATACAATGCAGACTAAAGGATCAGGCACTGAGACATTCTAACAAGTGTATCAGGGTAAATCTCTCAACAAAGTGGTTTTAACAGACCTTATGTAATCTCTTAAACGAGTGCTTACTTAGTTGTAAGTTTTAAATCTTTTTGCAAGGTAGATTGTATAAGTCTTTAAGCTCTTAACATGGCAGACCCCTCATAGGTAGATCATATTTTGTGATCAAATTTGTATCCCTAATAGGAAAAATTTATATTGCAATAGTGAAGATTTGTGGGTGTCATCCCCACCCCAGTTTTACCTTTCAAGGGTTTCTGGGTAACCAATTTACTCTGTTATGAGTACATTCATGAATGATGTTTAGTTTATTAGTTTCATTACATTGATGAAGTTTGTGATAATGCTATGCAAGTTTTCAGTAATTTTAAAATGGATTAATAGGTGATATTTGATTCACCCCCCTCCTAGCATCACATTTCCCAATAGATTTCCAACAATTGGTATCAGAGCTCTAAGGTTTCTTATAGAAAGTCTTACCACTTGAAGACAAAGATATTGAGATGGAGGTCTATACGTTGGGAAATTTATAGAGAATCAAAATATTGATGTTCAACTTGCATTACAACAACTTGAAGCAGCTAGAGGAGAACTGAAGAAATCCTTAAGCAGAAGAAGAGAAATTGCTATTCAACAAAATGAATCACAATATCAAGAAGAAGATACTATTGGATTATTTGATAATGGGAACTCTACAGAAAGTGACAAAGCCATAAAAGAGCCACTAGAGAAAAATAACATACTAAATGAGGACATCAAAAATCTGAAGAGAGAACAAGAAATTCAATTTGTCAGACTCTGTGAAGTAGTTGAACAGAAAAAGAAAGCTGAAGAAGACAAGACAATGGAAGAAGAAGACAAAAGTCAAATATCAATGAGACTTGATGAAAGGAAAAGTGACATGCAAAGGTTGACTAACAATCAACTAGACATGGAAAATCAACTGCTACTGGTTAATCAAGAATTGGGCAGGAGAGATGTGGAAATCACCAATCTGAGATCAGAAAATAATCAACTAAGGAATGAACTAAGATCTGAAAAGTAAATGAATGAAAGGATGAATAAACCTAATGAAGCTACAAGATACTTTGAAGAAATGTTAAGGTCACCTAGAAGATCTAGTGATAGATCTGGACTTGGACTAAATGAGCAATCATCATCCACTAAGGAAGGAGAATCATCAAAAAGTGGAGAGAAAAGGAATGATAAACCAAAGAACATAAAGCCTACATGCCATCACTGTGGAAAGCTAAGACATACAACTAACGTCTATAGAAGCAAAAATAGTAAGTCTGATCCTAAACCTAAATTTAATGGACATTGTTTTAACGATAAGAAACTAGGACATCAGGCACAAGAATGCAAGTCTAAGGTCAAAAATCCACCTATCTCACAAAAATTTCAAGGACATTGTTTCAACTATCAGAAGTATGGATATAGAGAATTTGAATGTAGATCTAAATCCAAATGGTCATCAAATGAATAGAATAAGTTGCCTATGAAGGGTAACTCATACAACTGGGATTATAACACTCGGTACAGTTGTCATTATTGTGGAAAATATGGGCACATTGGAGAAAATTGTCTAAAGACTCATTTCAGAGGGAAATCTAAAAGTTGGATGAATGGAAGTATGGTATGCTACAAATGTAACAAGATAGTTCATCTAAAGAAAGATTGTAGATCACCCATACTGAGAAATGATCAAAGCAAGAATGAAGATATCATTGAGAAATTGAGAAATCAAATGAACAAAACATGGAAGAAGAAAGAAGGAAGCACTAGTGAGGCCAGTGCACCTGAGGTCACCCTATCTGATGGATCAGGTGATCACACTACTTCAAACTAAGAAAAGTAGGTATTTATGGAACTGAGTCTTAAAATGTTTTATCTTATATCAATTCCTAACATGTGTTGATAAAAATTCCATATATGCATAGATAGAGATGCATTAGGACATATTTGATCAAAGTGGAACAATTCATTTTTTATGCCGACCATCAGTGTTTGAGTTTGAAGTGACTGAGTTATCAATGTATGTCAAGAACCTTGTGATAGCCAAGATGTGATGTACATCGAGCTGTATCTAAATGGTTGTGTCGACCGAGCTTGTGTTAGCTGAGCTTAACATAAGATTGTTGAGACAGTTGTATTCCAACTAGAATGTGTACAAAACATTTATGAAGCCCTAATCCAACTATTTGAAGTCTATAAAGTAGGATGTTACCATTCATTTCATTTCACCAGTGAATTGAGAATTTATTTCAGCGATTCAAAAGCATGTAACCTCTCTGTTTAGAGCTTAAGGGTGATTTCAAAATCTTCACAATGTGCTGTCGGCAAATCATTTGTTGAACACTTGCGCAAAGGTACCATACCAAGTAAAATATTTTTTGAAAATTTTTAGTTGAGAAAAATGGCATCATCTTCATCCACTACAATGAAGAAACAAAGAAAGGAGGTTTTAAATGTTCAATTAGTAAGGAACGAGGTGTGTAAGCCAAAGAAGTTTTAGGCCATTCCAGAGAGCGCAATCATGGGAGATCTTAATGGTGCTCTATCATCAGTTCTGAAAAATGTTTTAATGGTAAACGACATTAGGTCATGCTACATGTGCAAAATTAGAGAGATTGGCGACTATGAAAGCAGGGAAGCATATGAAAAATTGTGCAGCAACGGGGTGTTGAAGCCAAAACACCAGAAGGTTGCCGAGTAAGGGTTAGTTCATGCCCTAGATTTTCCACAAAATTTCAAAGTGGACTGGATTAAAATTATACTTAGTAGAGTACACGACATGCAAATTTGGCTAGAAGATAGACCAGTTCAGATCACAAAATAAATGATTCACCGAGTAACTGGATACCCTAAACTCCCTGGTAAGAAAGAAATGAGATGTTTAAGCAAGGAGGAGATTTAGGAAAACACTCAGGCAGTATGGAATAAGCGCAAAATGAAAATCTCCACTATCATTGATCCAGAGATTGAGTTTGCAGTGAGAGTAATTTCTCACAAATTTTATCAATCTAGTCAGTTGGATAGCGTTCCGTGTATGGCAGTGGACCAAGCTTGGAAAATCATCAAGAAGGGCCATACCTATGACCTCACCAAGCTCCAACTGAATCAACTTTCCAATAAGCTTACTTCTATCTGGAAAGAAAAGAATTCTATGTGTAAGTTTAGTTCCCTACTCGTCTGTCTATTCTTTTACATTCAGAAGTGTTTTCCTATTGTTTGCGGAGTAATTTGGGATAAGGACAGGCCAATCACAATTCAAATTAATGAATTTATTAGTTAGATAGGAGAGAGTTTTGAGGGTGTAATGCAAAACTACTTTGTTGAATTCAAGAAGAAAATGAGGAAGAGAAGTAGGATCCCTGTATCTCTAGTTGAGAAGTATAATCAAGATATTTGTTTCTTAGTAGATAATGACTTCACATATGCACAAGCTTCTTTACTGAGGGTATCATGGCTAATTCCATTACCTTATGAGGTTAATATTGATGAGACCACAACAGCAATCACAACCCTGTTAGCCAAGGAAATTGATCAAAAGGATCCCTGCTTTGGAACATATGAGGAGGTTAAGTCCAAGATATCCATGGGATTGAAGTCTGCTACCATGGAAAGAAAGAGGAAAAATATAGTAAAGAACCTATTAAAAATGATAGGAGAGAGAGAAGTGGATGCACCTCTTAAACTGACACAAGGACTAGGAGAAGACAAAGAAAGTGAATCAAGTGAAAATGAAGAAGAGGAGAAAGTAGTGGAGAAGAAAGGAAAGAAGGTAGTAATTTACGAGCCTATGAGCAAGAAATTACAAAAATCTAAGGCTATTTCATCACCTCTTCTTAGGCCAAGAACAAGGGCAACCTCTATAGCTGTAGCTACTGAGACACAAAAGAAAACCCCTGCTTCAGGGAAAAGGAAAATTGTTATGGAGAAAGATGATGAGGAAATAGAAAGTGATGAGGAGGAGGTTAAGAAGAAGAAATTACAAGTACAGAGTAAAACAATGAATGTGGATGAAATATGCCACACCATCAAGAGTTCTGCTAGACTTGAAGGTTTGAAACAAATAAGATTTGAGAGCATGAGTATAGAAGATAAGGAGAAATTGAAGAAGCTATACTTGAGATGCTTTGCACTTTCAAGATGCTACCAATACAAATGGGGAAGTTTTTCCCTAATGAGTTATACGAAAGAGTTGCACAGAAATGGGAATTTTCCCTAATGACCAAGAAGCAAATAAGGGAAAGTACATTAGCTCAAGTTGCACTAGACCTATCCCCTGCTAGTATTCAGGAAGTTGTGGAACAATATAGGAACATATTTTATCCTAAGCAAAGGGCTTACTTTATCCTTCAACACAAGGTTGAGGATGTTGTTCAGGAAAGTCTTAGGACTTGGAAAATTGTTTTGGTCTATTAATTGACAAAAGTGCACAACTAGATGCTAGCACATCTAAGGGTGTTGAGCTAGATAATAAAGAAGATGTAAATGATCCACATATTCAGGAGAAAGAAGCTCCCAAGGAAGAGAAATTTCAGGAGTAACCTGAAGTAACTATTGTTGACATCACTGAGGATACCCCAGTGATGAATCAGATATTGACTGAGGAAGACATATAAGCTAAGGAAGCACTTGATACATCTTTTTCGAGTAGTAATACTATGCTATTACAAGTTATGGATTATCCATCAATTGATGACACATCAAATATCAACACAACCCCTGTAAATTCTCAAGTTGTTATAGTTGACATACTAGCCAGTATTAGCACTACCAAGGAATAGGATCAGTCGGCAACTACACTTCAGTCTACATCTGCCGAAGAGCCATAGAAAGAAAAAGTAGACTAGTCTACACTAGTAATTATAAATCCTCATGTGGAGGATAAGGGAAAAGAAGATAAGGTAACAAATATCAACATTTAAGAACCTAAGGAGAAAGAGGCAATAAAATCTCTTGTACAAATGCTGAGTGGGGATACACTAAAGAAGAAGGAATAGAAAAAGAAGGTGAAAATTTATACACTTGAGGTAACAATTGAAGAAGTTATTGTGATTCCAAAATGGGACACGGATAACCTATCATACAAATAGATGTAGACATTGCAAGAATTACTGAAGAAGAAAAGCAGGTAGGAAGAATTGAGAAGGGAGCATCAACAAAAGAAAGTTATGCATGAAATAAAAGGTATATTCATTGATGCTTTTGACATGACTAATGTTAATGACTCTGACCCCATACTGGAACAACTTGTCCACATAGTCAAGAAAGTGACAGATGATGATAGCAAAGAAAATGATAAGTTTTTGTAGTGTTCAAAAAGGAAATTTGAGACAAAGGTATTGGATAAGGTCTCTGCCAAGATAGCAGTAAAGCAAGTAGAACTTTCTACCCTAATATTAGATTCAGAAGGAGTGGTACTGAATGCATAATCTTTGTACAAGAAATTGTGCAATGTAGAAGAATTTACTAAGGATAACCAGGTGTTGGTAGATAAACTACAACTAGATATAAAGTCTACTAGTCACTCATTGAGTTTGGATGCAAGTTCTAGCTCTTTTCACTACGCCAGGTTTCTACATTCTCAAGGAAGGATAGTCGAGTTGATGGCTAATGATGGTAAGATAAGGGCTCATCTACTCTTTATTCAAACAATGCTGACACCTCACTTGGAGGTCATTCAAAGAGAGTTAGCAAAGGATAAGGAACTAATACAGAAAGATCTTCATCTTTCTATTGCCAAGAGCCTAGTCAACCTACCTACTGAGCTAGAAGTGCAATCAGAGGTTTTGAAAGTTGAAACATCCAGTTGGGACTCTATATTACACATGGTTATGATGCTTCACAAACCATTTCTAGAGAAACATTGTAAGCTCCCTACTAAAGAAGAAATCACAAGTGTCAAAAACAAGGGGGAAATAACAAAATGACATATCAAGCCACATAGGGAGGTAACATAATCAAAGAGCAGAAGCAGAACAGAATGGTATGATATAATTAGTTTTGTATATGTATATATCTTAAGGGGAGTATTTTGTTAATATATACTAAGCACTCTTGTAAATATATTGTAAATGTCATGACAAAGTGTTTTTGCCACTAATGTCAAAGGGGGAGATTGTAGATCCCTATAGTTTTGTTTTCTATTAGTGTCATATATTTAGTCATTATCTAGGCAATGTTGGTCGGTCATCACTGTGACTGAGTCATCATGTATAGGCTAAGTCATGTAATGTACATTTACTGAGCAGTAGTCACTGCCGAGTAAACCAATGGTCACCAAGTACTTTTGTATTAGCTGAGTAAGTTTTTGCCAAGCGCCAGAGGATAAAGAATAGTGAATGTCAAGTGCAAGAGATATCAAATGCCGAGTGAGCCAGAATTAACATATGTGTTTGTTATGGCACAATCACCAAGGTAAAACATTTTGGCCAACATTCATATTTTTTTTACTGTTTGTTGAGGAAATCATGGACATGATTATGCTTATATTTTGTAATCATTAATCCCTATGCAACACTTGGAGCCAATTAGAATTAGGGAAAGGTTAAGCGGAAAAATGAGTTAATCTGGATCGTAGATCTCAAAACTTGGAGAGATTCAGTTGTCTATATTAGATGAGATCTGAACCCTAATAGATGTGTGTGTGGATGTGAAAGGAAAGAGAGAATATCTTTAGACCAGTGAAGTATTCTGATAAGAGTTCAGTGATCGAATGAAATAGAGTAAAGCAGTGAAGGACATAAAAAAGATAAACTTGATAGATAAGATCAAATCAATACTGGAAGGAGAAGATTTATAATTAGCATACAATGCAGATTGAAGGATCGGGTACTAAGACATTCTAACAAGTGTATCAGGGTAAATCTCTTAACAGAGTGGTTTTAACAAACCTTATATAATCTCTTAACCGAGTGCTTACTTAGTTGTAAGTTTTAAATCCTTTTGCAAGGTAGATTGTATAAGTCTTTAAGATCTTAATAGGGTAGACCCCTCACAGGGTAGATCATATTTTGTGATCAAATTTGCACCCCTAACAAGAAAACTTTATACTACAGTAGTGAAGATTTTTGGGTGTCATCCGCACCCCATTTTTACCTTTCAAGGGTTTCTGGGTAACCAAGTTAGCGTGTTATGAGTACATTCATGAATGATGTTTAGTTTATTAATTTCATTACATTGATGAAGTTTGTGATAATGCTATGCAAGTTTTCTGTAATGTTGAAATGGATTAATAGGTGATATTTGATTCACTACCCCCTCTCAGCATCACATTTCCCAATAGATTTCCAACAGATAGTGTTGGGTGGAACTCACTTTAGAAATAAGGAAGGTATTTAGTATTGTCTTCAAGTATTATGGTGCATAATAATGAGATGGACAAAATTCCTATGTTTCAATCATGATGCGATGCTAAAATACTTCATAAAGGTCTGAATTCATATATTAACTATCTCAATATACTTTTTTTTTTTTTTTGAATGATTAGACATATCAAGAAGTGTTAAAAACTAAATTTCAAGATCTCATCCATTTCCTTATAGAGGTCAAAATTTTGTATGTATGATGGATGGTACATGGATATGATGGGTGAGAATGATATTGTAAACACTTAAGAATATTTCATATTAATTAAATTTATTTAATTAATAATCCTCGTGATATCATAGTTAATTAATCATCTTTGTCATATTCCTCTACCCATTTAATTAAAAATATTTAATTAAATTGGGTTCATTACCTAAAGTATTTAAATTTAATTTAAATACTCCCCTCTCTAATGCATTAAGCTTATTTTGACACATGTCCCTCATAAATCCCCTTTTGAATAAATTTATATTTATTTAAATCCCTGCATATCCTAATATTCTTCTAAGATTGGATTAATCTAAACCTAGTTTAAATTAATCTAAATTCCTACCTAAAGCCTAGCCTACACCCATCACCTCACTTTCTAAACCTACCCTCCAACCTAATCACTCCTCTAATCTCACTCAAAAAGTGATTCCTAACGTCATTAGAGATAATGGGTTGCTCACACATGTGTGAACAATTCTTCCCAAGGAAGCCACCAAACTTCCTTAAATGCTCCAACTCCTTACACCTTTGTCCCCCGCACTCTTCCCTAAATTTTTTCACACATGTGTGAGAAACCTTGAGCCACTCAAACCTTAAATGCCTATGATATTCAATAGATCTAAAAATGAAGCTATGATATTCAATAGATATGCAATTGTAATTCAAATGTAAACAAGTATGTTGATATAAAAGCTTGAACACAACATTAACAAATGTAAATCAAAACCTCCATGATTGTATGCTTGGAATCCACCTTGAGGGAAGAATGAATAGATCTTGAAGATGAATAAAAGGATCTTGAAGGAAGATCACACCACCATGATGGCTAGATCTAGGGTTTGAATGATGAATCTTGAATGCTTGAATGGATGATGGCTTGAATTCACTTGAGAGCTAGATGTCTTGATCGTGAAAAGTGGATTTTGAGATGGAGAAAATGAGAGAGGAAGGCTTCCTTTTATAGTGATCTAGGGAACAAACTCCTAGAGAAGGATGACATTGGAGAATTAAATCCGAATTAACCTTAACCCCTAGAAATGGACCTATATTAAATGCAATTTAAGAGTTTACCATTCCAAAACCTGAAACAGCTGACCCGAAAGTGGGAAAATGAAACTTTTTGAAGCCCAACATCCCAAAACTCCTGAAACTTGAAATTTGGACCTGGGGTCAGGTGTTGGAAACAATTGTCTGAAGGAAATTGCTACTCAAATTATGTATTGTCTTTGATGTCACACAATGTCATAGTCCGCAGCAATCAGTTCCTACCGAGCTCAGTCGGTCTGCCAGACAGGGAAATTCAGCATTTACCGAGTCCACTCGGTTATCAAAGGAAATTCAGCATTTACCGAGTCCACTCGGTTATCAAAGGAAATTCAGCATTTACCGAGTCCACTTGGTTATCAAAGGAAATTCAGCATTTACCGAGTCCACTTAGTTATCAAAGGAAATTCAGCATTTACCGAGTCCACTCAGTTATCAAAGGAAATTCAGCATTTACTGAGTTCAGTCGGTTATCAAAGGAAATTTAGTGTTTACCGAGTTCAGTCGATTATCGAAGGATTGTCGATGTTTACCGAGTTCCCTCGGTCTCCGAAAGATTATAGAAAGTTATGGTCACCAAGCACTGTCGGCCCTTGAAGGATTTTTGCAAAAGAGTTTGCTTAATTCAACCGACTGTTATACTAAATAATGTCAATTTGACAAATCTAAAATCATATAAATAAAAGGTCAAATGTGAAAAATAAAAAGTGATACAAAAGTAGAAGATTTACAGAAGAAAAGATAGAAAAGGTGTGTGCAAATTTGTGAAGGATGTTCAGATATCCTTAAGGTGCAGCAGAGATTTATTCGATCAGGAAGGATCACACATATGCAGAACAGAGATCTGTAATCAGCAAGGTAGTTGCATTATTATACAGGTCATTTTTCATTGTTACCTTCTTATCATTGTAATAGTGAATTCTAAATCTCTTAACCGATTTGGTTTAACAACCATATTGTAAATCCTCTAACAAGGTGACAATTCCATTGAATTGTTTTCAAGACCTCTTACCAGGCCACTCCTAGCAGGGTGATTAAATCCTCTAACAAGGTCACACCTAACAGTGTGTTTTGTAACCTTTTACCGGGTTGGCTTCTAACCGGGCATCACTTCAGAAAAGTGAAAATCAGTATCTAGATACATTGGTGGTTTTTCCCATATTGGGTTTCCACGTTAAAATCTTGTGTCTCTTGTGTTCTTAATTGCTATCTTAATCATACACCAGTGCTAATGAATATCTAAAAGATAATTTTGCTAATACTTTCTGCATCTTCAAAGTTACTGCAATCTATTTACCGAGTGCGAAAATAGATAACATTTTTAAGATATCCTAAGGGATCTGGAAAGAATTAATTGTGAAGTTTTTTATGGTTGACTGATTCACCCCCCCCCCCCCCTCTTAGTCACTTCATCCATATTCCATCAATTGGTATCAGAGCTTTTGGTGCTTGTAGGAAGGGTTTCAAGGACCTAAGCTAAAGATCAGGATGTCTTACAAGAGGGAAATTCCAAAGCTCAACAGAGATAACTTTTCAGCATGGCAAGGTCTCATGCGACTTCATCTGGCTTCCATTGGTGATTCAAGATGCAAATACATTGATGAAGAATACACAATTCCTAATGGCGCATTAACTGTTGAAGACATTGCAGATAAAAAGACTCATAACACCATGATGATAGACATTGCATTTGCTCTCAGCTATGAAGAATTTGATGATATTAAAGAATGCACTACTGCATATGAAATGTGGATGGCACTGAAGAAAATATATGGTGGTGATGCAAATGTGAAAAGAGCCAAAGCAGAAAGCCTAAGAGGACAGTTTGACAAGATGAATATGAAGGAAGATGAAAACATTGCAAAATATGTTGAAAGAATCAAAGCAAGTGTAAGTGCAATTAGAGCTTCTAGAGGAACAATCTCAGATGAAACTATTATAAGTAAGGTACTCAGAACATTACTCCCTATCTATGCAATAAGAGTATCAGCTATTCAAGAAAGAAGATGTGAAACAAACCACAATATAACTTTGGATGCTTTAGTTGGAAGATTGACAGCCTTTGAATTAGACAACTATGACAACTATGTTCCTAGTTCCAAAAATATTGAATCAACAATTGAGGCCAAGGTTTCACTAAAGAAGAACAAGAAAATTAAAGAAGTTCAGTCAGAAAGTGAAGAAGTATCAGAAGAAAGTTCTGATAGTGATCTTGAAATTGTAGAAGCATTACTTGCAAAGAAGTACTCTAGAGGGAAAGGTAAATATAAAGGTAAAACTCCTTTAATCTATTTTTCATGTGAAGAAATTGGACATATTGCAGCTAGGTGCCCAAACAAGCAAGTCAAGGGAGAGAAGAGAAGTCACAAGTACTATGGCAAAAAGAATTTCAAATCATTCAAGGATAAAGGTAAGAAAACATGTTTTATGGCTAAAGATTCTGATGATAGTGAAGAAGAAATTGTCTTTATTGCTATAAAAGATGAATCTGATGATGATGAAGATAAGATGGCACTTATTTCTCATATAAGCAAATATGATATATGGATAATAGACAGTGGATGTTCACACCACATGACTGGTGACAAGACAAAATTTGAATAGCTAGAAGACTATGATAGTGGTAATGTAAGATTTGGAAATAATGAACCTTGTTGTATAAAAGGAAAAGGAAGAATCTCATTAACCAAAGAACTCATATGTGATAATGCTTATTGGGTTGAAGGACTAAAACATAATCTTCTAAGTGTAGCACAGCTAATCAACATTGGTTTCAAGGTTGAATTCATGAATGGTCAAGCAAGACTGCTGGATGAAAAAGGAAAACTCATTGGATCAGGCAAAAAAACAAAAGGTAACTTATTTTATCTTGATCTCAGTGAATATTCATGCTTTATTGCTCAAATAGAAGAAAGTTGGCTATGGCACAAAAGGTTATGTCATGCGAATTTTGATAACATGATAAAAATAAGCAAATTCAAGAAGGTTAGAGGCATTCCTACTTTGAAGAAACCTGATACTGGTCTATGTAAGAATTGTCAAATTGGCAAAATGAGTAAAACTAGTTTCAAGAGTAAGAACTATCAGCCTAAAGAAATTTTTGAAATTGTGCATACTGATTTATGTGGACCTATTGGAATACAAAGCTATACTGGAGATAAATTCTTTATTCTTTTCGTTGATGATTATTCTAGAATGATGACTGTCATGTATTTAAGAGAAAAATTAGAAGCATTTGAAAAGTTCAAATGGTACTTAGCAAGAGTGGAAAAGGAAACAGGGAAAAGATTGAAATGCTTAAGATCAGACAGAGGTGGTGAATTCATCTCCCATGATTTTAACAACTTTTTCATTGAAAGAGGAATCAAAAGACAGGTATCAGGTCCTAGAACTCCTGAGTAGAATGGAATAGCAAAAAGAAGAAACAGATCTATTATGAATTGTGCAAGGACTCTAATGATAGAAAAGAACATCGCTATAAAGTACTGGAAGGAAGCTATCAGCACTGCAGTTCATACCTTGAACCGAGTACAATTGAAGAAAGACACATTCAAAACTCCTTATGAATTATGGTATGGCTATAAACCCAATGTAAGTTACATGAAAATATTTGGTAGCAAGTGTTATATCTTAAAAGAATCCAGAAGAAATAAATTTGATGTGAAAAGTGATGAAGGAATATTCCTAGGATAGTCTAGCAAAAGCAAGGCATACAAATGTCTGAACTTATCTACTCACAAAGTCATAGAAAGTATACATGTAAAATTTGATGAGTTTGCAGAAAAGACTGAAGAAGAAAGCAAAAGGGAACCTGAGAACTACAGAAGATTCATTTACATTGAACCTGAAACATTGGCAGACACAACTATCAATAAGGAAACTATATCTACTGAGCCGAGCATAGTTACCGAGTCACAAACCGAGTCACAAGAAGAAGTTCAAACCGAGTCACAGGAAGAAATTCAGACCGAGTCTCAGCCTGAAGTTACCGAGAAAATATCTACCGAGCCCGAGCATCCTGAAGAAGAGATCCTAGAAGACAATAGCATGAATCATTCAAAAGGCAAGGAACCTATACTAGCCAAATATGTCAGAAGACATCATACACCAGATCAAATTATTGGAAACAAATCAGATGGTACTATGACAAGAAGCAAGCTAAAAGGTACATGTCTGCTTACTGACTTTGAACCTAGAAATATCAAAGATGCATTGGAAAATGAAAGTTGGATTGAAGCAATGAATGAAGAATTAAAACAAATAAAAAAGAACAAAACATGGACTCTTGTACCTAGACCTAAAGATAAGAATGTAATTGGAACAAAATGGGTATTCAGGAATAAGCTGAATGAAGATGGTCAAGTATCTAGAAATAAAGCTAGACTAGTATGTAAAGGTTATTCTCAAGAAGAAGGTATAGATTATGGAGAAACTTTTGCTCCTGTTGCAAGATTAGAAGGTGTAAGAACTCTACTTGCTTATGCAGCACACAAAGGATTTAAGGTATATCAGATGGATATAAAATCTGCATTTCTCAATGGAATTCTTGATGAAGAGGTCTACATTGAACAACTTGAAGGTTTTGTTGATCCAGATAAAAAGGACATGGTCTGCAGGATACATAAAGCATTGTATGGTTTGAAACAAGCTCCTAGAGCATGGTATGAAAGACTCCATAACTATTCACTAGTAAATTTGGCTTCAAATTTCGACCAAGAATTGGTCAAAATTTCGACCGAAATTAGTCGAACTTATGACTAACATTGTCGTCAGTCTTTTTTTGTCAAATTTTTGACGTATCTATAATTAGTCAAATTTCAACTAAAACAGAGGTCAAAAATTCGACTGAGTCCATGATTCATAACTGTCGTCATTTTTTTATAATGGTCAAAATTTTGACCAATTGTCGAACAAATATCCACCTGATATTAATTGAAATTTCGACCGGTGGCAGCAAAAATTTCCACCAAATGTTGGTCGAAATTTTTGACGAAAACATCAAATGTTCGACCGAGATGCTATACGTTCGACGGATAAGATGGTCAAAATTTTGTTGTTTTGGTCAAAATTTTGTTGGTCAAAATTTTCTTGTTGTGGTCGAAATTTTGACCATCCTTTGGTGGAGTTTTTTATTGACATTGGTCGAAATTTTGACCAATGTTATTTTTTTTTTAAAAAAAACAATGTTACCTACGTAAGGTGAATTTAGAGTTCTTTTCATTAACCTGTGATTCATGAGTAGCGGTTTACATAAACCCATTTCTCATGAGAATGAATGGAACAGTTACCACTCATTGGCTCTAGGTGATGCTTACGGAGGTGAAGCACCGAGACTTCCCGGGAGGTCATCCATCCCAGTACCACTCCAGCTCAAGCACGCTTAACTACAGAGTTTCCTCCATGGTTAAACCCACTCTGCTTGCATCCTCATTTGCAAAACCTTCACCAAGTGTTATGCCTTATGAACCATTCATTAGAAAGCCCCTTAAGCTCGTCAATTAATAAGTAGGAGATATTTTCCACAGCAAGTCAAATTGTGATATTGCTATCAACATTCAACTGTGTAGTTTTTTGAGTCAAACTCATTGACCCGTGATTCATGAGTAGTGGTTCACACGAACCCATCTCTCATGATAATGAATGAAATAGTTAGCACTCATTGGCTCTAGCTGATGCTCACAGAGGTGAAGCACCGGGACTTCCCGAGAGGTCACCCATCCCAGTACTACTCCAACTTGAGCGCACTTAACTATGGAGTTTCCTCCCTGGTTAAACCCACTCTGCTTGCATTCTCATTTGCAAAACCTTCACCAAGTGTTGTGCCTTATGAACCATCGATTAGAAAGCCCCTTAAGCTCATCAAATGGTTTGTAAGGCACAACACTAGGTGAAGGTTTTGCAAATGAGAATGCAAGCAGAGTGGGTTTAACCAGGGAGGAAACTCCATAGTTAAGTGCGCTCGAGTTGGTGTAGTACCGGAATGGGTGACCTCTCGGGAAGTCCCGGTGCTTCACCTCTATGAGCATCAGCTAGAGCCAATGAG
This sequence comes from Chamaecyparis obtusa, assembly GCA_027943335.1. Taxonomy (NCBI): domain Eukaryota; kingdom Viridiplantae; phylum Streptophyta; class Pinopsida; order Cupressales; family Cupressaceae; genus Chamaecyparis; species Chamaecyparis obtusa. The sequence goes on from BSBK01000610.1 coordinate 380,725, forward strand.
TGCTAACTGTTCCATTCATTCTCATGAGAGATGGGTTCATGTGAACCACTACTCATGAATCACGGGTCAATGAGTTTGACTCAAAAAACTACACAGTTGAATCTTGATAGCAATATCACAATTTGACTTGCTATGGAAAATATCTCCTACTTATTAATTGACGAGCTTAAGGGGCTTTCTAATGAATGGTTCATAAGGCATAACACTTGGTGAAGGTTTTGCAAATGAGGATGCAAGCAGAGTGGGTTTAACCATGGAGGAAACTCCGTAGTTAAGTGTGCTCAAGCTGGAGTGGTACTGGGATGGATGACCTCCCGGGAAGTCTCGATGCTTCACCTCTGTAAGCATCACCTAGAGCCAATGAGTGCTAACTGTTCCATTCATTCTCCTGAGAGATCCATTTGATAAAGCTTGGTGAAATAACTTCAAACATTTTGAAGCATCTATTGGATTCTGTCACCTAAAAGGAAGATGGATTTCCCAATTCAAAAATTCCCAGCCACCATCTTTAATAAATTTATCTGGATCATCTGAAATGGTCTTCAAAATTGGCCACCAGTTCAAGTTCATTCTGCTTTCATAATACTTTATATCCATTGAGTTTAGCCATTCTTTGATGCCATCAAGAGAAGATTGAGGAATAACATCAATGTGGAGTACATCCCACTTGAAGTCTTTGAAAACAATAGCCATATCAAATGCCTTTTGCCCAAGTCCTACTCTCTCAAGGTTAACTATCTCAATCTCACTAATGGTTATTACTAAGAAAGGCAATTCCACCAACTCTACCAAATAGTTTACGGTAGGAAAAATAAAAGCAGAGGCTTTGAAAGGAACTCCATGAAAACATAGCTCTCTAAATGGTATATCAAACTCCAATTCAAAATCTTTTAGATGAGGCTGCTCCCATAGCTATGTTACTCATTTAACAAACCCTTCAAACTCTCCATTGATTTGATTTTTCTTGTCCCTCTCTTGCTGCTCTTCCTCAATTTCATCGGGATCATACATGGACCTTCTTGCCCCTCCTAAAGTTTGGACCACATCCATTACTTCCACATAAAATTGGACATCCTTAGTCTTCTTAGTTCCCACCATAATATGGTTATGCAAATGAAAATGAAGCAAAGTAATCATCTCCTTCTCTGCTGGCTGGAAGAATGCGTGTTTAATATTTTGATACATGATATCAGCTCTCTCTTCTTCTCTCATGGTTGAATACAAAAATCCATTATAGTGGGCCTCCAGAGTTCTAGTCATCTTTCTTCCTCTTCCACCAAATGTCGGCCCGATCCACAAGTCTACCAACCTAATTGGCTTTTTTTTTGAAAGCTAAAGTTTCTTCTGAGTCACCAGTGTAGGTCTCTCTACCTTTTTAGACTCTGTCATAGCTACAGACCGTCTGTGGGATTTGATCATTTGTACCACTTGGTTGATGATGTTGGGGCATCCAGCAGGGCACCTGAGCCCAGGAGTGGAATGGCATTCAGAGATGTTCAATTGCAATGTTAGACTCAATATTCAAAGCAAAATTCATAATCAAGTCTAAAGGTCATTGTAATGTAATAAGGAATAATTCAGTATAAGATATGGACGTACAAAAAAAACCAGTGAGCTGTTTAACAAATCCCCAAAAGAAATCGATATCAAGAATGTAGCGAAAAAGATGTGAGTAGAATGGAAAAAGATGTGAGATGCATGAACATCAAAGATTAATATGGCTAGAAGATAGAAGCAATGAACTGTTCATGGGTTCCAAGCACTTAAAAAATGTGGAGTTTAGTCAACCTGTAGTAGCAAGCTAAAAAAATTCTTTCAAGTCATTGATTCAGTTTGCCATGTTTATTGACCTCAAATTTGGTCTTTTCATTAACCTATGATTCATGAGTAGTGGTTTACATGAACCCATCTCTCATGAGAATGAAGGGAACAGTTAGCACTCATTGGCTCTAGGTGATGCTTATGGAGGTGAAGCACCGAGACTTCCCGAGAGGTCATCCATCCCAGTACCACTCCAGCTCGAGCACGCTTAACTACGGAGTTTCCTCCATGGTTAAACCCACTCTGCTTGCATCCTCATTTGCAAAACCTTCACCAAGTGTTATGCCTTATGAACCATTCATTAGAAAGCCCCTTAAGCTCATCAATTAATAAGTAGGAGATATTTTCCACAGCAAGTCAAATTGTGATATTGCTATCAACATTCAACTGTGTAGTTTTTTGAGTCAAACTCATTGACCTGTGATTCATGAGTAGTGGTTCACACGAACCCATCTCTCATGAGAATGAATGGAACACTTAGCACTCATTGGTTCTAGCTGATGCTCACAAAGGTGAAGCACCGGGACTTCCCGAGAGGTCACCCATCCCAGTACTACTCCAACTCGAGCGCACTTAACTATAGAGTTTCCTCCATGGTTAAACCCACTCTGCTTGCATTCTCATTTGCAAAACCTTCACCAAGTGTTGTGCCTTATGAACCATCAATTAGAAATCCCCTTAAGCTCATCAACTAGTTCGTAAGGCGCAACACTTGGTGAAGGTTTTGCAAATGAGAATGCAAGCAGAGTGGGTTTAACCAGGGAGGAAACTCCGTAGTTAAGTGTGCTCGATTTGGAGTAGTACTGGAATGGGTGACCTCTCGGGAAGTCCTGGTGCTTCACCTCTGTGAGCATCACCTAGAGCTAATGAGTGCTAAGTGTTCCATTCATTCTCATGAGAGATGGGTTCATGTGAACCAGAGTATCAAAACCCACAGCGAGTCAGGCGAGTTATCCTGACTCGCGGGTCGAGCCATGGCTCTCGGGTTTTGGTGACCCGGCCGAGTCATGGGCCGACTTATGGGGCATGACCCGTGTGACTCACCGAGTCAGCGGGTCATGGCCATAACTCGTGGGTCTGTGCCTCATGACCCGCGCTACGGCAGGCCCGAGCCATAGACTTGTCAACAACAGTGATATAAATGTTGTTGAAGGATGAGAAAAATTGTGACAATCACTTAGAACAAGACAATAATCTGCTGTTTCAAGAAGGAAGACTGTGCCAATGATGCAGTCATAATAACAATGATATGAGAAATAATCCACGAATGAGAGCAGCAAACAAAAGGAAGTAGAAGATAGTATGCTGGAGGACAGTGGCTTTCATTTTTATGACAGTGATCAGAAATGGAGAAATGCAGAAGAATATCGGTGAAAATCATGACTATTATAAGAGGACATGATAATTAACAAACAGTCACATCAATGTCTAAGGAAATTGATCATCTTCATGAATCTCTAATGACAGTAGGCTTCATGAATTTCTGATGACAGTAGTCTTCAGTGAGTGTTCAAGGACAGTGTTCAAAGAAAGAAGACAGCAAACAGAAGAATGAATCCTAAAGCAGTCATTAGTCATGAAAAGTCACTAATAAAACATGATTAAAAGTAGTGTTTTGCAATGTGATAGCAGTGAAAAGAAAATCGATCAGAGCAGTGATGTATAGCAGTGATTACATGATGAAACAATGACATATACTGTTAGAAATAGTGGCATTCACTGTTAGAGCAGTCACAATAAGGATCAGAACAGTAAGTAAATGATAGGTCATGAAGAGCAGTCCAAGGAATGTCAAAAAAGTTAGCCAATGAATAAATAAGAAGAATCATAAAGAAATGAGAACAGCTGACGATGTATCACAAGAATATTAGTTAGAACAGCCATGATTCATCAATGAGCATTCATGAGTTGTTAAAGGGAACAGTAGGACAAACGCCTTGGGACAATGAAGATTGAAATGCTAAGAATCAATGATCCACAAGATTCAAATTGGAGAGATGGAATGAAGACAATGAATGTAATAGAAAAAATAGTGATCAAATTGCCTTGGTTATTGATTGAATCTACACATTTGAATATCTATATCTATTGAACTAGCAAATAAGAAAAGACGTGACTGTTCACATTCAAAATGACATGTTAGTTCATAATGAAGTGACGTGACTGTTCATAACAATTACCATTCATTCCCTTCATTATCGATTATACTTTGTTCTCTTAACCATATCCTTTAGATGTTATTTGACCTTTAGATGTGATGTGATGTGTTTTTAAGCTTTATTCAATAATGGGTGCCTGAAACAAGTTTTAAATTTTAAGAAATCTCTATTTTTTTTTTTGCTGAGTCATAGCTGAGTCGTTGGTGAGTCATCGGTGAGTCACGGGTCGAGTCAGCCTTGCCGAGTCTGAGTTTTGATTCTTTGGTGTGAACCACTACTCATGAATCACGGGTCAATGAGTTTGACTCAAAAAACTACACAGTTGAATCTTGATAGCAATATCACAATTTGACTTGCTGTGGAAAATATCTCCTACTTATTAATTGATGAGCTTAAGGGGCTTTCTAATGAATGGTTCATAAGGCATAACACTTGGTGAAGGTTTTGCAAATGAGGATGCAAGTAGAGTGGGTTTAACCATGGAGGAAACTCTGTAGTTAAGCGTGCTTGAGCTAGAGTGGTACTGGGATGGATGACCTTTCGGGAAGTCCCGGTGCTTCACCTCCGTAAGCATCACCTAGAGCCAATGAGTGGTAACTATTCCATTCATTCTCATGAGAGATGGGTTCATGTAAACCACTACTCATGAATCACAGGTTAATGAAAAGAACTTTGAATTTCTGAATTAGGAAATCCATCTTCCATTTGGGTGACAGAATCCAATAGATGCTTCAAAATGTTTGAAGTTCTTTCACCAAGCTTTATCAATGGATATCTCACGAGAATGAATGGAACAGTTAGCACTCATTGGCTCTAGGTGATGCTTACGGAGGTGAAGCACCGGGACTTCCCAGGAGGTCATCCATCCCAGTACCACTCCAGCTCGAGCACGCTTAACTACGGAGTTTCCTCCATGGTTAAACCCACTCTGCTTGCACCCTCATTTGCAAAACCTTCACCAAGTGTTGTGCCTTATGAACCATTCATTAGAAAGCCCCTTAAGCTCGTCAATTAATAAGTAGGAGATATTTTCCACAGCAAGTCAAATTGTGATATTGCTATCAAGATTCAACTGTGTAGTTTTTTGAGTCAAACTCATTGACCCGTGATTCATGAGTAGTGGTTCACATGAACCCATCTCGCATGAGAATGAATGGAATAGTTAGCACTCATTGGCTCTAGCTGATGCTCACAGAGGTGAAGCACCGGGACTTCCCGAGAGGTCACCCATTCTCGTACTACACCAACTCGAGCGCACTTAACTACGGAGTTTCCTCCCTGGTTAAACCCACTCTGCTTGCATTCTCATTTGCAAAACCTTCACCAAGTGTTGTGCCTTATGAACCATCGATTAGAAATCCCCTTAAGCTCATCAACTGGTTCGTAAGGCACAACACTTGGTGAAGGTTTTGCAAATGAGGATGCAATCAGAGTGGGTTTAACCAAGGAGGAAACTCCATAGTTAAGTGTGCTCGAGTTGGAGTAGTACAGGGATGGATGACCTCCCAGGAAGTCCCGGTGCTTCACCTCTGTAAGAATCACCTAGAGCCAATGAGTGCTAACTACTCCATTCATTCTCGTGAGAGATCCATTTGATAAAGCTTGGTGAAAGAACTTCAAACATTTTGAAGCATCTATTGGATTCTGTCACCCAAATGGAAGATGGATTTCCCAATTCAAAAATTCCCAGCCACCATCTTCAATAAATTTATCTGGATCATCTGTAATGGTCTTCAAAATTGGCCACCAGTTCAAGTTCATTCTTCTTTCATAATACTTTATATCCATTGAGTTTAGCCATTCTTTGATGCCATCAAGAGAAGATTGAGGAATAACATCAATGTGGAGTACAGCCCGCTTGAAGTCTTTGAAAACAATAGCCATATCAAATGCCTTTTGCCCAAGTCCTACTCTCTCAAGGTTAACTATCTCAATCTCACTAATGGTTATTACTAAGAAAGGCAATTCCACCAACTCTACCAAACAGTTTACGGTAGGAACAATAAAAGCAGAGGCTTTGAAAGGAACTCCATGAAAACCTAGCTCTCTAAATGGTATATCAAACTCCAATTCAAAATCTTTTAGATGAGGCTGCTCCCATAGCTTTGTTACTCGTTTAAAAAACCCTTCAAACTCTCCATTGATTTTATTTTTCATGTGCCTCTCTTGCTGCTCTTCCTCAATTTCATCAGGATCATACATGGACCTTCTTGCCCCTCCTAAAGTTTGGACCACGTCCATTACTTCCACATAAAATTGGACATCCTTAGTCTTCTTAGTTCCCACCATAATATGGTTATGCAAATGAAAATGAAGCAAAGTAATCATCTCCTTCTCTACTGGGTGGAAGAATGCGTGTTTAATATTTTGATACATGATATCAGCTCTCTCTTCTACTCTCATGGTTGAATACAGAAATCCATTATAGTGGGCCTCCAGAGTTCTAGTCATCTTTCTTCCTCTTCCACCAAATGCCGGCCCGATCCACAAGTCTGCCAACCTAATTGGCTTTGTTTTTGAAAGCTGAAGTTTCTTCTGAGTCACCAGTGTAGGTCTCTCTACCTTTTCAGACTCTGTCATAGCTACAGACCGTCTGTGGGATTTGATCATTTGTACCACTTGGTTGATGATGCAGGGGCATCCAGCAGGGCACCTGAGCCCAGGAGTGGAATGGCATTCAGAGATGTTCAATTGCAATGTTAGACTCAATATTCAAAGCACAATTCATAATCAAGTCTAAAGGTCATTGTAATGTAATAAGGAATAATGCTATAAAAGCAATGTAATAAGTGAAAATCCCATGTAATGAGTCAAAATGTCATGTAATGGTCATACAGGGTTAAGGTCTAAGTGGTTTTAGGTTTATAGGCATTAAATGGGTCCTTGACAAAGAATAGTCTCAATGACAGAGATAGAGGATCAGTCTTCAAAAAAGGAGCATTGATTGAGGATACATTACCTTGAGACTGAGATCTTCAAAAGGTTGCAGTCAAATGGAAGATTACAGTCTCAAAGGAATATAGGAGAAATGTTTGGAGACAAAACAGTGAGAGAGGCTTTACTCAAAAAATGCATCCAAGAAGGTGAGTACCTGGAAGATGGTTTGCTTCAAGGAAGTTAGAATTCTATTTCCTCAGTTTGATTGTTACAGTAGAGGATAGAGAGCAGCTGTTACAGGGTTCTTTGCTCTTGAGTAATTTGAACCTCAAAGGCAGAGCTCTTCTCATCTCTTTAACATTACAAGTGGCTGTTTAAAGAAGATTTCTAGGTTTGGATGGTCCATAGTAAAATTTCCCAAAGAGTGTATCGAGTCTTCCCACATAACGTTTTAAGCTTGATGGGAACATAGGCAAAAAAAAAGTTTCTAATTAGATTTTAACAAAATTTTAGCCCTTCCATTATATTCATATTATTTAACATCTTCATAATCACCACTATAGCTTGCAAGGTGATTCATCAAATTAAAAACAAAGCCTCCATGGCTTCTTACAACCTTTGAGTATTGTAAACTATAAGTAATATTCAGTAGAGAAATATAGCGAGGTAAGTGAGGACATTCTTCATTATAAGAATGAAATGATAGACAAGGGTAACTCTCAGGTTTAGTCTTTAACCATGCAAACTGTAATTGTAGAGACCGGCCTGGTTATTACCGTTGACATTCAATTATCTATTGAGCTTATGAGCTTGGAGAAGAGAACTACAAACTGCAACACCCTCATCAACTGTAAGAAACAGCCAATTTGGTCACAGAATTTCAGTGAACTTTTCCTTTTGAAGATTCTCCATGAGATCTGACCCAGGGTTGCTCAATGCAAGCTAAAGATCATGTATACTCCTTGTTAGTATAATTCACATTGTTTACAATACAAAATAGATTTTTGTTAAATTTTGTTATAACATAAAGATAGTCACACTTATTTAAAACTTGTAAGCTTGGTGAGCACTTGGATTTTTATTGATTTATATGTAGGTTCTAGGCCAGTAATGAAACAGTACGCAATTTAAAAAGGTCAAAGTTTAGAGTTTACTATTTAAACCAAAATTCTATGAAGTGTTGATATAGTTGACATGTTTTATACAGAGTACATACTACTGAACACGTTTAAACAACACATTCTAACCTTTCATTTCTTTGGTTGATTTATTAGGAATGCTTTTACTTAATTCAATAAGACCCACTTATTAAATTTATTAGGAATGCTATTACTTAATTCAATAATACCCACTTATTAAATGATTTTAGATGAATGACATAAACAAATCAAAACTTAAAATAAATTGTTTAAACCAAAATAATATTTTGTTCAAACCAAAATTATGATAATAGTTACCTGAAGGCCTTTCAGGTCAATTATTCTCTTGAGCTCTTTGAGCATTTTGATTCCACTGGTGTCAACAGTGGTTACAGCTGCATAAGCGAAAAAAGAGAATGAAAAGTAGCACCAAAGTACAATACAAACCAAACCTACTGGAGTTTGACCATATACAGCTGTATATCTAAATCCCAGAATAAAGGAAATAGGAATGGTTGTATATGATAAAATTAGGGTGCATTTATTCCATTTTATTCTGCTCCATAGTTTTGTTACTAGAAAACCGATTACAAGTGAAGGGAAATCCTTTTACAAAAAAGAAATGATGCATCAAATATGTAAGCTTTCAGAACTTATGGCCCATATCTATAATAAAATACTACAAAGTGTCTTCCTTCAGCTTGGCAAGATGCTCTTCATCCATTTTCCATCTCATTATCCTGCGTACATTGTAAACTTTATTAAGGTCCCCAATAAACAATCCATGTAATGAAGACTGTGGATTAGAGATGTGTCAAAGCAGAAGAGCTCAGAAGAGAAGGGTTATGGTGAATGGGTGCTCATGACATTGCTATTGCTTGGATTACTCAAAACATCAAAAAAAACATTTATTGATTAGAAGTATATGATAATATGGTGATCAAACTAGAGAAAGTTTTATGGCCAATGTCAATAACCAGATCATAGAGGATACATAAGTGTGATGACTCTGAGAGCTAAAAGAAAGTTCATCCCTCCTCTATTGCTGATGACATCCATCATTTTAAGGCACTTTCCATTTAGCTTGAGAGATCCACAGCTCCCTAAAATAAGCACTTTGGCACCATTCTGCTGCACCTAATACTAGATAGACAGTTCAACTTTAAGACGTGTATTAAACAATCAGATAAGTAACCCACAAGAAGAAGCAAGAAATTTTCATCCTACAAGACCTAAATGAGAAAAAACTACCACCTTATGGTTCAATATGCACAAAACTCCACTAATTAAGGGATTATCAATATGCTCAAATTGCAAATTTTGCTTCATCCCAATAGAAAATTTTGGTCGCACGGGTCCACATCCGGATTCTAAAATCATTCATCAACATTTAAAAATATTAATTACACAAAACATACAGAACAAATTTATAGATTGAAAAAGGTAAACAAAACTCCTTTCCAAGAAAACAATTAACAATGTACCTGAGAACCGTGTGATAACTTGATAAGATCCTGCCCCAAGTACCCTTCACTGTAGCTTCTTTCATCTTCTCTAAATATAAGACTATTTTAATTTTACAACAATAAACAACCATATTAATATAAATGATTATAAACTTATAGAAGAAATGGTTACTTACTGTACTGAAAATTACACATTTTAAATATGACCAATAATCCTGTGAGTTAGAATAAAAATTAATAACAACTACAAGAAGTGAAAATAAAATAATAGTTTGTAGTTAAGTCCTCGATGAATCCACAAACAGGCCAGCAAGAATTTCCTTCATTCAAGATCTATTGAATACAATTCTTGTTGATCCAAGAATTACAGTTGTCCTAGGTTTTGAGAAACATTGCAATTCGCATTATTTTTGCACAACGAATTTCCATTTTAGTTATCGTGGCAAAAAAAATTTAAGGCCATTGATTAGGATGGGAAAAATCCTCTCAACTTTTCTACTGAAATAGGTTCAATATTTTTAAAAAACTCTCTTGCCCTGGGTTCAAATCCATGCAAAAGGCAATCATCAAATGACTATTGTATTGCAATCATAACAATCAGGATCAAAAATATTTCATGAACAAGAAAATATTATTACATAAGGTCAAAAAAATAGAGCAATGACTAGATCAAGGAAGTAAGATACATTGTTTAGTGTTAAATGCCAATAATAACCAGAGATAATGAGAAACATTCATACAAAAGACTGAAAACACTTTTACAAGTTGAGAGGGAGAGAAGCTTTCATGATTGTAGAAGCAAAACAACCATGATTATAACGAGTGATAGTCTACATTCAAAACAGAGCCAAGGAATATGTGACAATTTCATGAATGATCAAATTAGTGAAATAAATAGAAATATAGTCTATCTAAGGGGGTACACGTAGACAATGCATATGGAGCATTCAACATCTAGTTGGCATGCAAGAGAGGACAAATCTATTTCAAAGTATTTGAAGAGGATAAGGCCTTGTGTTTTTTAAGCAAAACTACAAAGAATAGGAAGCGATAGCTCTTTAGCAGTTCTAGTTTCGTATGGTTGCTTTGTAAAGCCAAGTTTGAGAGGTTGGAGTAATTTCAAAGGGAACGACATCATTTTAAGTGCTTCTAAAAGTGGAATGTTATTAGCTTCCCACATGATAGGAGCGTTGTGACAAACAAGGCCTAAATAGTGGGATAAAGTCAGTATCAAACAATCCAATCAGGGCAGTGATGAAAGGTAAAGAAAAGATATTTAATAGAAAAATAGTCGGCAATGTCTAAAACAAAGATCTTAAAACAGAGAGAAGCATGGTCAGTTCCTTTATAATATAAAAATGGTGACAAGACAGTGAAATTCAATTCACCAGATATGAATAGTAAAGAAAGTTCAAAAATAGATTTATCTATTCTTGAAGGATTCAATCTCAAATTATAATACTTATCATTAATTATTTCATTCAATATTTTTCTATCTTATTGTTCAAATGTTTGAAATACGGATCCCCACATGAGAAATAATTAGATAATGAAAATAATCAACTCATAAGAAATATATCTGTTGAAACTGCAAGAGTTAAATAAGCACAAATTTCATAACTTTTAAAATTGACTAAATCAAACAGATTTATATAGATCTCAAGGGAAAAATGGAAATGTAAAGAAATAAAGTTAAACATCTCCTGATCTGGTTTCCATGACCATCTATCTAGACCTTTGATTTGATTACAGAAGATTGTTGGTTGAGAAAACAGAACAAATAATGTAAGAAAGTATCAATGGTATATTTGACATTAAATCTGTCCACATACATGAGAAATAAGAAAGGAGAACCATCAATATGTGCATGTACCATTTACAGATGTCTATCTTAGGGAACCTTATATCTCCTGTTAGAACAAGATTGAAATATAGAGGAATTTATGAAATTCATTTATATGAGTAAAATATTTAAAAAACAAATGGTTATTCTAATATATATATACAACCAAGTGTACCATATACACACCAGGCAAAGGTAACGAGTAGAGCATTTTCCTACAAATCTATCTTGGTCATTTACAACACTTTAATTTTCTATTATACTCTAGACAAGTAAACAACCATAAGCACATAGCCATTTATTTCATCCGGCAAGAAACACTTGAGGAGATAGTGCCTTGTAGAATGTGCAAGATTATCGGACAGATTGTCAAGGTAGACAAGCTCAGCAAACTAGTTGTGCTATGGCAGGAAATAAAATATGTATGGAAGAGATAGAGAACTATATCAGAGTGCAGATAGCCCAAGAAAGAAGAAAAATAGAAAAGGTTTGACTCTTCAGTGAGAACCATATAAAGTTTTAGTATGCATAAAGTCTATATTGAATTAGAGTGGTGAGATGTATTGAATGCCTAAGCTATCACCATATCTTCTACTAAGATAACTTAATACTTAATTAGCTCGATCCTTACTTCTCATTTAAAAGAATGATGGAATGGTAGTATATAGTATTATATAAAATTAGTATGAAAGAATAGTTGAGAAATTACATGAGTGCCTGCAACTCTGATGAATGCTAGCATCATTAATGATGCTCCTTTATATCATTTCTATCCCAAAATAAAACTATGGTTGTCTATATGAGGAAGACTAGTTAGATAGATGCCCCTAAATGGGTGTATGGCAGGAGTAGGGAGGAGGAGTTACGTTGTGGCACTACTGCCACATGTTCTACAGGTGATAATGATGCTGAGGGAGCCACAAAATACAAGTACTTTAGCATTCTCACCCCACAATTTGGAAATTTCTAAGTAGGGAGTAAGTGACTACTCCACTAGACTAAGCAGGATAAATGGATGCAAACACATGAATCCTTCCATCAATTCATAGATACATTAATTGTTACAATATTTTCAACTTGAAACTAATTAAATAATTTAATATTTTATCTTTCATTTGTAATAGAGCTCTAGTCACCTCCATCAATATATTAATAATAAGAAATAAATTTTCACACATATACTTTGTGCTAGCTCTTCAAATGAGGACATTGATATGCCTGCAAAGATCATAAATATAGTCATTGCACATATGCTAACAAATACTAAGCAAGGTTCTTATAAATATGTCTGTAATCAAAGATTCTTGCCTCTATTATTTGATAGGCATATCTGCCTTTCTCATCATGCCCAGTGAAATGAGGACAGTCTCTCTAAAGACAACATGATAATGTACACTCACTGTAAGGATAGTCACAAATGAGGACAGTCACTGTAAAGACAACACGATAATGTACACTCACTATAAGGACAATCACAAATGAGGACAGTCACTCTAAAGACAACATGATAATGTACACTCACTGTAAGGACAGTCACAAATGAGGACAGTCACTCTAAAGACAACATGATAATGTACACTCACTTTAAGGACAGTCACAAATGAGGACATCTAGTGCAGGGGCACCTATCAAGTCAACTAGGAACACCTTGGAACAAGATGGAACCAGAAGATCAAAGGCATTCCTACATGTCAACTGGGATATTTTAAGGCCAATAATGGCATATTGTAATGAACAATGTACTTTGCCAGTCAAGAGTCATAAAATTCTTGATAAAGCCTATGGGCAACTTGATGTAAAATGGCCTAATGAGCCATAAGGGTGTCCTAGAGGGTGCTTTTATATTTTTTCATATTCAATAAGGTCTTGAGATCATTTTGAGTCAATAACATAGGTTAGAATGTCATAAAAGTTATAGAATGCATAGTTTATAAATTTGAATTTGAATATAAACGGTCATGTAGGCATTTTGGAGGGAAACTTAGGATTTAGTATTTGTTTGTTAAATAAAACATTTCTAACCAACTTGATCAGTTAGACAGGTGTATGTACACCTATATAAGTTGTGTTAACCTGATGAAAGGGGAGAAGGCATTGTTATGTACGGCAAAGTACAGGATTTGTACAGACAGGGCATAATTTAATGAAAATCTAAGATTTTCTTGCAAGATTTAAGTGTATTGGATGTGATAATCATTCATTTATGTTGGTAAGATACATTTAAGGGTTATTGAGTCACTTTCATATTATTTTGAGTGTTTATTGCAAGTTTATTTGCTGTTGTAACGCTGAAACTGAAAGCTGAAACTGAAAGTTTGCTTTGATTCTTCAATGGTAAATGGGGGTACCATCCTATATTTGTACATTTGATCCTTAGGATGGACCCTAGAAGAACTAAAAATTCTATCTAACCATGAATAAACTAGAAAAGTGAAGTTTTACAGGAGAATGTGAAAGAAATACAAAGTTGATGGTTGTTTGGACAAGTTTGGGTACCCAAATACATGCCATATGTGTAGCAGCCAGACATCTGGCTTAACAAGGTATAAATATTATTTGATATTCTTCAATAATATGTTGAACTCATGGTGAACCATGAATTTTATGACCTGGAAGTGAGTGGAAGTGTTAGATTGGTGATACCCTAGGTTATAGAGGGTTTTAAGGGCAAATTTGGGGTTTTGGTAGCAAATGAAATCATAAAGTGAAATGGGTTGTTGAATCATCTAATTGGACACAAAATAGGAATTTCATATGAATTTGGTGGCTTTTGGATATGTTTTTAGCACACTTGCTTTGTAAAACATCACTAATTCCTCTTGAAAAATAGTGACAATCAAGGTTTTGGGGCACATTTTCCAAAGAAGTTGATACTGGTTTTTTAGTATGTTATAGTTCTCCCAAAAGGGTATCTAGAATGCTAATTTTTTTGCAGGTTCATTTGGATAAATTTTGAGTTATTTGGGTTATAACGCTGCTGGAGGACTAGAAAAGGGGCAATTAGGCCTATTTGACAGTTTTGAGAAAATTGCTTGCTAAGAATTGTTTGAAGTGTTGAAACTTCTTGAAACCTATTGAATCCTCTTTCTTAACACATCTAACACCATCTTTGAAAGTTTGGAATCTAGATCTAAGGTTTTTTGACTATTTTGTCTTTGAGTGGCTTTGAAGCCTAATAGGAGTTTGTGGGTTTAAACAAGCATTTGATTGAATTCCATCACCTTTTGTTGCCACTCTGCATCAACATCGATCTTATAGTGAGTGTACATTATCATGTTGTCTTCACAGTGACTGTCCTCATGTGTCATAATATTAGAAGTTCACAAAATTATTTTTGTGAACTGTAATATTATTTTTGTTTTGTAATTTTTGTGACCTTGTGTAATTTCACAAAATGAGAAGTTCTCACAGTGACTGTCCCTTGTGTAATTGCCACTTGAATGAGGATAGTCACTGTAAAGACAACATGATAATGTACACTTACAGTGAGTGTACATTATCATGTTGTCTTTAGAGTGACTATCCTCATTTGTTGAAGAAGAAAAGCATTAATGTGGCTGAATAGCAATACATTCAAGTGGCAATTACACAAGGGACAGTCACTATGAGATGTCCTCATTTGTGACTGTCGTTACAATGAGTGTACATTATCATGTTGTCTTTACAGTGACTGTCCTCATTTTTTGAAGGAAAAAATCATTAATGTGGTTCAATAGAAATGCTTTCAAGTGCAAATTACACAAGGGACAGTCACTGTGAGATGTCCTCATTTGTGACTGTCCTTACAGTGAGTGTACATTATCATGTTGTCTTTACAGTGACTATCCTCATTTGTTGAAGGAAAAAAGCATTAATGTGGTTCAATAGCAATGCATTCAAGTGGCAATTACACAAGGGATAGTCACTGTGAGATGTCCTCATTTGTGACTGTCCTTATAGTGAGTGTCACTTTTAATTTGTTGATTCTAATAAAAGAAAATAACACCAAATGTGTAACCTATTCTTGAAATCATAACAGTTTGATGCCAAGCTTTAGACAGCTAAAGTTTGAATAGATTCCCACATTCTATTATAGGTTCACACGATTAATGACTCCAAGCACAATCACAAATTCAACTGATAATTCCAAATCCCTCAATTTGGTAACAGAAAATATAAATTTCAGACTGCCAATCGATGACTGTAATTTCTTTACACAATCTACCAAACTTAGCTTGTGATGTTTTCCGGTTCTATTTCTTACCACAGGCAAATATAACTTCTGTGTTTACAATATATGTATATTCACTCTTTTGAACATAACTCTTTATGTTACAGCTGATCACAACTTTAACTTGAAGATTTGTATTTGATTCTTCTTATTTTCTCTGTTTCTGCAATGTGAACAGAGCAGGCACAATGTGTTCTTCTACAGGTATTGATAAGGCTTGTGACTTTACCTCTTTAACCACTAACTATCACTGCAAACTTCTATAGGGAATCTTCGAGTCTATTTGATCAATTTAAACTCGGTTCCATCTGGAAGTTTTAGCAGTGGTTTGATGAGTGGTTGCAATCGGTAAAAGATTTTGTAAGCCTAGCTTGACTTTTGGCTATCGAACTTCCCCACTTTAAACATTCTTTCACAGCAGATGATTCTTCACAAATTCAGAGTATCCTCAATCTGGATTCGACAGATTGTCTTTACTGTTAATATCTAACATTCCTTTGAGACTGTGTAATCAAATTTGACTGGTATTAAACACCCGTTTACCACTGGGTTGTATTCACCCCTTTTACGGTCTAGGGTATCCAAAAATATGTTCATCTAATTGACTCACCGTTTGTTTTCTTGTTTATTGTTTATTTAGGGCACAATTTGTGAACTGTTCACATAATGTGTGCCGATTAGGCACCGATTTGATTACACCTTTTATGCACTAGTTCGGGCATCGGTTCTAGAAGCAGCCAATTGCTTCCCATTTTTTGTGCTTAATGTTTCATTGTTTACATCTATCCTTGGCTTGCTCTCCATCCAAAGGTATTGATAACCATTTGGGGAACCGCAAGTCAAGGATTTAACATATAATCGAACCCGATATACCGATTCTTGCAAGTTGTGAAGTCTAAAATGATTCTATGCAGTTATAACAGTTCAAAACCTCTTATAATACAAACTGGATAACATCACAGTTTTATTCAACGCAGATTCCACAGTTTCATAAAACCAATAAACTATGCCCTAACATATTTTATTGAAACTTCGATAATGCTTATTAAAGTTCTGTCACAGTCTAACAAATTTCATTACAAAGAAACTCAATAGCAACACAATGTTCCACACTGGTTACTGTCGCCAGAGCAACACAAAGATGTGAAGATTTATTGCATCTTTCTTAACACTTTGCGGGAACAGTAAAACCATATAACAATTTAGAAAAAAAAATAGAATTAGAGACAAAAAATTCATACACAGTTGTCCCCGCCTTCTCGCCCGCTCCCGCCCGCTGTCGCCCGCGCCAAAAAAGAAAGGGGTAAAGTAAAAATGAAATGCATCTTCTTTTTTTTTTTTACATTTTATCCCCGTATTGGTCGAAATTTCGACCAACACGGGGATAAAAGGAAAAAAAAAGAAAATTTTAAGACCATTTCCACTTTGGTCGATAAATTTGGTTGAAATTTGACCTCAAATCTACTAGTGATTTGATTCAGATTAATTTCAAAAGAGCCAATGATAACAGCAATCTGTATATTAAAGAAGGACCAGATGAAAAAATTGTATTGGCAGAAATATTTGTAGATGATACTATATTTACAGGGAATGAGGATCAGTGCAAAGAATTTTCAGAGCAAATGAACAAAGAATTTGAAATTTCTATGTTTGGTTTAATAAAATTCTTTGTTGGTCTTCAAATTCAGCAAAGCAAGAATGGTATATACATTACTCAATCTAAATACATTAAGGAAATACTTAAGAAGTTTGGTATGGAAGATTCAAAACCAGTTGGTACACCCATGTGTACTGGACTGAAACTTACCAAAAATGATGATTCAAAAGAAGTTGATCAGACCCTATACCGATCTATGATTGGAAAATTGCAGTATGTAGTACATACAAGACCTGATATTGCCTTAGCAGTCGGTATAGTAGCTAGATTCTTAGCAAAACCTAAGGAAAATCATATGATGGCAATCAAAAGAATCTTAAGATACTTAAGAGGAACTGAAGAATATGGTTTGTGGTATAAATTTGGAGGCAATCTAGACTTAAAAGTGTTTACTGATGCTAATTGGGCAGGAAACATTGATGACAGAAAAAGCACAAGTGGTGGAGCATTTTTTCTTGGAAAAAGACTGGTATCCTAGACTAGTAAAAAGCAAAATTGCACATCTCAATCCACAGCTGAAGCAGAATATGTTGCTGCTGCAGTAAACTGTTCAAATATTGTTTGGTTTAAACAGTTATTAGAAGGTATGAAGGTTGAAATCAAAGAACCAGTTGTTATATTTTGTGACAATACCAGTGCAATAAACATTTCAAAGAATCCAATGATGCATTCCAAAACCAAGCACATTGCTATTAAATATCACTTTGTCAGAGAATTGGTGTAGGACAAGGAAATCAGATTAGAATATATTCATACAAAAGAATAGATTGCAGACATTTTTACCAAACCATTACCTAAGGATGCATTTGTGTATCTAAGAGGTAAGTTAGGGGTCATTCCCCTATCCGAGGCTCACTAAATATAGTTTTAGTGATGCATCAACCAGAACATGATTGAAAATCAACCAATTGATGCAACATATTCAAGGAATCATTGCATATGAATCAGTACTTGAGGTACATTAATTTACACTGGTAATATGTGAATTGTCTTTGGCATGTGTTGTCAAAGAGGGAGTGTTTGCTATGTCTTTTCTATTACTTCAAGAAATTTTCAATAGTCAGAAGGAAGAATTTTCAGGATAAAGGAAGTTTGCTGACAGAGGGAGATTTGAATCTAAACCGAGCTAACTCTTTCAAATTTCTTATGCTATGACATATTGTGTTGCCATCAATGCCAAAGAGGGAGATTGTTGGAAACAATTGTCTGAAGGAAATTGCTACTCAAATTATGTATTGTCTTTGATGTCACACAATGTCATAGTCTACAGCAATCAATTCCTACCGAGCTCAGTTGGTCTGCCAGCCAGGGAAATTCAGCATTTACTGAGTCCACTCGGTTATCAAAGGAAATTCAGCATTTACCGAGTCCACTCAGTTATCAAAGGAAATTCAGCATTTACCGAGTCCACTCGGTTATCAAAGGAAATTCAGCATTTACCGAGTCCACTCGGTTATCAAAGGAAATTCAGCATTTACCGAGTCCACTCGGTTATCAAAGGAAATTCAGCATTTACCGAGTTCAGTCGGTTATCAAAGGAAATTCAGTGTTTACCGAGTTCAGTCGGTTATCAAAGGATTGTCGATGTTTACCGAGTTCCCTCGGTCTCTAAAAGATTGTAGAAAGTTATGGTCACCGAGCACTGTCGGCCCTTGAAGGATTTTTGCAAAAGAGTTTGCTTAATTCAGCCGACTGTTATACTAAATAATGTCGATTTGACAAATCTAAAATCATATAAATAAAAGGTCAAATGTGAAAAATAAAAAGTGATACAAAAGCAGAAGATTTACAGAAGAAAAGATAGAAAAGGTGTGTGCGAATTTGTGAAGGATGTTCAGATATCCTTAAGGTGCAGCAGAGATTTATTCAATCAGGAAGGATCACACATATGTAGAATAAAGATCTGTAATCAGCAAGGCAGTTGCATTATTATACAGGTCATTTTTCATTGTTACCTTCTTATCATTGTAACAGTGAATTCTAAATCTCTTAACCGAGTTGGTTTAACAACCATATTGTAAATCCTCTAACAAGGTGACAATTCCATTGAATTGTTTTCAAGACCTCTTACCAGGCCACTCCTAGCAGGGTGATTAAATCCTCTAACAAGGTCACACCTAACAGTGTGTTTTGTAACCTTTTACTGGGTTGGCTTCTAACCGGGCATCACTTCAAAAAAGTGAAAATCAGTATCTAGATACATTGGTGGTTTTTCCCATATTGGGTTTCCACGTTAAAATCTTGTGTCTCTTATGTTCTTAATTACTATCTTAATCATACACCAGTGCTGATGAATATCTAAAAGATAATTTTGCTAATACTTTCTGCATCTTCAAAGTTACTGCAATCTATTTACCAAGTGCTAAAACAGATAACATTTTTAAGATATCTTAAGGGATCTGGAAAGAATTAATTGTGAAGTGTTTTATGGTTGACTGATTCACCCCCCCCCCCTCTCAGTCACTTCATCCATATTCCATCATCAGGGTCAAGGTTGACTCTTCCCTAGGTCAGGGTCAAGGTTGACTTTGACCTAGGTCAGGGTCGAGGTCAACCTTGACCCATCAGGTCATCCTTGACCTAGAAATTCAAGATCTTTAGTTTCTCAGAGAAAGTTGTCAAAAAGAGGCTGGAAATAGGGGGAGAGAAGCAAAATAGGGGGAAATAATTAGATCCATGCAAAGACTTAATCAAGGTGCTTGACATGACTCCATACCACTTACTCAAAGAGCTAAGTGTTCTTAACATGGAAGTGCTTCCATTTTAAGACAATATAGGCCAATTCTCATATGAAACCTTCCAACTATATTGTTACAGTCCCAAATCCTCTCTAAGATACCATGGGTAATACCAACAAAGAGTTTGTGGATACACAAAATAACTTCATAGAGGATGTCAATGCATATTTTTTTCCTTGCGTTGATGCACACATGCCCCATAGTTTTCCAAGGGGTAATCTACAAAAAAATGTGGTGGAACAAAGAATCCAAGGGATCGCACCAGATGTCAATATCTATGCCTATACATCTCCTAGCATACATAATTATTTTTTGACATCCTAGATGCAGGTTATTTCATTAGAGAAAGAACAAAAAATCATCCCCAATCATGCTCTATTTTCTTAGATGGAAGAAAATATAGTTTTTGTGAATGGTGCATCTACATCAAGGATTCCCCAAGTATAATTATATTCTAATAAACACTCCAAAAGAAGACTCATTGGAGAATTCGTCCCTCAAATTCAACAACAAAAGGTTACTACTCAAAAAATCCCAATCCTTGAAGTTCATGACTGGTCATTTTAGAAACCCTGAGATTTTAACCAATGTAAGCCTAAAGAGCTCAAAGCTCCACCAATTGTAATGCTAAATGTGGTAGAGAATTTGAAGAAAGAATTGTCCAACATATCTCTATGGGATAGTTTGGCCAATCTTGAACCAAAAATGTTACTAAAATAAGTATGGAAAGGTCAAGAAAAATAGGAAAGAGCTGAGGATGCTGCATAACAAGCACAACTAAAAGAGAAATGACCAACCATTGGGTGCTAGATTCCATAAATTCAATAATCATCAAGACTAATCAAATAAATTGAAGAAAAAAAAAGTGAAGGAATGGGTGAATCTAAACCTATGCCTTTCTTCTTAACTCTCATAGTACGTGATAATTCTATGATTGATTATGTGGCTAGTACTAATGTTATGCCAGAAAAATACTTGAAGGTCTTAAAATAGAGCATGAGCTTGTGGATAAATGGATCATGTTGTTAGATGGGAAAAGAGTCCAATATATAGGGTTGATTAAAGACCTTCCTCTAAGAACATTTTAATTTCCTAACATAAGTATTCCCCAATAAATTATCACCATTGATATTCCCCATTTTTGGCATTTTCTTATCAAGAAATTTCACAACAAAATTAGGTGGGTATGTACCTTAATTGGTAACATTTGATCCTAATGTCCAAGTATGGGTCAGAGGTTAAAGTATTATTGAACCCATACAAACGGAACACCTAGGTGATGATGTTGTAGTAGATTTTGAACCCAAACATACCTCTATCTCCAAAGAGGATGTGTATTGTGTTGAAATGATGGACAAAGAGAAGGTGATTAGAGATAGAACCAAAGAGAAAGAAGTCCTCCTAAATCAATTTATAGAAAATGATCCTTTCAAAAATTATCATTCTACTAGCCTAGGCATGCATGTGGACTTTGATGAAGATTATCCCATCCCAAAGGTTAACAAGGATAAAGGTGGTGAAGGAAAAATTGGTGAACATCCATCATCTTCAGATAATACATCTTGATGGTGCAAGATGTAGACTTGGTTTAGAAGCTAGGATTTCCTTAAATTCACCTAGGGGAGAATGTTATAAAAGAGCTTTTTTTTCTAGTTCAATCGCACAAATAATGAGGGAAAATATGAAGAACTAGTTTGAGGATTGGGCCTAGCAAAAAAGATGGGAGTAAAATAGTTGAAAGTGTTCAACGATACCAAATTGGTTGTGAAAAAATTACACAACACTTTAGCTACCAAAAACCCATGAATGAGGTCATATCTTCATAGAGTTTGGGACTTGATTAAAGGTTTTTATGATTTCAACATTCAAGTTATTCCAAGAAAATAAAATGATGAATTAGACTAGCTTGCTAGAATTGGATCCCAATTCGATCTAGTATCAGACTTACTCACCTACAAACACTTAGTTCGAGTAATTGTGAGGCCAACCATTCTTGGAAATGATTATAATAAACATATTTTTTAAAGTGATGACCAAATCACCATGTTTATACAATATAGAGATCAATTTTCAAGAAAATACAACCTAACATAGATGAAGTCTATGTAGATTAGATTATCCAAATGAAGGGAAACAAGTCACCTAAAGGGTTGATAACATTGGAGAATCTCTTTGAAAGACGAAGGTTGGAAAGGGAGTGTCTTAAGAAGACAAGAATTGGATGATATCCCCATGTGAAAAATATGAAGGAGTCCTAGCATAGACCTATGAAAATTTAAAGGGATATAATTAAAATATTATTGAACATACCATAAAGATAGTGGGAGGATCTAAACCAATCAGGTAGAAGTAGAGATATTTCAACCTAAATATTGAATCTATTATGTTGTAGGAACTGAATAAGCTCATCAATTATTGAGTCATCTATTTAATCAAGTACATCACATGGATATCTAATCTAGTACCAATCTGAAAGAAAAATTGAGATATCTACTTATGTCTAGATTTTTGTGAGCTAAATAAAGAAACCTAGAAAGATCATTATCCATTGACTTCTATGGAGCATATTTTGCAAAAATTCATAGGATCTGAAATTTTTTCTTTATTACATGGTTTTTCTTGTTATAATTAGGTATGTGTTGTGAAAGAGGACCAACATAAAACAACATTCACTAGTAAATGTGGAACCTCTTCATATGCCAAGATGCCTTGTGGTCTCTCCAATGTTGGGAAAAAATTTCAGAGAGCCATGCACATCACATGAAAAGACCTAATTATTATGATCATCTTAATTTATTTGGATGATCTCATAGTATTTTAAAGAAAGAAAAATCACTTTGACAACCTTAAGAAATTATTTCAGAGATGCCAAGAGTTTGGGATATCCATTAAACCCAATAAATGTATTTTTGGAGTTCCTTAGGTGAAAATCCTTGGATATGTCAATTCTAAAGAAGAAAATTTAATCAATCTTGAAAGATTAAAGGACATCAAGGAACTCTAGTTTCCAGTAAATAAAAAAGGAGTGCAATTTTTCCTAGGGAAGATTAATTTTGTCAGTAGATTTATCTCTTATTTTGGCAGGCTAGTAATAGCAATCACTCTAATGTTGCAAAAATATAAAGCCTTCAAATGGACCATAAAGGGGAGGGTTTCTTTTGAAAAAATAAAAGGTACTATTTCCTTACCACCAATATTGATCAATCCAAGTTTATCCAAATACTTTATAATGTATGCATATGGTGGAAAGCACAATATCACACTTGTGCTAACTCAAAAGGGATAGGAACAAAAGGGAGAGCATCCCATTGTTTTCCAATCAAGTAATCTAAAAGATTATGAATTGAAGTAAAATTTTGTAGAAATGAAATCTTTTGATATTATTAAAGGATTGAAGTTATGAGATCTCATCACTGGCAACAAATTCCTAATATGCATTACACACCCAAGTGTGCACAAATTATATTATGGAAGAAAAAATCACAAAAAAGGGCTAATATGATCACCAAAAGTCTAGAATATGATGTAGAAGTTAAGGCTACTAAAATTATCCATGGTAGGGGAATCTTTGAATACCTGGCTAAGGAGAATAATGGAGAAGATGAGTTGTTTTTAATTAATTAACTCCAAGATGAATATTGGGTGACTAACCACATCAACTTTATGCAAATAAAAAAGTATCCATCCCACCTTCCCAATTAGAAGAGAAGATATTACATATTACAAGGAGTCAGATACATCCTATTAGGAGTGTTGTTCAAGAGGAATTTTGATGGTTTCATTAATCAGAATCAAGGGGAAAACATCCTTGAAGAAATGTATAATGGTTTTGCTAGAGGGCATTTTTAAGAAAACCTACTACACTCAAGATTATGTGTGTGGGATATTTTTGGTTATCTTTGTTTACATATTGTCATTAGTTAGTCAAAAAGTGTAAACATTTCTAGTTCTTCATGGGTAAGAGAAAGAACTTGGCTATGTAGTTAAATCATATAGTGGTTGATGAACCCTTTGCATACTAGGGTTTGGACTTTATTGGAATGATCACCCCAATCTCCTACAGGGCACAAATAAATTTTAATTGACACAAATTATTTCACCCATTGGAAAAAAGTAGTCTCTTTAAAAATGTTATTGAAAATGAAATAGTTAAATTCCTTGAAGAATTAATATTCAGGTTTAAACCACTAAAAATCATTATTGGTATTCAGGTTAAAACCATTAAAGCCATTATCTTAGATAACATTTCAAATTTTTTGGGTTAAAGATGTCTAAATTTGCACTTAGAAATGACATATTCCTAAAAAAATCTTCAAATAATTATCTACACGGGAATGTCTTGGCAAAGTCAACAAATAAAAAATTGATTAGAATAATCAAAATTTTGGGTTTAGAACATCAGAGAGAGTGACATAAACATCTACAACTAGTCTTATGGGCTGATCATATCACTTCAAAATAGGTTTTGAAAACCTCTCCTTATGAGTGAGATTATGGAAAAGAAGTAGTGCTACCAATATCCATGGAGATCACCACCTTGTAACTTTTCAAATCTCTTGAAGTTGAATAAAATGGAGCCATGAAAACATGATGGACTAAACTCCTCAACATATAAGAAACCCATGAGAAAACTTTTAACACCCTGGATAACCACCAAAAATTTGTCAAGAGTTCATTTGAAAGAGTAGCCAAGCTAGGTCAACATGCCAATTTTAAAGAGAATGGGGTACTTAAGTACAATGAGAGAGTAGCCAAGCCAGGTCAACATGCAAAATTTGATACACTATGGGAGGGACCCTTCCATATTATCAAGTCTAAAGAAAGTAATACTTCTATGCTAGAGGACCTTGAAGGTAACCCACTTGAGATACCAGTTAATGGGATTCACTTAATTTATTTTCATTAATTTTCCAGTCTCCTTAGGCCTTGTAAATAGTAGCTTGTGTGTGTGAATTTTTTGATAAGTACTATCAGCTACATTATTTTGCTTTGAGCCTCAGTCTTCCTATTTTGTGAGCCTTTTCCCCATGTGAGATGGTCTATGTTGTCTACTATTAAATGTCGAGTGATAGAAGTATGTTGTCATGTCATCCAATTTGCATGGTTTTAGGAACTTCATTTTTCAAAATAGTGGTAGAATGAGTTGTATGTATTGCCTCCTTAATTATCAGTGATTTATAAGGAAGGTATAATTAATATATACAAACTAAATATTTACCATTCTAAAAATACTTGCATTCCCTTATTTTTTTTTCATTTTAAACTGGCATTGAGTGAAGTTGAGGCTAAACATAGTAGAGCATTATCAAGAAGATCAGAGTTGTTCAAGAGGTTGATGTAAACCTTGAAAATTCTATAAGTAAATAAAATCTTTGGTTTAATGGATTTTGGAAAAGTATCTACAAGTGGAATAAATGGAGGAGTTATATTTTCTATAGGATATGTGAATATTTATGGGGATACCTCATATGCTAAGCCTGCAAAGATATCCAAGCCAAATATTATAAACACCAAAAATGTGCAGCCTATAAAAGAGAAGGACCTAGTTTTCATGAAATAATTTGATAATGGAATATATGATCCAGAACTATAGAAGGCCCCTTAGAATCTCATAGAAGATGCATTTCACTAGAAGTTAGACAGAAGGGATATCGTATTCACCCATGTCCTAAATTATTAGAGGCATTATTTACCCATTTCAATGATCAAGATTGAATAATTAGAGGGGAAGGGTTGAAAGTTATTATAAACCTTGACCTAATAAGAGAAATGCTCGATATCCTATATGATACTGATAGGACAAATAACTTTGATAGAAAGAAGATAGAGTAAAACTGGGAAAAGGAAGACACAACTCTTTTCTTTTGAAAATTCAAAATGAATACCATGGATATAGGGTTTCATTACTTCCCTCTGAGTATCAAATCACTCAGAAATAACTTGAAAGACATCCTTTCCATGTTAGATTTTGTATTTGGTATAGAAAATGATGATTCAATTAAAAGGATTTCAAATAGCTTTGGATTATTATATTAAAAGCCATTTAGATCAACCCTGATATGACTTTGCAAACATCATTGTGTAAAAAATCAATCGATAGTTATATGAGTTTGGTAATTTGTCTATTTATAGGTATCCCTCTTTTCTTATCTATATGCTCCTCTATATAAGCAGTGAATTCTTCCATAAACATGTGCCACTTGACATGTTTGATTTAGATAAGAAAAGAAAGTTATTTAGTGTATGAAACATGGTATTACTTAGAGCACATGAATACTATGTTTTTTCTTATTATTTTATATCCCTAGCCCCCTGATCATTTTCAAAACAATAACTTGTTACTAGATTAACTGAAAAATGAATCTCTTTGTTAAGAAGAAATATACCACAAGTAGATTGGTTATATGGAACAAGCTTTACCATGGTGATAGATCATGTCTTAAAATGGCCTTAGAAGTCTTTAGACAATTTTCCATAGAAGATGTAATCTTGGTACAAGAAGAAACTAGTAGATAATTTATAAGGATGCAATTTCCTATAGTGGGGTAATTTTAGAAAAAAGAAAGGTTGAAGTTGTGTTAAATTCCAAATTATCCCATCTAGATCTTGTCCTAATTTGTGATTTCTGGGAATATGATCTTGATAGTTGTGTAGAAAGTGTATCTATTTCTATAATTCATGTCCCAAGACCATATTGGGAAATATGAAAGTGTCCACCTAGATCATCCACAAAACTTTAAAAATGGTTAAGGTTTTATAAATTATTGAAAAAATATAACTCTCACTTGAAGATGCCACCTAAGATGAAGGAAAATTTACAAAAAATAGAGTGGCTATAAGATAAAATAGCTACATTCTGGGTCTATAGATAAGAATTTAAGCAAAAAGTATAATTCATAGGACATCAATCATGAATTTGGAGAAGCATTGGATGATGATCATGCATAGCCTTCTGAAGGTGAGGACTCCACTTGCATGTTGGACACACAACCTAAAGATTAGAAACTATAAGAGAGGCCTATAGTGACCCCTGTATCTCAACAAACAATGGGAAAGCATCAAGATATCAAACTTCCCTAGACCAATGAACCCCACCAAGTAATATTCTGACATTTCCCTCTGTGACCAGAAGATACATATCTTAAAGGTCTCATCCTTAGAAGTGATCTAGGATAAAATGTCAGCTCAAGGGGAAAGAGACGATGAAGCTAACATTTTAATCCACACCCCAGGTGATGGAAACTCCATCTGCAACTCCGTAGATAATTTTTTCTCCTCCTATTCTCTCCTCTTAGTCTTTGGTTAGTTCTTTTATTTCGCCTACTATATCATTGAGTCAAGTTATATCTTCTATTTGTATTTACATCATATCTTTAGACGTTCCCAAGTTCCCCCCAATTCAGTCCATTATAGAAATACAATCAAATGTGATGACTTCCCCTATGTCAGTTTCTAACCTTAAGGAATTTAAAATGTTTTCATATTCTATAGTAATATCCACTACCCTAGTAAGTCCAAACTAAACTCTTTTAGTATATAGTGTGCAACCCCTTCCACCCTTTTCTCCTACCATCTTGAATTTGTCAAAATATTCTCCACAAGGGTCATGTGTTGAATCAACAATTATATTAATTCCTTGTTATTTACCCCTAGGTGCTCCTTTTTCTTGGAAACATATCACAACCACATCAATAATTGAAATCAAAATCAATGTCACTAAGAAATCCAGACTTTCAAGGGCTCAAAAAATGAAAAATATATAACATGGTAAACCTTTCACTTTGATGAGAAAAATAGACAACTCACTATGGTCTCCAAGATTTCCAATGTGATAAAGCTCCAAGGATAAATGTGTTAGAATAAAAATGTCCCAATCAACTGAGAGGGTGGGAGGTGAATTAGTTGATGAAAACTTATTAAACTTAATTCTAAATAGAAACCTTATGCATAATGAAAAACACCATAACACATTAGAAGACAATAAAACTAATATTTGTTTTCAAGGAAAAACCTATTAAGGGAAAAACCTCAGTGGGGATGATACCCACAAATCAGTACTATAAGTATAATAACCTGATAAAGAGTTCTAGCCTTGTTAGGAGTCGATTAAGTACAATAGTACAATCCTTATTAGAGGATAGATCCTGTTAGGAGTCACAACCATGTTAAAGGTTTATTAAAAATGGCTTACAACCTGGTCACTTGACCAAAGGAAGGTTAAATCCACCTTTAGGACTCACCATCCAAAGATCTGAAAGATTTACAATAATATTATCTAAACTAACCTCTACCAAGATAGTCCCTTCCTTGTGCCTCAATGCACAAAATATTATCTACATCAATAGTCCTTATAGCTCGCAAGCTCACACATCTTCCACACTTACAATCATAAGGAAAGACTTTCTTATATACAAGTTACATTCATAATTATTGGGTCAGAAAATTGTAGGACCTCTCCTATAAAAAAAATACATAGAACCATGTGAAGATAAACACAACATACTTAAAAATATTAAAACAATTATAAATCTTGAAATATTCAGCCACAACACTAATCCATACATAATTATTCATGAACACGCTACCACTCATGGGTTGGCTTCCAAATAGATCTTCACTGAGGTATGTGCCACATATGACGTTACCAATCAAACTAGTACTTTGTGATCACAAAGTAGATTCTACCATGTGTCTTCTAACAATCCCCAATCTTGAAAGGTTTAATTCATTTCCATGATGGGGTTATAATGTAACTACTAAGACCAACTCTATGAGTTTCCCAATCACTGGCCTTGTAACCAATTTTCGCTAATTCATCCATAACTAGAAAAAATAAGCATATAAACATATGTGAACACAATTGTGAGTAGTAGACATGTTATGCTACATAGATCTTAGTTTGTAAGAGCTAAGTCTTTGTACATTGTCAAAAATGTAAGATATAGGAGGTAAAATGTATAGGGTTTAGTCCTTCGAGTAAGTGGTTTAGCCCTTTGATTAAAATGGAAGCACTTCCATTTAGGACTGGTTTATCCAAGTAAGTGGTTTGGGGTCATGTCAAATGCCTTGAATGGGTCTTTGACTTGGATCTGGCTTTTTCCCCTATTCTACCCTATTTTCCACTTCTTTCATGCCTATTTCTGGCATCCCAATCTGAAATTCTGAGGTTCTTGACTTCAGGGTCAAGGTCAACCTTTTTGGGTCAAGGTCAACCTTGACTTGACCTAGGTCAAGGTCGACCTAGATCTTGACTCGAGGTCCAAATCTAAAATTCTGAAGGTTTTTGGATGTCAAGTTTCGAAAATAATTATTTCCCGCTTCCAGGTCGACTACTTCAGGCTTTGAAATGGTAAATCTTAAAATATATTTAATTTAAGTCCACTTCTAAGGGTATAGGCTTAATGGGAATTTAATTCTCCTATGTTGGCCTCTCTAGAAGTTTGTGCCCTAGACTAGTATATAAGGAAGTCTTCTCCTCTCATTTCACATCGTCAATCATCAAGAAGCAAGCAAGAAAGGAAGCATTCAAGAAATCATCTACATTCAAGCATTAATGTATTCAAGTGTTCAAGCATTCAAAAATTCAATACATCAAGGAGATCCATTGGTAGCCATTGAAGTTTTAAAAGCTCTATGGAGCCCTCTTGTTGAAGATTTCTCCATCCACATCCATTCAAGCTTCTTACTATTCGAAGATCCATTCAAGATTGGTGTTGAAGATCTAAAGAAAATTGATTTGAGACATCTTACATCCAATTCTACATTCATTTGGAGCATCCATACTTGTGGATTCAAGGATTCGAATCCTCCACAAGGGTTTCAACATAAGCAAGATGAATTGTTCCATTTACTTTATTTATTACTATAATTTCAATTCAATTTCAAGGCTAATTCCTAAGTTGGGGTTTTACCAAGGAAAACCCTTCCCCCCCAACAAACAAAACCATTTTTCTCACAGGTGCAGGTGCGGAACAATGAATTACAGAGCAAATTCAAATACCCTTTTTGGAAAACTTTCAAGATCCGCGAACAGAATTTCCATCGGAGTAGCACATGTCAAGGTCAACATTTTGGGGTCAAGGTCGACCTTCATTTGGTCAAGGTTGACCTAGCACAAAAAAGAAAAATATTTTTGGGTTTTGTAGATCTCACAGTTTCAATGAAAGAGTATGGAAACCAATACTTTCTAAGACCGTTTGACAAGGTTTTTAGAAGATTCTTTTTCACAGGTATGTACTTTTTATTTCTTCATTTCAATATTAGTCTTCTAGGTTTACTTTTCAAATATTCTCAATTTATCTTTCCTAAGCCCTCTCTTTCTAGAGGTGAGGGAGAAGTTAACCCAATCCATTTATTTCCCTTGTATAGATCATGAATTGACACTTACCTTTGTGTTAATTAGGTCTCATTGGAGGATAAATCTTGGTATTCTTCCTTTCCTTTATATAGAGTGTGGATCCATTTTCCCCCTATACATTTTGGTGAACCAGATTAGGTTGAGGGTTATTCGAACCTCTATACATTATCCATTTTCCTTTGTTATGCTTTGGAATCAAAGGATTTGGATGCAATCGTAGTAGGTAAAAGAAGTCGAATAGGAGGTAAAGTAATCATAGTAGTCAACAATTTACTCATAATAGAATGCAAAGATTTAGAAAGAGGAGTAAACGTATGATTCAGACAAAAATTAGTGGATGTGGAAGTGGCATTGTTGGATGCAACAACAACTTGATCAGCAACTGCATTTGCTTGCTTATTTATCTTGACATAGTTGTTAGGTTTTTGAAACTTGTTGGGATTAGGAAAAGCATCACTCTTATCAACTAGAACATGAGCCATTGGAGTGTTGCTCTCAAATTGACTCACTTGTAATTGATAATGATGAAGCATTGTACAAAGTTGTTGAAAAGAGGTAAATTCAGTAAGCAAAATCTTATCTCTAATATCCTTTTGTAAATTTGAAATAAACATACGCTGAATATCAATATCAGGAACATGATAGGAAATTTGAGCATACAAATGCTTAAATATACCAATTAATTCAGTCAATTTTTCTTTGGTATTTTGTTTACAATGCATTAAATCAGTTAAGGACACTTGCAAAACAATGTTACTTTGGAATTGTTGGATAAAGGCATTAGCAAGTTTTGGAAAAAAATCAATAGAATAAGGAGGCAAGGAACAATACCATTGCAAGGCCTTATCACGAAAAGTTCTAGCAAACAACTTGGCTAAAATCCTATGGTGATGAGCATAGTCACCACAAAGGATTTGAAATGTTTTAACATGAGTGACAAGATCTCCCTTACCATTCTAATTCTCAAGACGAGCCATACCAACTTGCTGAGGAAGTAGAGAATGAAGAATGTCTAGAGATAAAGGACTGCCCATGTCAAATGTAAGAATACTTAACTTGGATTGAGATAAAGATGCAAGTTGTTCTTGTAAAGAGGAGACAGTTTGAGATAGGGAACCCATGAGAACTTAACCTAAACATGCATCTAAGTTTGTAGAATATTTTATAAAAAAAATTTAACATACAAGATAAACAACAATGCGGGAGAAATTACCGTTTACTCACAACAATACAATAACCAACACAGGTTACAACTCTCAAGGGTTCCTCGATGAAGTTTATATTAACATTAATACATTAATTTAGATTAGGTTCAATTACAAAACTCATATAAATAATGAAAGATAAAAGAAACATCACATCAAAGATAACATAAATACAACTAGTACCATAGGGTATCCATAAACCTACATCCACTGCACATGTCACAGGGTATGTAATTTAATAACCAAAAGAAGTACACATGATATCTCTGAAGAACTAATACAATGATACATGATCACAAGAAGAAGAAGAAGATGAGATAAGAATGCAACTCCAACAATGAAGATCAAGAAGGAACAACTCCTATAGGGATCATCCAGCACTAGTACACGAACATCAGAATCTCAAATGGTAAAAGAATCACTACCACCCAACCTCGTGAACCTAAATGGTCCACTCCCACCATGCTGAGGAGGTAACAACAGATCCCACTCAAATAACAACATCAAACAGATCGAGCTAAGGAAAGGATCCTAAAAGCTCTCTACTCAAGGTATACAGAAATAGTGCAAGGTAAGACTCACTAATCCAGAGGCATCTGAAACATGAAGAATAACTATGGAGGAGATTTAGGCTACATATTATGGGAGTATCATCACATGGATGACTACTTGAGTTACCCTAGACTGGTCTCTCAGGACCTTGGACCCTCAAGTGTCTATCAGGTTGAGTTACCCTAGACTGGCCACTCTGGACCCCGGACCCTCAACATAATCCATGCAGAACCAGAATATCAATCTTGTATTTAATGTTATTCCCCAAGTTTTATTATTAGGTTATCTCTTATTAAATCAACTTATGATAGGTTACCCTGGTACTAGCCCCTTTTGAGCTCCGGACTCCTATTGTAAGCCACTCCCCTAAGATGCACCTATTTAACCTCTCCTAGGCTCACAAATCTCACATAGATCAATCAGGTATACAACCAAGTAATCCTAGATCCAGTTTCACACACAAGAAACCGATTTGATTACAAAGATACCATAAACATAATACAAAACATCATGAGCCTATATGGTCAAACAGGGTATAATCGAAATATAAACACACATCAAAGCATAATACTGAAAACATGAACAACTGACTTATACCCCAGCCTCAGTCTTCCCCTTAGGTCATCTAATGCCCAAACACAATAAGAAAAAGAAAACACTCCAAGCACGAAGAAGACACATTTGTATCACAGATTACTGAAACTAATCCATAAGCATTTAAAATTCCATTTTGAGCATAACTAAATCCAAGTTCTAGAATTACATAAATCGGCTAAGAGAATCTAATCATAAACATTGTAACAATGCCTTAATGAAAGAATATACCCTATTTACGTACTATGAGTTCAATAGAATAAAAATGCCCAATTTCAGTGGGAATATAACCCCTATTCAGTTCATTTTGCCACTATGAGTCACAATTAAATATGTTACAATACGCATAAAATATGTATTCTACTCAACCTAAACATATATGTATATATGTTACATTTAGACATTAAAACAATAGGTCTAATTTGAATAAAATTCTAAAATTAGAATTCAAATAACATTGAAATATATCGCAGCATACAAAATTATATGCAAGGACCTATCTAAATAAACCAATAATCAATTAATAAATTAATCCAACTACTAAAAGTAATCGAATTAATTATATCAACTTAATTAATAAAATTACTTAATACTAATTTTTTAAAAAAAATTATAAATTAAATAAACTAATTTAACATATATTAAAAATCTTTTTTTTTTAAAAACATAAAATAAATATAAAAACAAAACATAAAAGTTAGAAAGGGACGAGGGACAGTGGTCCCCACCGCCCCCTGACTGGGCACGGTACCTGCGCAGAGTACCCCCTCTGTGCATGGCAGAGAAAGTACGCCTGTTGTCGGCAGTACATTGGGGGGTGGGGTGAGGTGGTGGCCCCCACCCCCCCTTATCACATGCAATTTTTTTAATCATTTTTTTTATATTTGATTTTATTGAGAAAATCAAAACAAAAAATATAAGCAATGCATATTTTTCTTTTAAATCATTTTTTTTAAAAAGAAACACATTTTATATATATAATTTTTATTTATTTATAAATATAAATCTGGAAAAGACACATAATAGGATATTCTAGGCTCTTTTTTTTCCTGAGCATTTTGCTAATTATCCACCAATATATTTTTTTTTTTTTAAACATACATACATAGAACTTATTCTTGGTAGGAGAGTATATTCTTTTTATAATACTCAAGTTTTGACTTTTCCTGGCCCAATAAAATGACTGTGTATTTTCAACCAGAATGATCATTTTTCAACCAGAATTGGAATTTTTGCTCTTAAATTAATTTCTTTCTAATGGGGAATTTATTTTCTCTCAACATTATAGTTAAACTATATTATAGAATTGATTTATCATTTTCTAGGAGTTTTATAGAGAATCTAACAACAAAATTTTGCCAACATAACAATACAGTGCTAAATTTTAATAAATACATAAAATCAATTTAACTAGGGTTTCCTAAATACCCAGAATCACAGAAAGCACAGATCTAACTACAAAGACACGTTTAAAATTTGCACAAACAAAGAAAGCCAGACAATTACAAAATTAAACTTACAGGTAGGATTTCCAAGCCTACCTCGGATCCAACGCCAGAAGTTGAAATAGAAAACCTGTGAAGATCTAAAGACCAAGATTGCTCTGAAGATCGATTCAACCTACAGATCTAGAATCCACGAAGAACACAACACCCAAAATCTAGATGCACAATGAAGCCAAAACAACAAGCAACCACAACAATCCAAACTCTCTAAAATTCAAAGCACACTAGCTCTCCCAAAAATTCTCCTCCAAAACTTGTCTCCCCTCCAAATGAATGTAATTCCCCCTATTAGGGATTCATTTCCCCATTTCATGCAAATCCCAGAGATGACTCAACAGTTAACTTCTAATCAAACTCCAATTCCAATTTTGAGAGAAATCCTAATTAATAAATTAAAATATCTTTATTTTGCGCAACTGAACTTAGACTCCTAAAGACAAGTTGTTTTTTACTTTTTGAAAATAATTCAATTTTCAATAATGCACATGTTATAATTAAAATATGTATTAAATAAATTAAATATTTAAAGCATCCTAAAACCATGCAATTAAATATTCAATTATTTAATAATGCACACAAACATAATTAAATCTAATTAAATAATCATTTAATTCCAAATAATCAATTATTTGACTTTTAATTAAATTTACTCAAATAAACTTAGGAACATGATTTACATTAAATTTCAACTATAATCATTAAACTAATAATCACATAAAATCAGCCACATACACAATAAATCAACTGAAGCCAAATGAAGTAAAATCAAACAAAGTAAAACCAAGCAACACCAGAAAGGGATCCATGAATTCTTGTCAGCTAGATGAATTTGAGTAGGGTAGTCAAACTAATACTTGTCCAATCCTAGGACAAATGGGCTTAGGCTAGGGTTTTAGATCCGTGTTATCTCCCCTCTCTTACCATTTGAGATATTACGATAGGGCACACATCCTGACAATTCAGGGAAGTCGATGCCCGATACCTACAAACCTGCATACAACACCTACATGTACATACATATATAAATATATAACAGACAATGGCGGAGATCGGTCGATTGTGTGGATCTCACAAGCAAGTAACTACAATTTTGTCCCTCAACCACATCAGGCACATCAAACAGAAATATAAAACAAACACATCAACCATACACATGCAAGTATGGGGTCAGTAAAATCATAAGCATCAATGATTTCCTAACATATAATCTATCATCCTAAAATAATCATAACATTTATAAAATTGAACTAGGGACGGGGTACTACATCCACCCCCCCTAGAATTAGGCTTACTCCTGGAAACCTACAACAGATAAGGATATATATCCCCCAAGCATGAAGCATTTACTAATAATAAAACATAACATCTGAAAACAAACCATAAAATAAGAACATGATATACAGTCATTAAGAACAATATAATTCTAGTTAGGAATAACAAAAATTTACATTGACCAATCATTTATTAACAATTCAAATAGATCAAAACCTTTATTCATTCATCATCATAGAAAAAATCTAGGATCAATTGTATAAAACACACATTCATTGTTATCTCTATTGAGCTATTAAGGTTGTCATTAGGACCAAAGGTTTGTAAATATATCGGTCGGTCACTTACATTGAGCTAATCGGTAACATAAAGCAAAACAAACTAGTCAGTAAAGTTTATATACCGAGCATCAGATAGTTTACCGAGCACTAGAAGACACCGACACCGATAGATAGTAAACACCGAGCATTGTAGTATACACCAAGTAGTTTATATAGTGTTTACCAAGGAGCACAAGAAATGGCATACTAATCAGAAATGGCACATTCTTCTATGCAAACGGTTACAACGGTTCATAAAACATTTTACCAAGATCGAGGAACATTTAATGTGATGATATTCATTAAATGCAATGTATATCTTTTGTAATAGTTGATCTAGGTTATTATTGTACACCGTAGATCTTAGGGTTATGACTGTGGTGTGTAACCTAATTTTGTTAAAGCGGCAAAAATAGAACACTATATATTTGTGTGTTCGCATCATTTTTGGTGTGAGCTGATATATGAATCACGGAGCACTTGAAGCAATTGCCTAACTTCAAGTCTATCAGTTAACAGAGTAGAACCGAGTACAAAAGAGTTCAAATTTTGTAGAATTAGCAGAGGCTACCGAGCAGTTCAGAGAATAGATTCATAACAAGTAAGATGATATTTTATTAGAGCTTATAGATCTATATCAGAAAATTGAGTTGTCAAATAGCGGATAATTGCCTATTGCTTTCTGACAATTGTAATAGAGTTTTGGATAAAATCTCTTAACAGAGTAGACTTAACAGTCTTATGTAAATCTCTTAATCGAGTGCACACTTCTTTAGTGTTGTTAAAATCTTATAACTAGGTAGATCTAGCCGATCTAACATGTCACTCCTAAAAAGGTGAGATCACCAGAAATGATCAAAACTTGTAGCCCTAACAGGCAAACCTTTTCTATCTATAGTAGTGAAGAATTTATGGATGTCATCCCCACCGTAGTTTTTACCTTCTAAC
Organism: Chamaecyparis obtusa; assembly: GCA_027943335.1. Lineage (NCBI taxonomy): Eukaryota > Viridiplantae > Streptophyta > Pinopsida > Cupressales > Cupressaceae > Chamaecyparis > Chamaecyparis obtusa. The sequence goes on from BSBK01000610.1 coordinate 417,388, forward strand.
AAGGGTTTCTGCGTTACCAAAATACTTGTGTTATGTGATTGTCATATTGATGTCATGTTGTTTACTTACTTAAGTTAAATGGATGATTGATTCATGCAATTAGATTCAAGTTATTTTGGTCGGTTATCACTGTTTACAGTTATAGTTCTAGAAGGCTTACAAGTGAAGTTTTGAAGGCACTGATTCACCCCTCCCCTCTCAGTACCTATCTCTCCTAATTCCAACATTCATATCTATAACAATTAATAAGTTGAGAAGTTCATGAAAATCTATCTAGTTAATGCAACACTTATGCAAACATACAGAATACGCAATGATTCTAATCTCACACAAAATAGCATAGTACCATCTTCGCGATGTCCTCCCTTATACATACTATTAGGGGTTCATGATGAACATGATAGAAAAAACACTTATCACATAACAGGGCCAACAATACCAAATATTCAGAGTAGCCACCACAAAACTCAAAAAGTGAAAACCCAAGTGGGGGAATCATAAGTCCAACATTAAATCATAGGAGATCTCCATTTCAACAATAAATTAAGTGTGACTAGTGTCACAAAATAGATAATGAAAAGAGAGTTAGGTGACTAATCCAATCATAAGAAAGTTCAAAAATTTCAATGCTAGCCCATACACAACACGAAAAATTCATCAATCAACCAAAAAATAATTCATCAAACATAAAACATTCACATAACAAGGTGACTAGGGGTAGTCACACCCAAGGGAGTAATCACTTCATGGCATCCAAAGGTACTTCACCCTAGATGCATTAGAGAAGGTAACCATACACAATAAACAGTCCTATCACCTATGATAATCACTAGGCAAGTGATATCTCAAAGGCATTTAAGAGAAGCAAGAACACAAATGTTTAGATGTAGTTTAATGGTTCTCAAACACAAAAGAGTTATATGTCTATGTTTGGTTTCAATTTTAACAGTTTAGACATCTAATGGGCACACAACTTCCCAGAGTTCCCAGTGTAGAACCCGGTGCTCTGATACCAAGTGTAATGCCCCGCCAGGGAACCCATGAGAAATTAACCTAAACATGCATCTAAGTTTGCAGAATAATTTTTTTTTTAAGTTAACATACAAGATAAACAACAATGCGGAAGCAATTACCATTTACTCACAACAATACAATAACCAACATAGGTTACAACTCTCAAGGGTTCCTCGATGAATTTTACGTTAACATTAATAAATTAATTTAGATTAGGTTCAATTACAAAACTCATATAAATAATGAAAGATAAAAGAAACATCACATCAAAGATAACATAAATACAACTGGTACCATAGGGTATTCATAAACCTACATCCACTACACATGTTGCAGGGTATGTAATTTAATAACCGAAAGAAGTACACATGATATCTCTGAAGAACTGATACAATGATACATGATCACAAGAAGAAGAAGAAGATGAGATAAGAATGCAACTCCAACAATGAAGATCAAGAAGGAACAACTGCTACAAGGATCATCCAGCACTGGTACACGAACGTCAGAATCTCAAATGGTAAAATAATGACTACCACCTAACCTCATGAACCTAAATGGTCCACTCCCATCATGTTCAGGACGTAACAACAAATCCCACTCAAATAAAAACATCAAACAAATTGAGCTAAGGAAAGGATCCTGAATGCTCTCTACTCAAGGTATACAGAAATAGTGCAAGGTAAGACTCACTAATCCAGAGGCATCTGAAACATGAAGAATAACTATGGAGGAGATTTAGGCTACATATTATGGGAGTGTCATCACATGGATGACTACTTGAGTTACCCTAGACTGGTCTCTCAAGACCCTGAATCCTCAAGTGTCTATCGAGTTGAGTTACCTTGGACTGGCCACTCTGGACCTCAGAACCTCAACATAATCCATGCAGAACCAGAATATCAATCTTGTATTTAATGTTATTCCCCAAGTTTTATTATTAGGTTATCTCTTATTAAATCAACTTACGATAGGTTACCATGGTACTGGCCGCTTTTGAACCCCAGACCCCTATTGTAAGCCACTCCCCTAAGATGCACCTATTTAACCTCTCCTAGGCTCACAAATCTCACATAGATCAATCAGGTATACAACCAAGTAATCCCAAATCCAATTTCACACATAAGAAATCGATTTGATTACAAAGATACCATAAACATAATACAAAACATCATGAGCCTATATGGTCAAATAGGGTATAATCAGAATATAAACACACATCAAAACATAATACTGAAAACATGAACAATTGACTCATACCCCGGCCTCTGTCTTCCCCTTAGGTCATCTAATGCCAAAAAAAATAAGCAAAAGAAAACACTCTAGGCACGAAGAAGACACATTTGTATCACAGATTACTGAAACTAATCCATAAGCATTTAAAATTCCATTTTGAGCATAACTAAATCCAAGTTCTAGAATTACATAAATCGGCTAAGAGAATCTAATCATAAACATTGTAACAATGCCTTAATGAAAGAATATACCCTATTTACGTACTATGAGTTCAATAGAATAAAAATGCCCAATTTCATTGGGAATATAACCCCTATTCAGTTCATTTTGCCAATATGAGTCACAATTAAATATGTTATAATATGCATAAAATATGTATTCTACTCAACCTAAACATATATGTATATATGTTACATTTAGACATTAAAACAATAGGTCTAATTTGAATAAAATTCTAAAATTAGAATTCAAATAACATTGAAATATATCGGAGCATACAAAATTATATGCAAGGACCTATCTAAATAAACCAATAATCAATTAATAAATTAATCCAACTAATAAAAGTAATCAAATTAATTATATCAACTTAATTAATAAAATTACTTAATACTGATTAAAAAAAAATTACAAATTAAATAAACTAATTTAACATATATCAAAAATCTTTTTAAAAAAACAACATAAAATAAATATAAAAACAAAACATAAAAGTTAGAAAGGGGCGAGGGACAATGGTCCCCACCGCCCCCTGACTGGGCATGGTACCTATGCAGAGTACCCCCTCTGCAAATGGAAAAGAAAGTACACCTGCCGTCGGCAGTACATTGGGGGGTGGTGTGAGGTGGTACCCCCCCCCCCCCCCACCTCATCCCATGCAATTTTTTTTAATCATTTTTTTTATATTTGATTTTATTAAGAAAATCAAAACAAAAAATATAAGCAATGCATATTTTTCTTTTAAATCATTTTTTTTAAAAAGAAACACATTTTTATATATATAATTTTTATTTATTTCTAAATATAAATCCGGAAAAGACACATAATAGGATATTCTAGGCTTTTTTTTTACTGAGCATTTTGCTAATTATCCACCAATATATATTTTTTTTTTAAAACATACATACATAGAACTTATTCTTGGTAGGAGAGTATATTCTTTTTATAATACTCAAGTTTTGACTTTTCCTGGCCCAATAAAATGACTGTGTATTTTCAACCAGAATGATCATTTTTAAACCAGAATTGGAATTTTTTCTCTTAAATTAATTTCTTTCTAATGGGGAATTTATTTTCTCTCAACACTATAGTTAAACTATATTATAGAATTGATTTATCATTTTCTAGGAGTTTTATAGAGAATCTAACAATGAAATTTTGCCAACATAACAATACAGTGCTAAATTTTAATAAATACATAAAATCAATTTAACTAGGGTTTCCTAAATACCCAGAATCACAGAAAGCACAGATCTAACTATAGAGACACGCTTAAAATTTGCACAAACAAAGAAAGCCAGACAATTACAAAATTAAACTTACAGGCAGGATTTCTATGTCTACCTCGGATCCAACGCCAGAAGTTGAAATAGAAAACTTGTGAAGATCTAAAGACCAAGATTGCTCTGAAGATCGATTCAACCTACAGATCTGGAATCCATGAAGAATGCAACACCCAAAATCTAGATGCACAATGAAGCCAAAACAACAAGCAACCACAACAATCCAAACTCTCTAAAATTCAAAGCACACTAGCTCTCCCAAAAATTCTCCTCCAAAACCTATCTCCCCTCCAAATGAATGCAATTCCCCCTATTAGGGATTCATTTCCTCATTTCATGCAAATCCCAGAGATGACTCAACAGTTAACTTCTAATCAAACTCCAATTCCAATTTTGAGAGAAATTCTAATTAATAAATTAAAATATCTTTATTTTGCACAACTCAACTTAGTTTCCTAAAGACAAGTTGTTTTACTTTTTGAAAACAATTCAATTTTCAATAATGCACATGTTATAATTAAAATATGTATTAAATAAATTAAATATTTAGCATCCTAAAACCATGCAATTAAATATTTAATTATTTAATAACGCACACAAACATAATTAAATCTAATTAAATAATTAGTTAATTCTAAATAATCAATTATTTGACTTTTAATTAAATTTACTCAAATAAACTTAGGAACATGATTTACATTAAATTTCAACTATAATCATTAAACTAATAATCACATAAAATCACCCACATACACAATAAATCAACTGAAGCCAAACAAGGTAAAACCAAGCAACACCAAAAAGGGATCCACGAATTCCTATCACCTAGATGAATTCGAGTAGGGTAGTCAAACTGATACTTGTCCAATCCTAGGACAAATGGGCTTAGACTAGTGTTTTAGATCCATGTTATCTCCCCTCTCTTACCATTTGAGATATTGCGATAGGGCATGCTCATCCTGACAATTCAGGGAAGTCGATGCCCGGTACCTGCAAACTTGCATACAACACCCGCATGTACATACATATATAAATATATAATAGACAATGGTGGGGATCGGCCAATCGTGTGGATCTCACAAGCAAGTAACTACGACTCTATCCCTCAACCACATCAGGCACGTCAAACAGAAATATAAAACAAACACGTCAACCATACACATGCAAGTATGGGGTCAGTAAAATCATAAGCATCAATGATTTCCTAACATATAATCTATCATCCTAAAATAATCATAACATTTATAAAATCGGACTAGGGATGGGGTACTACACATGAGAAAATAAATGTTTTTGTATTTTTTCTTTATATGATTTTTTTTTAAAAAAAATTAAATGTAAATACAAGCACATAAAAGAAGGCTAATACCTACAAGATCTAACACCATAAAAGAAAGAGTTGTCTATCGCGGGTTCACCAAAATGTAAGATATAAAAATAATGTGTAATATATAAAAATGTACTATATGGAAATGTTGTGTTGTGTGAATGATCTCTATGAATAGATAGGATTAGGGAAGGTAAGATCTTCTTCTTAACCCCAAATTCCCAAAGGAAAGATCCAAATTGATTAGCCACAAGAAAATGGTCAATGCATAAATGAATTAATCGATGAAGAATATGAAGAAAGAGAAAAACCTTATATTCCATTATGGAAGAGAGTATTAAAATCTTAATTGAATTGAAGACAAATACTAACCTCAAAGTGTAACAGATTTGGAAAATGTTGTTTTCTGGTGTCTGTATGGAGTTTCTGGAAATTTTGCAACCGAATCTAGGATAGGAAAATAGAGACAAAGAAAACCCATAAATATTTTTCTTTTCTATGCCAGGTCAACCTTGACCCAAATAAAGGTTGACCTTGACCCCAAAATGTTGACCTTGACCTACACTACTCCGACAAAAATTCTATTTGCGAATCTTGAAAGTTTGTTGAAAAGGGTGTCTAAATCTGCTATGTAATTCATTTTTCCACACCTGCACCTGCAAGAAAAAATAGTTTTGTGGTTTGGATGAGGGGTTTGCCTTGGTCAAACCCTAGTTTTGGAATTAACCTTGAAATATAATTGAAATTGCAGTAATAAACAAAGTAAATGGAACAATTCACCTTGCCTATGTTGAAACCCTTGTAGAGGATTTGAATCCTTGAATCCACAAGTATGGATGCTAGAAATGAATGTAGAATTGGATGTAGGATGTCTCAAATCAATTATCTTTAGATCTTCAACACCAATCTTGAATGGATCTTGGAATAGGAAGAAGCTTGAATGGATATGGATGGAAAAATCTTCAACAAGAGGGCTCCATAGAGATCTAATCCTTTAATGGCTACCAATGGACCTCCTTGATGAATTGAATCTTGTATGCTTGAATGCTTGAAGATAGATGAATGCTTGAATGCTTTCCTTCTCCTTATTTCTTGCTTCTTGATTTCTTGATTTCACTAGGATTGAGAGATTGATAATGCTTGAGAGATATCTTTCTTTTCGATGGAGGATGGATTGAAATGAGAGGAGAAAGCTTCCTTTTATACTAGTCTAGGGCACAAACTTCTAGAGATGCCGACATAGGAGAAATAAATTCTCATTAATCCTATAGCCTTGGAAGTGGACCTAAATTAAATATCATTTAAGAGTTTACCATTTCGAAGCCCGCAACAACCGACCTGGAAGCAGGAAAATTTAACTTTCTGAAACCCGACTTCTAAAAACCTTTGAAGCCCAAAACAACCAACCCAGAAGGTTGACCTTGACCCTAAGGTCAAGAACCTCAAATTCTCAGAGCAAGTTGCCAGGATTAGGTAGGAAATAAGCTAGAAAATAGGGTAGGAGAGGGGAAAAAGCCAGATCCAAGTCAAAGACCCATTCAAGGCATTTGACATGACCCCAAAACCAATTACTCAAAGGGCTAAACTAGTCCTAAATGGAAGTGCTTCTATTTTTTGATGATACATGTCCATACAATTCTCTTCATCTTATTTATCCAATCTGTTTGCAACTTCTGGATTCCCTCACTGAAACATATGTTGACATCAATGACAAAACAATGAATGTCAACAACATAGGCTAAAATAATTCCAACAATCTTCCCCTTTGGCATTGATGGAAACATATGTGAAAAACCATCAATCCAAAAAGTAACCTTTCACAACAACCTTCTTCAAAGCTCCCCCTAAACCAGTAAGGGTTTTTCACCAATATCTCTCCCCCTTTGACATCAATGGCAAAGGGTGATATTACACATATCCTTTTCTGCCTAGTTTTCTAGGTGTATCTTTTTCAAATATTCAAGACCTTCAACTACTAGGTGAAAGATTACCTCAATATGATCTTCTATGCTCAAACCACTTCTCCCTTGAGGAGTTAAACCTTTGCATCAAGTCCACAAATGATATAACACTGATTGCTAAAGGACTTGTGCACTACTATATTTCCTTTATTACCTCCAGGTGGGGATCTAACCCCAAGATTACCTCTGAGATATTCAAAGGTATCTTTATTTAGTGGTTTGGTGAAGATGTCTATAATCTGCTCCTTTTTGCTTACATATTCAAGCTTTACCTCTTTCTCTTTCACCTTATATCTCAAAAAATGATACTTTAATTGAAATATTCTTTTTTTTAAGTGCATCATTGAATTCTTTGAAATATTCATTGTACTTGTGTTATCACAATGTATGATAACTATTTTTCCAAGTTTCACACTAATGTCCTTCAACATGTACTTCATCCAAACAATCTGTGTGCAATTAATTGCAGCAACATATTCTGATTCAACTGTTGACTGAGCTATATAATATTGCTTCTTTCTTAACCAAGAAACTAACCTCTTCCCAAGAAAAAAGGCTCCTTCACTTGTGCTCTTCCTATCATCTATACTTCCTGCCCAATCTACATCAGTATATGCTTATAATTGAAATTCTTTTGATCTATCACACCATAGGCCAATATCAATTGTTCCATTTAGGTATTTGAATATCCTTTTGACTATAGCAAGATGTGTTTCCTTTGGATCTGCCTAAAATATAGTAGTAATTCCAATTGCACTTGCTATATTAGGTCTAGTATGTGTTAGATATTGAAGACCTCCTATCATAGATCTGTATTCTATCTAGGTACACCTTTTTTCTCATCTGAAGTAGACAAATTATTCCCTATTACTATGGGAGTTCCAATTGGTTTACTACCATCCATACCAAATTTCTTTAGCACCTCCTTAAGATACTTGGCTTGAGATATGAAAATCCCATTCTTTCTCTGATTTATTTGTAGTCCTAGGAAGAAATTTATCTACCCTGCCACAAACATCTCAAATTCACTCTTCATCTCTTCTACAAACTTATTACTCATAGTATCATTACCTCCAAAGATAATTCCATCAACAAAGACTTCTACTATCAAAATTCCTTCATCATTACATCTCAAGTATAAATTGCTATCTATTTTACCTCTTTTGAAACCAAGATATAATAAATACCTATCCAATCTAGCATACCAAGCTCTAGGTGCTTGTTTCAAACCATATAGTGTCTTCAATTTGTAAACCATTCCTTGATTACCTGATAGAGGAAAACCATCAGGTTTCTCAATGTAAACCTCTTCTTCTAAGTCACCATTAAGAAATGTTTACTTTACATCCATCTGATAGATCTTGAAATCCTTATGTGTAGCATAGGCTAGGAGTAACCTAACTGCTTCCAACCTCACAATTGGTGCAAAATTTAACTCAAAGTCAATTCCTTCTTGTTGTGAATATCTCTTTCATACCAATTTGGCTTTGTTTCTGGTCACAATACCATCTTCATTCATCTTATTTTTGAATACCCATTTTGTGCCAATAAAATTCTTGTCTTTAGGTCTAGGAACCAATTCCAAAGTGTTTTTCTTTTGTATCTAATCCAATTCTTCTTCTATTTCTTTGATCCATGATTCATTTCTGCATGCTTCATTAGACGTCTTTGGTTCAACCTGTGAAATCAAACAAATTGCATCCCTGGTTTGTGACCTTTTTGTAGTGCCTTTACTGCCATCTCCAATTATTTGGTTCTGTGGATGATTCCTCTATACATATTTAGGTATCCTAGACACCTCTGTCTTCTCATCTAGATTCATATCTATCATCAAAATTTATTATGACTAGTCTTGATTTATTTATAGTCCTTTTTCTTCATTCTGACATTGATTTTGACTCTGATTTCTTTGATTTAGTCCTTCTTCACATTTTGGACCATGATAACTAACTTTGCAATATCTTTCTTGTACTTGAAAATTTTCATCAATTCTAACATTTTCACTTTCAATAATTTTTCTAGTTCTTAGATTATAGCATCTATAATCCTTACTCTTTGTATAAAACCCAAGGAATATACCCTCATCACTCCTTTCATAAAATTTCCCTATGCTATCATCCCTTCTAATGTAACACTTGCTACCAAAAAAATTAAAATACTTAACAGTAGGAGTATGACCAAACCATAGCTCATAAGGTGTCTTACTAGTACCATCTTTTACCTGAACTCTATCCATTGTATATACTGTGGTGTTAATTGCCTTTCTCTAATGCATGTGTGCAACTCTTCCCTCAATCAACATAGTCCTCACAACATCAAGAACTAAGATGTTTCTTCTCTAAGCTGCATCATTCTGTTGTGGTGTTCTAGGTGCAGATGTCTATCTCGATATGACATGTTCTTAACACAAGCTATTAAATTCACCTAATGTGAATTCACCACCTCTATTTGATCTCAGCCATTTGATCTTCAACCCTATCTCTATCTCCACTTTTTCCTTAAAAAACTTGAATATTTTAAAAGCTTCTAATTTTTCTCTAAGAAATCCTACCCACATCATTTTAGAGTAATCATCTGTAAATAGAATGAATTACCTATCACTAAATTATAACTTGGTCTAAGTATGTCTACATAGATCTATATAGATTAGACCTAACGTGTTCTTGGCTGAAAAATATTTTCTATGAAAGCTACTTCTTTTTTTCTTTCCCATTATACATTCTTTGCATGATGTGTTATCTAGCTTCACAATCTTAGGTAGATCTCTGACAACATTAGTGCTAATTGCCTTTACAATATTATCAAATTTTATATTGACAAAACCTTTTATGCCATAACCAACTGTCATCAAATTTAGCAACAAAAAAACTTACTTCAGTAGAGTTAAACTAAAAGAAATTACCTTTTTTCTTTGTACCACATGCAATTAGATCTCCTGTAGCATTTCTAATTCTACATTGTCCATTCTTGAATTGTAGATGATAACCCTTTTCTACTAATTGACCAACACTCAATAGATTATATCTCAATCCATCAAAAAAAGAAACATCATCAGTGTTAGTTTTACCATCCAAAGTTATAGGTCCCCTTCCAATGATTGTCCTAGGAGTATTGTCACCAAGTCTAACAACACCACTATCATACTTTCTTAACTTAATAAATTTGTCTTTATCATTAGTCATCTTTTGTGAGCATCCATTGTCTATGATCCAATCAACTCTCTTCTCAACATGAGATACCAATGATTTTTATTCATGGATAGGTTCTTCCTCTATGATTTCCACAAAACCAAGTATATCATTTATATCTCCATCATCATCAAATGCACCATCACCAACATAGTAGCACTTCTTGTCTTTCATATATTTACCATATTGTTAAAGGTAGTTAGAGTCACCATTATTGAAGTGTCTAAGACCCTTTCTAGTTCATTTATTTGAAGCTCATTTAGCACGTTCCCTTGAGAGTATTTTCTTGCAGTAATCCTTCAAGTGTCTATGCCCTTCAAGTTGTCAAGAAATAGCCTCCAAGTTTGTCAAGTTCAAATTCGGCCTTCCTTGGATGAATCTTTTCCAAGACTCATGCTTCACATGAACCACTTCAAACTACTTTGAACTCTAGTTCAAAGTAGTTCAAAGAAGTTCAATGAATGTTTTTTCTTCTAACGTCTATTTTTTTGCAGGTGGGCCCTGGCCTACATCACCTTTTGGCGGTGAACCACATTGAACTACGGTTCAAAGTAGTTCAAAGAGGTTCAAAGATAGATAGTAGGCAGAGTCATAAGTGAAAGGATAGTTGATGGGACACATGACATAAGCTGACGGCAAAATGATGGTTAAGTTTTTAAGATGGGCAATTTAGATTTGATGGGAGCCACGAGGCAAGCCTCGAATGAAGTTTTGGGTTATGATTAATGAAATTGTTAACACGAGCGGGAGATATCATTTGGGGGATGGTTAATAATGATATTAAAGATGGTAGATTTCAAGGATGTCTTGTTGCTGAGTCATTACAGCTCACATCATTTGAAATTAGTGTCCCCGACTAATGCTCATTAAAATCAACTTTCCAAGGCATTAATCTTTTAACAATATAAATAGCTCTATAAGTTTTCCTTTCCTATTATAATTTTGCAGAGTCTCAGTTGTGGGAGAAGGAATTGTTTTGAGTCTGCATAAAATAGGTAGCTCCTAAAGCTTTTTCTCATTTCTTGTTGCAGTTTGATATATTGATTCAAGAGGGGGGGTTTATTTTTATTCCTGAGGGAGAGATAAGGTCCAGTATGCATTTCTTCGGGAATGTCAATAATATGCAATGTTGAGCCCCTATTGTCACAGACACAAACCTGTTAGGGATATCAGTAGAAAAAATGGAAATTGACCTCACAAACCATGCAGTGGAAGATCATAGTCTAGAGTTCGTGTCGAGTGGATTATTAAAAGCCGTGGCTTTTTCACCGTCAGTTGTATGCCCAGAGTTGGTTCAGCAATGCATTAACAGATATGATGTTAAATCCAAGTGCATTATGAATGCAGAAGGCCAAACCCTTGTGCTAGTCAATAGAGAGACTATCATGGTTGTTTTTAAAATCCCAAAGGAATCTCTCATCAGTTTTACTCCCACCCAATCTCTAGCTCAATATAGAGAAAATATAGATAAAAACCGTAGTCATGTGGCTCGGAAGTGGACTCAAACCAATTACAAAGGTGGGTCTCAGTTACCAAAAGTCCTCACTAAAGACCACATGAAGCCACTTATTCATGTTGTGATAGTGTTGCTTCATCGGATTAAAGGTTCAGAGCAAGTTCTCCTCTTTGACGAGTGGATGTTTCATTTTATAGAGATAGTCTTGGAAGGGGGGAAACATATTGATTGGGCAGAGATTATTGCTAGTTCCCTGAGGGACCAACTTAAACAAGCTCAGGCCATTAAGAAAGATTTATTTATGTCTTTCTATTTGATATACTGTCTGGCATGCACGTAGGATTTATCTACCATTCAACATGTTCCTTGGAATGAAGACCTTTTAATCTATGATTACTATCCCTTATTAAGAAAGGATAAGATTTTGGAAAATTATAGGAAGCTTCATGATGTTTTCCTGGGTAGATTGTGTCAACAATTGGCAGGAGTCCCAAACCAAAGAGTTTCATTAGAGGCACAGAAACTAATTCAAGCCTACGGAAGTCTATACATTCAATTCCCACATTTCACCGACATCCGGATTGGAGGCTTTAATGATGAACCTCTTAGGCTCCCAAGGTTTGCTTTCGACTATTTTATATTGGAAAAAGTTTTCAGGCAATTGTTCGTAGTTATTAAAAATACCCTGCCAAAAGAAAGGTGGTCTTCAATGTTCCCAGTTAAAATTGGCAACTTGGCTTGTAACAGTATGATGGATGCTTCAGTGATAGGAAGCAACGTATTGAGTTTTCATTTGCAATTTTATGAGTTAAGAAGGGGTTTTGACAATAAGGGCTTCACTAGACAAGTTCTAAGCCTAACTAATTATCCTTCACCCAATTTGCACCTTGAGGATCTATGGGTAGATCTCAGTGATGAAGAGGTAGTCTAGAAATGAGATCACTCAAACCTTGTAGTTCCACAGATCAAACTATTGTAATTAAAGTTTGATATTAAGGGTGTAGAAGAGGATAGTTTTGAAGCCGCAAGTTCAGATGTTAGCAATGTAGAAGCAAGAAGACCTTCGGCCATAGATTGGAATAGGAAAGAAGAAGATGATATAAAGTTGAGGGCTTGAACCATATTCAGGGTTACAAAAACCTGGTTAACAGAAAAGAAAAAGAAAGGAGCTAAGAACCCCCCTCTTGAAGGGCATAGTACAGAATCAACCTTAAAAAATGTGAAAAATGTCTCATCTAATGTATCTCATGTGGTTCCTAATGCAAGTAAAGTTACATCCCCTGGGAAAAAGGTGGTTCCCAGTGGGCATCCTACTGCACCCAGATCGAGGCCTAGAACAAGATCAGAAAGGCGTTGTCAAATGGCATCCTTAGGACCTGACTATCTAGATATTGAGATTAACGATGATGATATTTCCTTTCCAATGGATCAACAAGAAAAGGTTCAAGAAATCCTTACCAATAGCACAGATGTACCTCAGGCTGACAATACTCTTGTAAAAACTCCCGACAATCAGATAGTCACTGGTTCAGTTCCTCCCTAGCTAACTGAATCAGTGAATAAAAGAAAGAGTTACAAACCTATTTCACTTCTTGTGAAGGAGATTGTCACCAAATATGCTACTGGGACCCCCAAAGAAAAAATAATGAAGAGTGATGCAAGGCTATCTACTGATCCATCTACTGGAAAGGTGACTATAGAAATAGCCACCTTCAGGCCTAAAGAGGGAATCTAAGATGGAGCTTGGTGTTCTAAACAAGGATTCTAGGGATCATCTATTTAAATTTTCAGCTAATCATATGCTCGGGCAGTTGCAAAAGGATGGAAGAGAGAAATGTGAGTTGAAACAGCTGGTATCTACCATGGTTGAGTTCCTTTCCTTGCTCACTGATGATGGAGTACTTCCACAGGCCCAGTCTTCCCAAGATTTTGATCTGAATTTAGTTGAAAGCCAAAGGCTAGTAAAATAGATGCAACAGGGCAGAGTTATGATGGAGGTTGTCAAATCTTGGATAAATAATGTTATCAATGAAGAGAGTGCTTTCATCCATGAGTTTATATCTACTTGCTTAGATGGAGAAGGATTACTTGGTGAGATTCAAACCCTAGTTCCAAACTGGGAAATGGAGGAAGAGAAATGTGCAACGATCATCATACAGGTTCAAGAAATAGAGACCTATGGTGTGACTCAATTCTTAGTAGAAAATTTGATGAAGCTAGTAGATCCTTGTATGTTGTTCATCCTGAAACAAAACTTTAGATGGAAAAATACAATGTTTAAAGCTACAATCTGTCAAGCCAAAGCAATAGAGAAAGAGGTGTTGGATATGCATGTGGATGCCCTTAAATACATCAAGATAGTGAATCCCTCGAGTATTTTACAAATTGATGAAGGTAACAAGGCTGCAGATGCCATGGTCAAAGTCTTTACAGACACCATGAATGCTCTCAAATAAAATGAAGCACCAACAGTTCAAGATTTCACTAGAATTACAAACGTAGAATCTATGTTGCTGCTGAATAGAGGTCAGTTACCTAAGTAGGCAGAGAGGATCAGGGAGTTAAGATGGGAAAAGAATGTGACTCAGGTGAAGCTGATGGGCCTGAAGAATTTACACTTTCAGCTAGCCTAGGAATTGGTGAACGTGTTCTGATCCTGGAAGCTCATACAAATTGCCATGTCAGAAGGCCTCGGAGGGAGTTAGTATTTTTTGGGACAGCATTTTCCTTTCTTTATGTTTTAAAAGACACGTGTTTGAAACTCTCGTTTTAGTTATATAACTAGTTTTAAATAGTTTTTCAAGTGTCCAAGAGGTTGAGTTTTTCTGGAGGCTCTCTCAAACCTAAAACTATTAATGTTGGAGCATTGAATAGTAAAAAGGGTTAGGAAATATAGAGAGATAAGTAGATAGTTTATTGAAGTAGATAGTTAGCATAAGTCTTTTAAGTTCTTAAATAGTTTGTGACTTGTTTTGATTAAGACTTTGATCCGATCATATATGAATACATAGATGCATGGTATGGTTTAGATCTTTGAATCAAAATTTGGAATGTATTGATTACTTTGAAAATTGGTAAATTTAAATTTGTGCATGTATTATTTATATTTACTCACTTCTGGTTTCTTTCTAGTTTTTCCTTCTTGAGTTATTTTATAGGTTATTTATTTTAGAAGTAATTAGTAGATCTTAGTATTCTTCATAGTTAAATTTAATCATTTATTGATTCTGTAAATCACCTCAATACCCAAGATTATTCAAGTGGTCCTTCTACACTTTTTGGCTAAAGGTGTATGAATTTACTTTTATGTTGATAATTCATGGAATATCCTACAAGGAAGATGAACCTTAAAAATTCAGAGGGAAGCAATTTCTAATGCTTACCCAACTATTGATGAATTGTTTGTCTTTAGAAGCATAGAGTCTTTATTCATTTTCATTTAAGAAGAGGAAGACAAATCTATTCGCTAATAGATTTTTGGCCACTCTACTGGGGAGAGTCCAGTATAAAACACTAGGTTCTCAACTGATATAATGCCACAAGATGGTATTACCAAACAATAATGTGTTTCATGTGCTTCAACCTAATCTAGGATTCGAAGACACACAAGAAGACATAATTTCAAGCTTAGTTGCAGCAGCGTCGAGGTTTAAACATAGTAATTAGTAGTTTCATCAAGTTCAAGCAGTGCTTGAAAGAGAAGAAGAAATAGCTAAGTGATTGAGGGGAATACTAGTTTCTCGTGAAGCAATTATAGTGAATAGAGTTCCGCAAGCCCCGACAAGAAACTAAGGTCATTCCCAAGTTTTGAAACTAGCAGAAAAGAGGTATACCAGAGGTGATAGGAGTAGGGGATTGGTTGATGAAGATTTTGAAGCTTTGAGGAATCTTAGTTTTGAACTTGACCTTAATACCCGCAAGAAGAAGAAAACCCAAACATTTAGTAGACCTTCTTCACCGCCACCTAGCCTATTTGTTCCACCCCTTTTCTGAGCTATTGTAACACCAGGTACTATGGTACCTACTATTCTTAATATCCAACCTTTGAATTTCCAGTTACCTAACATGGCTACCAATCAACTCTGGGGTCAGAATATTGGCCCACTGAGCTTAGGAGCTAACCCCCCTAGGGATTTTCCTAAAGGTGCTAATCAGGTCTTTCCCAAGTTCAACAAAGATGGAAAAGTAACCACTGATGATCATCTTAGTGCCTTCCACACTACTTGTGGTGTTATTAGTGTTCCTATTGAAGAAGTTGTGGTCAGGCTTTTTGTCAGGACCTTAGTGGATACCGCAGCTGACTAGTTCATTCATTTACCCAATGGTTCAATCACTAACTAGAATGACATGAAAACTACTTTTGAAACAAGATTTAAAACTCCTAATAATGAGATTTCATTATTTCTTCAACTTAGTCAACTTAAAAAAGAAATACATGATCCTATGCGGGAGTTTGTGGCTAAGTTTAATAGAATTTTGCAAAGGATTCCAGCAGTTTCGACACCAAGTAATGAAAATAAGAAGATTTTCTTCTTGAATGTTGTTCTACCTAATATAAGCTTTCACCTGTTAAAAGATGGAGTGGCCCATTTGGCCATAGCTCAAACACAGGCTATTCAACTAGAGGATACACTCATAATGGCTAGAAAATGGAGGAGAGAAGTTCAAGCTTTGGGAACTCCCTCATCCTCTACAACAACAGACCCTCTAATGCAAAGGTTGATGAATGATATGGCTATGCTCAAGAGATAGCAGAATAAGGCCAATTCACCATACCAATCCCCTTATCAAGATGTTAGTCAAAGAAAGTATAATCAACCCCAGGGAAAAGAACCTCTCTTGCTGGGTTCACAACCTAGATTGCAGATTGAATCTGCCCCAAGGGAAACAATGTGTTCATTTCATCTAACAACCAATCATGATGGAGAATCTTGTCCTTATTGGTCAAGGTGTCTCCAAATCAATGCAACAAAAGATACTATCAGTATAGAAGAGTTGAAAGAAGAGAAAGACTCACCTGATATTGGTCTATCTAGTTCTTTTTACCTAGAGTATGAGCCAGGCTCTAACAGAGGTGGAAGTGTTTTAGCAACTTTGCAGGATCCTACCTGCACTGTTCTAACGAGAAATCAGAGAACACAAAATTTTGTCCCTAGTTCAATTGCTACTAATGCTGATGCTAGGCATAAAGAAGCCAAAAATGGAGAGACTCCTACATGTCCAAAGGGTCCTGAAGTGAAGATCTTACCAAGAGGAGGTTCATCCTCTTCTTCTTCGTTTGACTTTGTTGAATTCTATAAAACAAGCACAATCTCCATTTCCCCCATAGAATACCTTAAAATGAATCCCAAAGAGCTGGACAAGCTGGTCCAATATGTTAAAGGGGAGTCAAGTTCAAACCTCAAATCAGATAAGCCTCTTATAGGTGAGAAAACCACTTGACTTTAAGCCCCAAGATACTCCTCAGACACCCAAAGAATGTCCTTTTGTTAATATAATTGAAGGTGAACTAGAGGAAAGAAAGCCTAATCCCTTTTATATCTCCTTACTGCTAAATGGCCAGAAACTCAGCAATTGCATTATCGACTCTAGTGCATCAAATAACATCATGCATGCCCCAGTTGCAAGAGCCCTTGGTCTCACCTTGACTAAAACTTATGGCCATTTTTATTCTATGGATGGGAAACAAGTACCGTTAATGGGTCAAGTCAAAGATGCCCAAGCCATTCCTACTGCATATCTTGACAAGTGTCTGAAGTTGACTATCCTGGTGGCAGATATCCCAACTAGCTATGGTATGCTGCTTAGTATAACTTTTTGCAAGGATTTAGGAGGAGACATTAAGATGGATTGGTCAGAGGGCATGATCCCAGTAGGTAAAAAGAAAGTAAAACTTGAACCCTAGCCTAAAAATAAATATACTGTGGTACCCTCAGATAATCCAAAAGCTCAAATTTTGTATGAGTGTCATTTTGGCAACTATGTCATTTTAGCCAATCTTGAAAAGGATGGTGAAACTTCTTCTGAGAAAGAAGAGGGTATATGGAAGATGGAGTTTGATGGTAGTTGCTCTAATTCAAGCTCAAGCATGGGGGTAGTCCTTTTCCCTCCTAACAAAGAATGTATTCCTCTTTCTTTCAAATTAGATTTCAAAAATACTAACAATACTGTAGAGTATGAAGCCTTACTTCTGGGATTGGAAGAGGCAAAACTGAGTGGAGTCAATAAGTTGATAGTAAAGGGTGATGCTAAGTTAATTGTGAAGTAGGTGAAAGGAAAATTCTCTATCAAGAATGAGAGGTTAAAGGACTACATAAATTTGGTATGGGATGAGCTAGATTTCTTCGATGCCTTTTCCATATAATGTATACCAAGAAATCAGAACACCAGAGTAGATGCCTTGGTAGTATCAGCTTCATTATTGTTGCCACATCCTGACTTTAAAACTTGAAAATATCAAATTGAGATGATCTACAAACCAAAAGTGCCTGATAATGTGGAGTATTCGCAGGTCTTTGATAGTGATTCCCAACTCATGGATTTCTTAGAATGTGCCATAGGTTTTTCTAATGTATCTTTTGAAGGGTCTAACAGTGATTGCAAAGAAGTCTACGAAGATTTTGTAGGTAGTGATGGATTGATTCAACTAAAGGGAAATAAAATCCCCAAAGGCCTTGTATCTCTAGAACATTTGTTTAGGAGAAAAGATGATAGTACTGTTAAAGAGAAGATATTCCATGTACCTTATTCCAAAGAATATGACAAAATTGATATAGGAGAGCAAGATGATCTGAAATGGATTTCAATTGGTCAGACATGTACTTCATCTGAAAAGAAGACCTAACAAGGTTACTTACAGAATACAGGGATGTTTTCACTTGGGGTATGAGGACCTGAAGAATTTTAAAGGAGGCCTTTTTAAACATCAAATCCCTTTAAAGCCTGGTGTTACCCCCTTTCAACAAAAATTAAGGAACTATAATCTGAAAGTGTCTGAAGCCATATTAAAAGAAGTTGAAAAAATGCTATAGGCAAGAATTATCTATCCCATTCATCATTCCACTTGGATCACCAATATAGTTCCCATGAGAAAGAAGAATGGCAAGATCAGGATCTAGGTTGATTTTCATAACTTGAACCAAGCAAGTTTAAAAGATAATTATGCCTTGCCCGTGATGGAGCACGTTCTTCAAGCTGTATCAGGATCTGGAGTTATGTCTATGCTAAATGGCTATTCTGGGTACAACCAAATTAGTGTAGCCAAAAATGATCAACATAAAATGGCATTTATCACCCCATGTGGAACTTATGCATATAGTCGTATGCCATTTGGGCTGATCAATGTGGGTGCAACCTTCCAGAGGGCAATGAATTCTTCTTTTGAAGATCTCCAAAACAAAATTATAGTGGTGTATTTAGATGATCTTACCATCTTTTCAAAGAAGAGAGGTCAACACCTAAAAGATATCAAGACAGTGCTTTTAAGATGTAGAAGCCACGGCATCTCTTTGAACCCCAAGAAATCAATATTCTTTGTGGAGGAAGGAAAATTACTAGGTCATATTATCTCAAAGGATGGTGTCCGAATTGACCCCAAAAGGGTTAAGGTGATTCAACAGTTCAGCCTACCTTTGAGCAGGACTAGATTGAAGTCTTTTTTTTGCTAGGTGAATTTCCTGCGTGCGTTCATTCCAGAATTTTCAGAAATTACTAGGTGCATGGTCGACATGATGAGTGAGAAACTACCTTTTAAGTGGAACAAAAATGGACACAAAGCTTTTAGTGATATTAAGGATGCGATATCTCAGGCACCTATGCTAAAAAGTCCTAATTTCAAAAAGGACTTTATCATCTACTGTTATGCCTCCGAGCATACTCTATCATGTATATTAACACAAAAAGATGAGAAAGGATAGGAAGCACCCATAGCCTTTATGAGCATGCCTCTAAAAAGACATGAGCTCAAGTACTCCTAGATGGAAAAACATGCCTTCGCCATAGTAAAAGTGGTAAAATAGTTTAGGTACTATATACTTCATTCCCATTGTACCATTTTCATCCCTGAGATTGCAGTGAAAATTATTTTGACTCAGAAGGAGATTGGTATGAATAATAGAGTAGTTTGGATAGCAAAAATTCAAGAGTATGATCTGATGATCAAACCAACCAATTTGGTAAGGGGGAAAGGCCTATGCAAGCTAATAGCAAAGAATGGTGAGCCATCTGAGAAAATTGATGAAGTACCCATGGCATTGCTAGTCAGTCTAACTGATCCCTAGTTTTAGGACATGGCTTATTTCCTTACCTATAGTGAGTGTCCTGATCATTTAAATCCCAAAGAGAGGCATAACTTGAAATTGAAAGCAAGTAAATATGTGATATCCCAAGGGATATTATATAAAAGAGGCATAGATGGAACCTTCCTAAGATGTGTAGATGTTGAGCAGCAGAAAGAAATTTTGAAAGTATTTCATGATGAAGCTTGTGGAGGCCACTACTCCTCAACTGTAACTGCATTCAAGATTCTTCAGAATCATTTCTACTAGCCTAGCATGTTCAAGGATGTGTACTAGTATGTTTGCAATTGTGAAAAATGTCATCTTTTTATTGGGAGACCTCATCTTGCTGCTCTGCCTCTTAAACCTATGATTGTTGATGAGCCTTTCAAACAATGGGGGATAGACTTCGTGGGACCTTTGAATCCACCATCTAGCACTGGGAATGTTTATATTCTCACGACCACTGATTATTTTACTAAGTGGGTGGAAGTTGTCCCCACCAAGAAAGAGAACTCTCAGGTTGTGTGTGAGTTCCTTTTAAATTATATTTTTGTCAGGTTCAAGGTACCTGTTAAGATAGTAGCAAACAATGCTACATACTTTTCTTCTAAAGAAATCTCATCTTTTTATTGTGAACATGGCATATCTCTGGCTCATTCCTCTGATTATTTCCCACAAGGGAATGGTCAAGCTGAATCCAGTAACAAGAACCTGGTAGCGATCATGAAAAAGTTAATGGATGATAATCCCCATGAATGGCATAAGAAGTTGTTTGAAGCTTTGTGGGAAGATCAAACCACTTTGAAAAGAGCAATTGGAATGGCCCCCTTTGAACTGGTATATGGGATAGGAGCACATGTCTCTCTTCCTTTGGAACTCTCCTCATCTAAGCTCCAAGCCATCATTGAAGATCGATATTTTAAAGATCCTCTAGAGAAACGGGTCATGGATTTGAGTAGACTGGAAGAAGAAATGAAGGATTTGGTAGATCATATTACAAAGCATCAGTTGAAGGTGAAGCAAATTTTTGATATGCGGGTGTGGCCTCGTAACTTTATGGAGGGTGATGAAGTGCTTCTATGGGACAAGAGGTGAGCACCCAAAGGGTCTCATGGGAAATTTGAGTCTTTATGGAACGGCCCATTTATTATTTCTAAAACTCTTGGTTCAAATGCTTTCCAGTTGTCTTACCCAGATGGTGTGAATATGTCTTTTACTTATAATGGGAAGGACCTCAA
This sequence comes from Chamaecyparis obtusa, assembly GCA_027943335.1. Classification (NCBI taxonomy): domain Eukaryota; kingdom Viridiplantae; phylum Streptophyta; class Pinopsida; order Cupressales; family Cupressaceae; genus Chamaecyparis; species Chamaecyparis obtusa. Next base: position 438,589 of record BSBK01000610.1, read on the forward strand.
GTTATGCAAGCTCTAATGATTTACTTAGTCAGTACCCGTGTACATATTAGGTAGTGTTTCCCTATTTTCCTTTTTGTTGTGTCGTAGTGCTCTATTTTTCTTTCCCTTTGGTAGCCTTTTCTGCGAAACCAGTTATTCAGAGTTCTCTACACATTGAGCAATATGCAGTCCCCAGCTAGAGCCGATGTTAGAGGTAGTTAGAGTCACCATTATGGAAGTGTCTAAGAGCCTTTCTAGTTCATTTATTTGAAGCTCATTTAGCACATTCCCTTGAGAGTCTTTTCTTGCAGCAATCCTTCAAGCGTCTATGCCCTTCAAGTTGTCAAGAAATAGCCTCCAAGTTTGTCAAGTTAAAATTTGACCTTCCTTGGATGAATCTTTTCCGAGACTCATTTTTCATATGAACCACTTTGAACCACTTTGAACTCCGGTTCAAAGTAGTTTGAAGCAGTTCAATGATTTTTTTTTCTTCTAACGTTCATTTTTCTGCAGGTGGGCCCTGGCCTACATCACCTTTTGGTGGTGAACCACTTTGAACCACTTTGAACTCTAGATCAAAGTAGTTCAAAGAGGTTCAAAGATAGACATCAGGAAGAGTCATAAGTGAAAGGACAATTGATGGGACACATGACCTAAGCTGACGGTGAAATGATGGTTAAGTTTTTAAGATGGGTAGTTTAGATTTGATGGGAGCCACGAGGCAAGCCCCAAATAAAGTTTCGGGTTGTGATTAATGAAATCATTAACACAAGAAAAGATATCATTTGGGAGATGGTTAATAATGATATTAAAGATGGTAGATTTCAAGGACATCCTATTGCTGAGTCATTATTGCTCACATCATTTGAAATTAATGTCCCCGACTAATGCTCATTAAAGTTGACTTTCCAAGGCATTAATCTTTCAAAAATATAAACAGCTCTGTAAGTTTTCCTTTCTTGTTATAATTCTATGGAGTCTCAGCTATGGGAGAAGGAATTGTTCCAAGTCTGTGTAAAACAGGTAGCTCCTAAAGCTTTTTCTCATTTCCTGTTGTTGTTTGATATATTGATTTGAGAGGGGGGGGTTTATTTTTATTCCTGAGGGAGAGATGAGGTCCAGTATGCATTTCTTCGGGAATGTCAAGAATATGCAATGTCAAGCCCCTATTGTCATAAACACAAACCTGTTAGGGATATCAGTAGAAAAAATGGCAATTGACCTCACAAATCATGCAGCGGAAGATCATAGTCTAGAGTTCCTGTTGAGTGGATTATTAGAAGCTATGGCTTTTCTTCTGTCAGCTATATGCCCAGAGTTGGTTTAGCAATGCATTAACATATATGATGTTAAATCCATGTGCATTATGAATGCAGAAGGCCAAACCCTTTAGCCAATCAATAGAGAGACTATCATGGCTATTTTTAAAATCCCAGAGGAATCTCTAGTTAGTTTTACTCCCACCCAATCTCTAGCTCAGTACAGAGAAAATATAGATAAAAACCGTAGTCATGTGGCTTGGAAGTGGACTCAATCCAATTACAAAGGTGGGTCTTGATTACCAAAAGTCCTCACTAAAGACCACATGAAGCCACTTATTCATGATGTGATAGTGTTGCTTCATCGGATTAAAGGTTCAAAGCAGGTTCTCCTCTTTGAGGAGTGGATGTTTCATTTTATAAAGATAGTCTTGGAAGGGGGGCAACATATTGATTGGGCGGAGATTATTGCTAGTTCCCTGAGGGACCAACTTAAACAAGCTCAGGCCATTAAGAAAGATTTTGTTATGTCTTCCTATTTGATATACTATCTGGCATGCACGTAGGATTTATCTACCATTCAACATGTTCCTTGGAATGAAGACCTTTTAATCTATGAGTACTGTCCCTTATTAAAAAAGGATAAGATTTTGGAAAATTACAGGAAGGTTCATGATATTTTCCTCGGTAGATTGTGTCAACAATTGGTAGGAGTCCCAAACCAAAGAGTTTCATTGGAGGCAAAAAAATTGATTCAAGCCTACGGAAGTCTATACATTCAATTCCCACGTTTCACCTACATCCAAGTCAGAGGCTTTGATGATGAACGTCTTAGGCTCCCAAGGTTTTCTTTCGACTATTTTATATTGGCAGAAGTTTGTAGGCAATTGTTTGTAGTTATTAAAAATACCCTCCTAGAAGAAAGGTGGCCTTCAATGTTCCCAGTTAAAATTTGCAACTTGGCCTATAACAGTATGATGGATGCTTCGGTGATAGGAAGCAACCTATTGAGTTTTCATTTGCAATTTTATGAGTTAAGAAGGGGTTTTGACAATAAGGGCTTCGCTAGACAAGTTCTAAGCCTAACTAATTATCCTTCACCCAGTTCACACCTTGAGGATCTATGGGAAGATCTCAGTGATGAAGAGGCGGTCTGGAAACAACATCACTCAAGACTTGTAGTTCCATAGATCAAACTATTGCAATTAAAGTTTGATATTAATGGTGTAGAAGAGGATAGTTCTAAAGCCGTAGGTTCAGCCATTAGCAATGTAGAAGCAAGAAGTCCTCCAGCCATAGATTGGAATAGGAAAGAAGAAGATGATATAAAGTTGAGGGCATGAACCATATTCAGGGTTACAGAAACCTAGTTAATAGAAAAGAAAAAGAAAGGAGCTAAGAACCCCCCTCTTGAAGGGCATAGTACAGAATCAGCCTTAAAAATGTGAAACATGTCTCATCTAATGTATCTCATGTGGTTCCTAATGCAGGTAAAGTTACATCCCCTAGGAAAAAGATGGTTCCCAGTGGGCATCCTACCGCACCCAGATCGAGGCCTAGAACAAGATCAAAAAGGTGTTGTCAGATGGCATCCTTAGGACCTGACTATCTAGATATTGAGATTAACGATGATGGTATTTCCTTTCCAATGGATCAACAAGAAAAGGTTCAAGAAATCCTTACCAATAGCATGGATGTACCTCAGGCTGAGAATACTCCTATAAAAACTCCTGACAATTAGATAGTCACTGGTTCAGTTCCTCCCTGGCTAACTGAATCAGTGAATAAAAGAAAGAGTTACAAACCTATTTCACTTCTTGTGAAGGAGATTGTCACCAAATATGCTACCCGGACCCCCAAAGAAAAAATAATGAAGAGTGATGCAAGGTTATCTACCAATCCATCTACTGGAAAGGTGATTGCAGAAATAGCCACCTTCAGGCCTAAAGAGGGAATTCAGGAACCAAAGGCTGAAGACTTTGAAATCACTAAGATGGAGCTTGGTGTTCTAAATAGGGATTCTAGGGATCATCTATTTAAATTTTTAGCTGATCATATCCTCAAGTAGTCACAAAAGGATGGGAGAGAGAAATGTGAGTTGAAACGGCTGGTATCTACCATGGCCGAGTTCCTTTTCTCACTCACTAATGATGGAGTACTGCCACTGGCCTAATCTTCCCAATATTTTGATCTGAATTCAGTTGAAAGCCAAAGGCTAGTAAAATAGATGCAACAGGGCAGAGTTATGATGGAGGTCATGAAATCTTGGATAAATAATTTTATCAATGAAGGGAGTGCTTTCATCCATGAGTTTATATCTACTTGCTTAGATGGAGAAGGATTACTCGGTGAGATTCAAACCTTGGTTCCAAGCTAGGAAATGGAGGAAGAGAAATGTGCAGTGATCGTCATACAAGTTCAAGAAATAGAGACCTATGGTGTGACTCAGTTCTTAGCAAAAAATCCGATGAAGCTAGTAGATCCATGTATGTTGTTCATCCTAAAATAGAACTTCAGATGGAAAAATACAATGTTTAAAGTTGCGATCTCTCAAGCCAAAGAAATAGAGAAAGAGGTGTTGGATATGCATGCAGATGCCCTTAAATACATCAAGATAGAGAATCCCTCAAGTATTTTACAAATTAATGAAGGTAACAGGGATGCAGATGCCATGGTCAAAGTCTTTACAAACACCATGAACACTCTCAAAGAAAACAAAGCACCAACAGTTCAAGATTTCACTAGAATTGCAAATGTAGAATCTATGTTGCTGTTGAACAGAGGTCAATTACTTAAGCAAGCAGAGAGGATCAGGGAGTTTATATGGGAAAAGAATGTGACTCCGGCGAAGTTGACAGGCCTAAAGAATCTGCACTTTTAGCCAGCCCAGGAATTTGTGAACGTGTTCCGATCTTGGAAGCTCGTACAGACTGCCACATCAGAAGGCCTTGGAGGGAGTTAGTATTTTTTGGGATAGCAATTGCCTTTCTTTATGTTTTAAAAGACACATGTTTGAAACTCTCTTTTTAGTTATATAACTGGTTTTAAACAGTTTTTCTAGTGTCTGAGAGGCCGAGTTTTTCTGGAAGCTCTCTTGGACCTAAAACTATTAATGCTAGAGCATTGAACAGTAAAAAGGGTTAGAAAATATAGATAGATAAGTAGATAGTTTATTGAAGTAGATAGTTAGCATAAGTCTTTTAAGTCCTGAAATAGTTTTGTGACTTGTTTTGATTAAGACTTTGATTTGATCATATATGAATACATAGATGCATGGTATGGTTTAGATCTTTGAATCAAAATCTAGAATGTATTGATTACTTTGAAAATTGGTACATTTAAATCTGTGCATGTATTATTTATATTCAGTCACTTCTGGTTTCTTTCTAGTTTTTCCTTCTTAAGTTATTTTATAGGTTATTTATTTTAGAAGTAATTAGTAGATCTCAGTATTCTTCATAGTTAAATTTAATCATTTATTGATTATGTAAATCACCTCAATACCCAAGAGTATTCGAGTGGTCCTTCTACACTTTTTGGTTAAAGGTGTATGAATGTACTTTTATGTTGATAATTCATTGAATATCCTACAAGGAAGTTGAACCTTAAAAATTTAGAGGGAAGCAATTTCTAATGCTTACCTAACTGTTGATTAATTGTTTGTCTTTAGAAGCATAGAGTCTTTATTCATTTTCATTTAAGAAGAGGAAGACAAATCTGTTCGCCAACACATACTTAGGTTTATGTTTAGGAACTCTAGTTGGAAATATAGAATCAAAATGACCAACCTTATTGCAATTAAATAACTTTAAAGGTAATTTTCCTTCAAACTTACCTTAACCTTTCCTTTCTCTCCTTGCAATCATGGCTAGGATCTTTTCATCCACACTATTTTTTAGCTCTTCAATTTTCTCCCTTTTCTGAACATATTCTCCCAATTCTTCACTGTATTTACTTTCTCTTTTCAAACCTGCAAGACTTGTTCCTTCTTTTATGTCTTTATGCACTATTGCCTTGAATGTTGTCTCAATTTTTGGAAAGCCTCCTTAAGTTCTATTGTCTCAAATGTTGTTAGCTTCGACACTAAAATTTCTCTTGTAAAATGCTTAGTCAATGGAATGATCTCCTCTATGGAATGCACTTTAATTTTGTACCCTTATGTCAAAGATCTCATAATCTTTTAAATGACTTAATCCTTAGTTTAAATTCCTCCATTTTTCTCGATCCTAGTCACACATTCTCTAACCCTTTGAACAAACATCCTTAATGTTTCATCTTCTTTCATGTGAAGTGTCTCCATCCTTTCTCTCCAATTCTGAAGTTTGGCTCTTTTAGTGTATATGTCTCCTTCATACAAAGATATCAATATTTTCCATATATGATGTGCTTTGTCTAGATCTTTGATCTCAAAGAATTCACCTTTAGATAATGCACTTATAAGTACTTATCTAGATACCATGTTGTACTGAAACATCTTCTTTTCATCATTACTTGTAGCAGGACCTTCCAACTCATCTTCAGTCTTGAGTACCACATCTTTCTTAGTTACTAACCAATAATCCAAGCCTAAGAAGAAAAAATGAGTCTTCATCTTGTCTTTCCATGCATCAAAATTATCTGCATCAAACTTGGGACTTTCTTTCTTGAAGTAGGACATCTTGGATCTTTTTCCTCAAGCAGTCAAGCTTTCTCTCTAAGGACCAATAACTCTAATACCAATTGTTAGAATAACATGTCCCAATCAAGTGGGGGGGGGGGTGAATCAGTTGATGAAAACTTATTAAACTTAATAATAAATAGAAACCTTATGCATAATGCAAAACACCATAGCACATGAAAACACAATAACACCAATATTTGTTTTCAAGGAAAACCCTGTTAAGGGAAAAATACTGATGGGTATGATACCCACAAATTAGTACTATAAGTATAATAACCTAGTAAAGAGTTCTAGCCTTGTTAGGAGTTGATTAAGTACAATAGTACAATCCTTGTTAGAAGATAGACCCAGTTAGGAGTCACAACCCTATTAAAGGTTTATTACAAATGGATCACAACTTGGTCACTTGACCAAAGGAAGGTTAAATCCACCTTCAAGACTTGCTGCCTAAAGATATGAAATATTTACAATAATATTATTTGAATTGACTTCCAGAACTAACCTCTTCCATGATAGTCCCTTCCTTGTGCCTCAATGCACAACCTCTTCTCTACATCGGCAGTCCTTGTAGTTTGCAAGCTCGCAAATCTTCCACACTTATAATCATAAGGAAAGACTTCCTTATATACAAGTTACATTCATAATTCCTGGGTTGGCCAATTGTAGGACCTCTCCTATAAAACATTACATAGACCCATGCGAAGATACACATGACATAAAAATATTATAACAATTATTTATCATGAAATAGTTGGCTACAATACTAATCCATACATAATTATTCAGAAACGTGCTACTACTCTTGGGTCATCTTCCAAATAGATATTCATTAAGGTATGCATCACATATGACATTAAAAATTAGACTAGTACTATGTGATCACAAAGTAGAATCTCCCATGTGTCTTCTAGCATTCTCCAATCTCACAAGGTTTAATTCATTTTTATATTGAGGTTATACAACAACGACTGAGACCAACTATGTGAGCTTCTCATTCACTGGCCATGTAACCAATCTTCACTAATTCATCCATAAATGGAACAACTGAGCATATAAACATATGCAAGCACAACTTTGATTAGTAAACATGTTATGCTACATAGATCTCAGTTCGCAAGAGCTAAGTCTCCATACATTGTCAGTACAATTCTTTGCAACCTGTTTATCCAGTTTGTATGTAACTTTTGGATTCCCTCATTGAAACATATGTTGACATCAATGACAAAACAATGAGTGTCAAAAAAATAGGCTACAACAATTCCAACAAAATGAATGCTAAAGACTATAATAAATATGTGGTTGGCATTAATTTCAAGTTGATCCAACCATATGATAAATGGGAATTGATGGAAGAGTCACAAAAATTAGTGACATCTGATTTATTGAAGGTCACTCACAAATTTAAAAAGATAGAAAAGCCATTACATGATGCTAAAGCCACAATTGATAGGGTCGGATATCAAGCCAAGTCTGATGAAGTAGATTGTGCCTACCTTAGAAAAGAGATAGATGAGGGGAATTTTGTAATACTATAGTTTGAAAGGGAAAATATTGTAGAAACCAAATCTATATTAGAGGACTCATTATCTTATTTGAATAAAGAAAAACAAGACCTTGATCTAAATTTCCAAAAAATGGTTCCAGATTTGGCTTGAATCCAAAAATATTTTGAAGATGCCTCCATACATATGAGGAAATTGGAACAAAAGGTAGAGATTGAAATAGATGGATTCACTCAATATCTAAATGTGGTAGACTTAATTGACGGAGGAAGGAAAAGAGAAAAAGCTATTAGGAAAGAAGCTATGGGATAAAACACAAGAGATAGAAAAAATTTATAAAGAGTGTTGGAATCATTTTTCATTGCACCAAAAGATTGAACTATCAATACTTGATACAAATGCCAGATTTCACTTAACCCTACACAAGAGGTAGTTAATGCATGTCATGAATCTCCAAGGAGGTTCTAACCACCAAGTCAACAATATCCCCCTCAGCACCAACTCAGCCTTCAACACCCATTCAAGGGAGACTCAAACCCATGACCCAAGGCTCTGATACCAACTTTTGGAATCATTTTTCATTGCACCAAATGCTCAAACTGTTAATGCTCAATACAAATGCTAGATTTAAATTGACCCATAGGAGACAGTTAAGACATGTCATGAATCTCCAAGGAGGTGCTGACTACCAAATCAACAAAGAGTTCATTTCTACCATAGCTATGAAAGCAAAAATTCAACATGAATTACAAGACAAAGAGTCCCTATTCCAAAAGGAAATGTAGGTAGCTAGAACAAAAAATTGAATTTGACAAATACAATTGTTGGACAAAAAAATCTACTCTTTAGAGCAGAGAGGAAAAACTATTAAAGTTCTAATAGGAATTATTCAATTCCTTCACAGAAATAAGAAAGATCCAGGAGGAACTCAAAGAAAAATATTTACAGATTCAACAACTACAAGTATCTTTCACTATTTCCACTCAGTATTTGAATTGCATCCCAATGATCCAACAACTATATATATCTCTTTGGTATAAAATAGAAGCCTCCATGATGGCCTTAGTGCCAACCTTAAAAGTTATTGTAGATTCCTTCAAAATGAGCACAAAGTCAATTTTGTGATAGAAGAAACTCTATAAAAAGATCACTCCCATTCTGGCTAAGGCACAAGGTTTGATCAAAAGATTATGTGTGATGGATAAAAACTCCTTAGTGGTTGTAGGGATTACTAAAAAATGGTATGTTGCAAAAAGAATAGAATAATTTATCAAATGCAATGGAGCCTCCCTAAATAATAGGAAATACCTTATGATTCTTTAACTGTACACTTCATAGATGAAAGATCAAATTTACATGTTCATACAAGTAGGCTTACCCTCTCCCTTCTATCTAGATAAAATGTTTCTCGAAGAGGACCAAATAAAATAGTCGATAAATGACAAGACTTTCCTTTTGTGAAAACTCTAGAACCCAATCCTAATGTAGCCTAGGTTGAACTAATAATTTATCCCCTGGCACAATTATATTTTCATATGCAAGCTCCAAGACCTACACTAGAAAGCTTCTCTTTCAAATAAATGCTTTAACTAGATAGTTCTTTCCAGGACTTCCAATTGCATGACTACTCCAATCAGAAAGATTGGGCTTCACTCAAGTCCACTTTATCTAGGTTTTAATTTTCCTTGTTTCTCTATAAGAAAATACTCCCAAAAATTGTAAAATATGTAGACATGTCTACTAGTGGCCTAAGGCTGATATAATATGAAAATGCCACTTGACATATTTGTAGGTTTTATTTCTACCACTCTCTAAAAGTCTTTTGAGAATGCATAAGATTGCCACTTGTCAACATTTTCTACCTCATGTTCCTTATGTGCTTTGATAAAAATAATTTTTGTGGTGTCATGCTCACGAAAGTTTTGAGCAAAGAAAAGGAACAAGCTAGCAACAAACCCTCAAGAAAGTGAGGTCCTAAGCAAGGCAATGGAAAGAAAGACATGTTGGCTTCAAGTTTTTAAGCCTCCATGATGATACTAATGACAAAAGAATACTCCTACATGCATGGTGGGGAGCTAATTAAGACAAAATTTCATTCACCTAAGTAGTTACAAGTTTTCCAACATTAATATGCCTCATGTGATGTCAATGGTGGAAAAATTTTCTATTGCAAAGGGGGGGGGAATATTCAGTAGGAGGCTAGTCTAATTTGAAGGGTATGTTTCTCTAGTTTATGGATCTATTTTTTATGTAAAAAATAAGACTGCACAAATTTTATGAGATTTGAAACTTTTCTCGACTCTTATTCTTACTTCAAGCCTTTATGGTGCAATTTTGATTACTGAATACATTTAGAATTCTATTTCCTGTGGGTAATTTTATCGTGTTCATAGTAGTAAAACTCTTATGATTTTGACTAAGAGATTTGTATTACTAGCTCATTCATTTCATTCTTTTAGTATTACTTGTTGTCAAATGATTATAATTATATCATGATTGTAGCAAATACTAATGCAGTATTATTGAAGATTTTCTTTATTCAAGTTTTAGTAGATGCTTCTCACGACATAATCTAAATATTGTAGAAACTGTTTATGATCTTTTTAATTTGTTCTTTCTTCAACAATGAAGAGATAGTGATGCTCTATGATCAACCTCTATAAGTTTTCATTATCTTGGGTCAAATTTGGGAATAACTAAAGTTATCTAAAATTTTGTAAAGTTTTGGCGCATTGCCATATGATTAGATTTACATTTTACTACTCTTTCTCCCTTTTCCCACAAAAAAACAATATTATAAAGAGCCAAATTCTCAATCCCAAAGGTTATTTTGTGTTTAGCATTATGTCCCCCATTCACTAAAATTCCCAAAAGGGTTGTTACCTTCATTAGTATAAAAAAATTGATCAAAAAGGACTATAGGGATGAATGAACAATAATTTCATATACTATGATAGTCTATGAGATGACATTTGTTTTGGATTAGATAGAAAATTTTAAACTTTTGGATATTTTCACTTGATTTTGATTTTTTTTAATATGAATATTGAATTTAATATTTCTGGAGATGTTTGGGCTTTTAGATATTTAGTGATTCATCCATCTAGATGATATTTGTGTTCCAACTGATTATATTTTCACTTGGAAATTTCAATTGCTTAGATTGGGGATTATATGGATATCTAGATTCCAGGTGTTCAAAATTGGGGACCCAAATGGATTTTTCATTATTACTTTTGATGTATGGATTTAATTATATATATTTTAGAGCTTGGCATCTAAACTAGCTTTGAATTTTGGTATTTTTACGTTTTGATTACAATACTTTGGAACATACATGAATCATTATAATTTGGACTTCTAGATTGTTTAAATTTTAGACTTTTGGAATATGGATATTTCAAGCTTTGGGATGGATATTATGATATTTTCATCACTTTTGAAATAAGTTAATTGATGAGTGATTATGTTGATACAAGTAAAGGGTTTGTGTGAAGGAATGTTAAGGTTGGTGGTAGGGATGATATAATTGATGAAAGGGTTGGAGGCAACAAGATCTTTGTAAGAATGATGGGAGGAAACTTCTTTGATGTTGAGGGAGGTTACTTTAGTGCTCGTGGAAGAATTATTGACATCCTTATTCTTCATATTAGGATTAAAAAAATTTGATCTTCCTTGAAATGATTGATTTTCATAAACATGAATGTTTGCAAGATTTTTTTCTTGTAAAGACCTAATCATGCAGCCTCATAATTCATGCTTCTATACATTCAACTTGTGATTGGACATTTGTTACTTTGGAAATAAAAAATCCATTATTAGATAACTAGAATTTGATGGAACTTTGAATTCACTCATATGAAAAGAGAACAACAAAAATAAAGGTGGTTGAATCAAGTTGATAGATATTTTGTGATGGGATGAAATTAATTTAAGATAAATAGGATTCTTTCTCTTGGAAAGGATCAATGGAACCAATGTAAGTGCATTGACCTTGATTTGGTTGTGGAAAACTTTGATTAAGATTTGGAGAAGGAATTTGATATATCTCTAAATTATGACTTTTTAATGTAGATACTTACATAATCAACACACGATATTTAAGATTAATATCTCCACTACCAAATTGACCTTGAATATAGTATTTCAACTTTTAGTGTCGATGAGTGAAAGCCTTTTGATTTTGTGATGCTTATGGATCTTGGATTTTGTGGAGTTTATGGATCTTATAAAAAGGGAGGATTGGCTTCATTTATCTTGTTGACTTGTTGGAATGGAAACAAAAGTGGTATGGAAAAATTATTATATTTTTTAGTATGATTATTGTTCCTTTGTCATATGTCTTAGATAACATCCTTCATAGCTCAATTTGGTTGATTGAAATTTTCCTTATTTATGTGAGAACATAAGGTTTCTATTTCTTTAAGGTTTTAAGTTGATCAAACACATCCTAGTTTTGACTTTGGTCTTGATTCTTAACTAGGGTTTACACATGACTCATTTTGAGTGGGAATTCTAGGGTTGATGGATTGGGACCTATAGGGGTTGATAGAATATGATTAGGATTAATATGGATGAGTGGAGGATTCAATTTTTTACATCTTTTAGGGATTGGTGGATGGTTTAATGGATATGAATCTAAATAGTTTGATGCACAATTTAAAGGTATATATATATATAGATGGTTATATAGAATATTATTTAGAGGGATGAAATAGTATTTTGATGAATGAATTGAAGGGTAAGAATTTGATGGATGATGAGATATATGGGTAAATAAATTAGGATCAACATTTATAAGTGGATACATGGTTTTTTATTTAAAACCTTTCTTCTATGTAAGTATTTAAGGTTATAGTTTGGGGGAATATTGTCTCCTACGCTTATAAGGTACATAAATTCATAACATAACTATTTTGAAGTAGCATGTTATTTAGTTAGGGATGACCTTTTTAACATTAAGAAAATGATAGTGACCATTTTGATATTCATCTTGGTATACAAGGTTATCATCATTGTGATGTTCATCTTTATTCACAAGGTTATCATCATTGAAATATTTGTCTTGATAAAAGACTCATAATCCTCGCTCAGTGCCAAATTAATTTTTGGGTTAGTGAAAAAGGGCATTCATGATTTCTTTCTTTGATTGAGTTAGGATTCATAAATACTTGACTCAATATTTTACATGATTTTAGTACAAATAGGTGGCTAATGAAGATGCAAGAATGCTCTAGCTATTCAAGTGGGAGTATTTGGTTTTGTACGCCCATTAATACACTTTTACCTAGTCATAAATATTATGGCCTATTAATCTAAATTCATAGACTATTTTTATCCTCAAGATCACACTAGGGTGCAAGAGGAGAGCACATGTTGCCGCCTATTCCAATTTTGAAAGTATGATGTAACTCCTTAAAGATAACTAATTATTATTGAACTAAAAGTTGCAAATAGTTAAAGGGTTCACTATTATAGGTTTGTACAAGAGTTATTATGGATATCCTCATTATACTTGAAGGCATGCGAGGCTGAAATTTGTGAAATTGAGGTGCATGTTTAAGGGCTTTGTGCAAGAAGGTAATCCACTCTCCTCCATTTTACAAGATATAAATTTTCTTGCAAGATTAGAAACAATGACAAATGCTCTTCAAATTGAGCCTTTTTATTTTCCTCTAAAATTATATACCGTACTAGAACATGTGGGTTCAGGTTGACACTTGTTAGTGAAATTCAATCCAAAATTGCTAAAGAGAGTAAGAAAAGAAAAGATGAGTGGTTTTTATTCACAGGCTCACAAAATTGTGTGAGGGAATAGCATACACACTAAATATTTGAGTTATGCAAGTGGCAAAAACCATTTTTTTTCATTTTCAACATTGCTTCATTGCACAAGAGAAGAGGATATGTGGCTTAATCCCTTAAAAATGAAACACATTTTTTTTCTATATATTCTAATTTTCTTTTTTCTTTTTTAATTATTTGTCCATTCATTAAAAATGTTAGAACTTTTTAAATTGAGGTCTTTCACATATAGCACCAAAAAATTATTAGTAAAAATAAAATTTATCCAATCAATGATGCAAATAATATCATTAGAAATTCAAATTTATTGAGAAATGTATGACCATAATAATGTAGGCATGCATGGTTTGATTTTTTGTTAGATCTCCAAAAATAAACACGATAGAAATCTTTGATTGGATTTTCAGATTATAATATTAATAAACAATTGAGAAGGCATTTGGCTTGTGTTGTGTCCTAAAAATGAGATATTAATTGTCATTGAAGAGGAAATATGTGATATGAAGCACTCACTTTGTAAACCATTCTTGTTTTTATAGATAACTTGCAACGGTGTTTCAAAGATACCAAAGAGTGGATGGATATGTGAAACATGCAAAACAAACCTAAGTAATACTATATGCATTCTTTGTGGCTAAGGAAGATGACCAATTAATCAAGCACCAAAAAATGCAAGTTGTCAAGAGCTTATTATGAATATGGAAAGTGACAAGAACATTTTTTAAGGCTTTGTTGTAATATTTAAGTCATCCTCCAAAAAGAGATGTACTAAATAAATTTAGTTCCAAGCCTATTCCATGAATGTCAAAAATTAATAAATGTGAATTTGAGGCTTTTAGATATCTTGATGAATAATGTATAATTAGGAAAAAAAGCTAACAATAAATCATGATTTAGAAGCAATTTGGGAGATGTACAAATAGATTTTACCAAAACAAGGAAGGTCCAAAATTATATCAATAATGAAGTTTGAGTACATAACATGATCATGATTGTTACAAACAATTATAGTGTCACTAAGTGGACACAAATGGTTTATGGGTTATGGATTCTTGGGACAAGATGCTTAAATGTTGGTGCAAGACATGAAAATCCACTAGCTTGATGAAAAGAAATATACGTTAATTTTTAAAGAAATTGACAAAGTTTGTAGTGATAACATGACCACAATGATGTATTAATAACCATATCTCCTAATGAGAATAACACTTTTCAAAGAAACTCATTTCAAGAGCTCTTTCATAAGAAAAAAAATACTTTTAAATGTTTGAACTTTCAAAATGCTTTAAATGCTACTTCACCCTATTGGTATGTGGTGTCTGATCATGCTAGTAGGCTTAAATTTTGGTGAGATTTTCAAAAATACAATCTCACCAAATTAATTAGCATGGGAATGTTGGGGGGTGGGGTGAGCCCCTCTTGTGAGGCTTGAGGGACTCATACCCTAGTGAGGGCTTAGAGGCAAAGCCCATGATAAGGGTTTGGAGGTAGCACGTGAAGAAATAATACCCAATATTTAATAGTGTTAGCTATTATTTTGATATGTAAACTTACCTTTGTAAACCACCAAAAATGTCTTGATAAATAAGTAGTCATGTAATGTGAAAAAACATTAGATTATCATTTGATCTTCATTAAATAATAGAAGGAAAGTGAATGAATGTTTGTCTATGGATGTAGCCCGCATTGCGTGAACCATGTTAAATCACATGTCATTATGAATTTTTATTTTTACCTCTACTATTATGAATTATAAATAACATTGTTTATTACTCCAATCTTCCTAAACCATAACAACTAGAATCAAAGATGTGTGTTTTATGCATTTGGAAAGAAATTTTAGATTCAAGTGGGAGAGATGATAGAAGAAGACAAGTTTAAGGTTGAAAATTTCTACATGTACCAAAATAATAATTAGCTATGGAAAATGCAAATGGAAGATTATCTATATATGTAAAGAATAAAAAAAATGATTGGTTGGTTATTGTTGATGTGTTCACCAATATGTAAACAATAAACTTTACATATAGAAGAGTTGGGGAAAGTAAGATTCTCTTCTTAACCCCAAATTCCCAAAGGAAAGATACTAATTGATTAACCACAAGAAAATGGTCAATGCATAAATTAATCAATCGATTAGTAATAAGAAGAAAGAGGAAAACCTTACATTCCATTTTGGAAGAGATTATTAAAATCTTAATTGAAATGAATTGGAGAAAAATACTAACCTCAAAGTATAGCAGATTTGGAAATTGTTGTTTTTTGGTTTTTGTATTGAGTTTCTGGAAATTATGCAACCGGATCTAGAATGTAAACACAGAGACAAAGAAAACCCAAAAATATTTTTCTTTTCTGAGCCAGGTCGACCTTGACCTAAATACGAGGGCACAATTATGCCCCTTTATGTTGACCTTGACTTGCATTGCTCTAATAGAAACTATGTTCGTGGATCCTAAAAGTTTTCCAAAAAGGGTATCTAAATCTGTTATGTAACTCATTGTTTCACGCCTGCACTTGCAAGAAAAATGAATTTGTTGTTTGGATGAGGGGAATGCCTTGGTCAAACCCTAGTTTTGGAATTAACCTTGAAATAGAATTGAAATTGTAGTAATAAATAAAGTAAATAGAATAATTCACCTTGCTTATGTTGAAACCCTAGTGGAGGAGTCGAATCCTTGAATCCACAAGTATGGATGCTCCAACTGGATGTAGAATTATAGGATGTAGGATGTCTCAAATCAATTTCATTTAGATCTTCAATGCCAATCTTGAATGGATCTTGGAATAGGAGGAAGCTTGAATGGATATGGATGGAGAAATCTTCAACAAGAGGGCTCCATAGAGCTTGAATCCTTCAATGGCTACCAATGGATCTCCTTGATGAATTAAATCTTGAGCACTTGAATACTTGAATGCTTGAATGCTTGAATGCTCACTTTGATAAATTATGCATAGATGATCCTCCCTTTTCTTTCCTTCTCTTTTTCCTCTTTTCTCCTTTCTCCCTAAAATGAGAGGAGAAGGCTTCCTTATATACTAGTCTAGGACACCAACTGATGTAGGGGCATCCAAGGTTTAGTCAGAGCATTCTGTGTCCTCAGTGAAATTGCATGGAGTGTTTGTGCTTTGGCTGGTTTTACTCAGTTGTAGCCTTGACCGATGGTCTCGGTCATTGAAGGAAGCTCAGTCACTAAAGGAACTCGGTAGTCTATGGCGCTTGGTGAAACTTTTGCTTGGTCGATATTGGTGCTCGGCGATGCCTGGCGTGTTTAGTAATTTTATTGTCGCTCGGTAGTTCTGACTTACCGACTAGAGTTCTATGTGATTTGTTGAGCTGACTTGGTGAATTAATTTTTGGTAGCCATTGTCTTGGGCCAACATGTGGAATTAAATGTTTGTATACATTTGTAAGCCAACTTGTATGGCATTTAATTATTTGTTTTGGGAAGTTAAGGGTTTCATCCAGCTGACTTGTGGCTGATGATTAGTATTTAAGGAGGGCTTGGGTAGATGTTTAGAAAGGAATTTTGGAGAAGAACTTGGAGATTCAGAGGGCTAAGACATCAGAGTAGATCTAAATGTCAGATGCATAGCTTGAGAGTGAAGTGGTGGAAAAGTTCTTGATGTTCTTGCAGATCATATTGTAATTTGATAGTCCTTTGTAGAAGAGCTAGGGGTTTGCATACTTGGGAACAAGGAGATTGCTTGGAGGCTTGCGAGCTCAAGTTTAGATTTGCCTTAGGGTTTCCATCAGCTTTTGATTGTCTTCAAAGCTGAACTAGCTAAGTTTGTATTGGATCTGGTTGTGGATCTTGTAGAATTATTTCATTTTGTAATTTACCCTAACCCAGAAGGCCTTACAGTCGAGCATGTTAATGCAAATTACTTGAAACATTTATGGTGTTTTCTATTGTGTTGAGTATTCCATTGTGTAATTGTATTGGCTGCAAGGTTTGGACTATCCTTCATTGGATCCACCATCCTTGACTGCATAAGGTGGTATCAGAGTGAAGTTTTGTTCCTGTTGGAGCGAAGGTTTGATCTTGTTGAAGCAGAAGTTTGACCTATCAAGGCTGATCTTGTGAGGTTGATCTTATTGGAGTAAAGATTGTGCACAATCTGAATTGCAAATTCGAAGCACTGAACTTGTGAAATTGTGCCCTAGTTGTTCACAAGATTGCAGGTTGAGATCTAACTTGTTGCAACTTGGAAATTTTCACAAGGTGGTCAATGAGGGTTTGTTGCAAAGGGTTTCTCTTATCTTTAAGGATGCCTTCGAGAAGGTTGGACCCTAGAGTTATTTTAGATCTTTGTGATACTGTTGAATCTTGGATCACAAAGAAGGTGAAATCAAATTTTAGATCTAAGTTGGAATTGATGAAGAATGATATGGTCACTGAGATCATGAGAACTATTGTTGGTATACCTTAGAATGTTGGTACTGAGGATGGCTATGAAGAAGCTATTGAAGAATTTGAAACTGTTGGATCTAGTGATGATGACCAGGGGAACAGATCTAGTGAAGACATAACTGCTTAGTTTCCTAGATCTGCTACTCGGTTTAGTAATTACTGAATGGAAGTTTCTACTTTCTCTGGTACTTTGAAGCCTAACAATCTGATTGATTGGATTAGTGAACTTGAAGATTTCTTTGAGCTGGAAGAAATTGAAGATTCTCTTTGGGTGAGATTAGCACAGACAAAGTTGAAAGGACATGCTTCTCTTTAGTGGAAGGAACTATAGAGAGACCGAGAAGATGAAGGTGAAACAAAGATCAATTGGTGGAGATTGATGGTAACTAAATTGAAAGCTAAGTTCATACCGGCTGACTATGAGCTTGACTTGTTTAAGAAGTTGCAAAATCTGAAACAGAAGGATTTGTCTATTGAGGATTATACCGAGGAGTTCTACAAACTTACTATTCAGTCTAAACACTGAGAGCTTGGTAAGGAAAAGGTAGCTCAGTATGTGAATGGTCTGAGATTCAATATTCAGGATGAGCTTGGTATGCTGAAGATTGATTTTTTTGAAGATGCTTATCAGTATGCTCTGAAGGCAGAAGATAAGTTGAAAAGGAAACAACCTAGCAACTCTTGAGGGAAAGAAAAGATTGATCACTTGGTGAAGGAGAAATCGACTGATGTAGAAGATGAACAGAAACCTATGGAACCAAAGAAGAAGACAGGTAGAGTTATCTTTAAGGGTACTTGCTATAACTATGGAGAGGAAGGACACCATTCTTTTGAATGCACACAAAAGAAGGTTGACCAACAAACTATTGTGATGAATGAGAACATTCAAAATGAACCTGAATTAGAGAACTTGTTACTTCGATGAACATTGCTCGGTACAAAGGATGAACCTTGTCAGAGGAGTAACTTATTTAGGACCCGATGCAAGACTGAAGGTAAACTCTATGATGTTTGTTATACACTAAATTTGCACCTTTGATCTCAAGCTCTTGTAGTCTTGATAATCCAGTATAACATGGGAATCATCTCAAGGTTGTGGGACCTTTTGCTAACCGAGATGAGACCTCCAGATTCTAGGCTAGTTCCTCTTGGATAATCACCCTGATTTTCTTCTAACAAGAAAGTAAACTTTGAGGGGAAAGGGTTAGAAGGAGTGCATGAAAGGGAAATGACAGGAAGCAAATCTATCTACTAGGTGATACACCGAAACTAGGGATTGGATCTCAGTACAGAGGAATGAAACCAGTGAGAGGCTTAGGTCTGGGAGATCACATCTTACTGAATAGGCTGGCATAAGTATTTAATAAGAGGGCCTAAAAATTAGACACAACCTATGACCTGCAAGTAGACATTCTCTTTAGCAAAAGGGGCACAGGAATGTGACAGAATGACAGGGGCTGAAGAATACCCACAAACTCACTCAGATTAGATCAGACATAGTAGTGCACATTCAAACTATAAGTAAGAGGAATCAGGGAAACTAAGAATCATTGAAAGCATTCATAAACTTCAATCCAATAAGAGATAATGCAAACAGGGAAACACAAGGACATGAAAGACTATCACAAAATGCCTCTGCAATGCTTGTATTATCAATGGGAATTTTACCATTATAGAAAGCCAAAGGGGCAAAAATGCCACAAATTGCTCTCTAAGAAAGAAAACTCTTCCCTTTTACAATTGGCCAATTTCTGAGCACTACAGGCTCCAAAAAAGAATATATACATCTTTGCACACAGGTAGGAATCAAAAAAAAATATCTCCATTAGGGCTACATAGATATGCATAAAATAATCAACCCTAAAACCAGTCATGTCTAATCATAAATGTTTCTCTGAAAATATCCAACCGATCAGATATATCTCCCCTTGCGTGTCCATTTCTATACTAATCCTTCTTGCAGACAAAAACCTCGACCTGACAACCTCTCTGCAAATCGGGCTGTCATGAATGCTCAAATCTGATCTTTGCAAGAATTTGAATTTAAAACACAGATGGCGCCAGCTCTTTAATGCCTTTTCTCAGTGCAAGAACACTACACTGTATCTCAGGAACAGAAAAAAACACGTGACGGCCACCCAGATCTCCATTGTCATCTTTGCAAACTTCCACTGCCTTGAAATAACACTGGTCGCATGATCACATGAGCTAAAAAAGGCTCATGTGATCATGCGATAGCTTCACTGAAAACTTACCTCCACCATGCAAGACACCTCGGCCCCGCAAGACCACCTACAAACTTAACCCTAGCTTACCTTGAGTTCACCTTCCCTCAGTCACTGAAATGCTTGATCTTTTCCTTAACCCCAGGTCTATCTGGTGACTACAAGAAATCCTTTAACCATGCACCTGCAAACTTGTCAGGCCCACACTGCTTTAAAATCATATTGGTCACATGATTGCATGAGCCCGAAAAGCTTCATGCGATCATGTGACAACCCTTTTGAAAACTTGCCCTGCCACCACATAAGCACTCGAGACCCGCAAGACAACACACCTGAGTCCAACCCTTTCCACGTGGCCCAACCAAAATTGAACACATGGCTAGACCCATGACCACACCAACTAAAATTCTTAGAAGAATCGAATGGCTGTCGCATGATCACATGGGATCAGAAGATCCCATGAGATCATGTGCCAACTGTTGATCTTGGATCAACTAGTGCCTCCACTGATACCTTCGGCCCACCGCAAACTGGACACGGTTAGTCACATGGTCGCATGGGCTCGGAAGAGCCCATGCGATCATATGACCAACATGAAACTATTGCATCCTGACTGCCACCAAAACCGTTGCATGGTCGCATGGGCTCAGAAGAGCCCATGGGATCATGAAACCAACCGTAAGGAGTTAGCCACAAAAACTACCAGCTCACTGTTTGCCTGACTGCTTACCACTTGTCACATGATCGCATGCGGCTAGGAAGGCCTATGCGATCATGCGACCAACCTAAAACTATTAATCGATGACTGCTACTGTAGACTTGACCACTGATCTTCACTAATACCGCATCAATAGTTGTCATATGATCTCATGGGATCGAAAGATCCCATGCGATCATGCAACAGCCATTGAATCTTTCACTGCATTGGCATGACCTTGAGGAACTAGGACCCGCCTGTCGGATTTGTGCACTTAGGGTCAAAAACACAGAGGGTGTCAAAAACACAGAGGGTTTTCGAGTGAAGGTCAAAAACACACTAAACTTTCAGAGTGGGGGGGTCAAAAACACACTGAGCTTTCAAACCAAAAGGCAGAAACATCCTGCGCCTACAAAGAGGAGGTCAAAAACACACTGGGTTTTCAACACTTGAGCATTTCATTGGAAAATAGGACTATGGCCGAAAATGAACGAGAGGGAAAATTTGGGCAACAATGTTATTGTTGATAGTGGTAGTACTGATAACCTTGTTGCTGAGGACCTAGTTCAGAAACTTGGCTTTAAGAGAATGAAACATCCTTGTCCTTATAGGCTTGGTTGGTTACAAGATGTTCATGCCTTGGAAGTTAGAGAACAATGCTTCATTGATGTTTAGATTGGCCAGTACAAGGATCTTGTTCTTTGTGACATTGTGAAGATGAATAGTTGTGATATATTTCTTGATAGACCTTGGTAGTATGATTGCAGAGCTATTTATGACTATGTAAGAAATGTGTTTACTATTGAGAAGAATGATAAGAAGTTTTCATTGATGCCTTTGGTGGATACAACACTCAGTAGGAGAAGCTTGAGTATTGGTAACCGAGTTGAGATTGTAGATCCTAAGAAAATGAATGATCAGTATGAGGAACCAACCTGTACATTGTCCAAAAAAGACTTGAAGAGACAGAGGAAACTGAAGTGGAAGACTTTGCAAGTGGAAAAAGTGGAGGACTTGTATGTGAAGAACTAGTTTGGGATTTATGTGTTGAATCTTGAAAGATGTTCTTCTCACATATGAACATCTTTTGGAACCTGGGGTGTTTAATGCAGGGGCATCTAAGGTTTAGTCAGGGCATTCTGTGTCCTTGATGAAACTACATGGAGTGTTTGTGTTTTGGCCAGTTTTACTCGGTTGCAGCCTTGACCGATGGTCTCATTCATTGAAGGAAGCTCGGTCACTAAAGGAACTCAGTAGTCTCTAGCACTCGGTGAAACTATTGCTTAGTCAATACTAGTGCTTAGTGATGCCTGGCGTGCTCAGTAATTTTACTATCGCTTGATAGTTTTGACTTACCGACTAGAGTTATGTGTGATTTGTTGAGCTGACTTGGTGAATTAATTGTTGGTAGCCATTGTCTTGGGCCAACATACATAATTAAATGTTTATATACATTTTTAAGCCGACTTGAATGGCATTTAATTATTTTTTTGGGGAAGTTAAGGGCTTCATCTAGCCGACTTGTGGCTGATGATTAGTATTTAAGGAGGGCTTGGGTAGATGTTTAGAAAGGAATTTTAGAGAAGAACTTGGAGATTCAGAGGGCTAAGACATCATAGCAGATTTGAATGTCAGATGCATAGCTTGAGAGTGAAGTGGTGGAAAAGTTCTTGATGTTCTTGCAGATCAAATTGTAATCTGATAGTCCTTTGTAGTAGAGCTAGGGGTTTGCATACTTAGGAACAAGGAGATTTCTTGGAGGCTTGCGAGCTCAAGTTTAGATCTGCCTTAGGGTTTCCATCATCTTTTGATTGTCTTCAGAGCTGAACTAGCTAAGTTTGTATTGGATCTGGTTGTGGATCTTGTAGAATTGTTTCATTTTGTAATTGGCCCTAACCCGAAAGGCCTTTCAGTAGGGCATGTTAATGCAAATTACTTGAAACATTTATGGTTTTATCTGTTGTGTTGAGTATTCCATTGTGTAATTCTATTGGTTGCAAGGTTTGGATTGTCCTTCATTGGATCCACCATCCTTGATTGCATAACCAACTTCTAGAGAGGCCGACATATAAGAAATAAATTCTCATTAGGATCGTACCCTTAGAAGTGGACCTATATTAAATCTCTTTTAAGAGTCACCATTTCAAAGTCTAAAGCAGCCGACCTAGAAGTGGGAAAGAATTCTTTCCAAACCCCGACATCCACAAATCTAATTTGAAATTTGAAATTTAGACCTTGACCCTGAGGTCAACAACCTTAAAATCTCAAAGTAAGATACCATAAATAGGTAGGAAAGAAGTGGAAAATAGGGTAGGACATGGGAAAAACCAGATCCAAGTCAAAGACCCATTCAAGGCATTTGACATGACCCTAAACCACTTACTCAAAGGGCTAAACCAGTCCTAAATAGAAGTGCTTCCATTTTCTGATGATACATTTAGCCCCCACTTTAGAAAGAGTATGGACTCAATGCAAACTCCATGTAAAGGAGATCACAAAGAAAAAGAAAATCGTATTGAAATTAAAGGGACAAAGCAATCCTCAAGCCCCCAGGGACTTAAGTCTTTGTCAACCCCAAGATTACAATAAGAGATATATCACTAGAGAAAAGAGAGAAGAGAGTGTGATTACCTCACCCAATGAGAACTTATGTCCCATTGCAAATCACACAAGGAAATAGTGCAATTGGAAAGATGGAGTTGAACCTCCTAGTGAATGTGGCTACTCACTAGTCAACCCATCAAGGAGTCACCCTCAAGAATATTCTATTCCAAAAGAGAAAAGCCAAAACAAGAGAGATCCAGTCTTAAGGACACCTTCCGACCTTAAGGGATCAAAACTTTTTAAATTGAAATTGGAAGGATCAAGAGATCCTATAAGGTAAAAATCCATGCTTTAAGGATTAGTCTATAATCCATAAAGGGAGCAAAAAAAAATTTTAAGTCTGAAAATATTTTGGAAGTGTGTGTGTATAAAAAGTGAGTAGAGTGTATGCCCCCATGTTAAATTCATTGCTAACACTTTAACATGAGCAATGGCTTGAATGGAAACATAAAAAACTCCACTGATTACGTGTCCACTACGAGATGCCCCCAAGTGGAGACAAATCAAGGGAAATACCACATAAACATACAAAGAACACAGAAGGGATCTACCTACCATGGGGTCAGTATGATCATAAGATTATATATATATATATATATATATATATATATATATATGATATTATTGCAAATGAATTGACATCATTCCCCAAAGAAAGTAGAACTACAATCACAATGGAGGAAAAAAATGAAAGAGTTATGAGGAAGAGTCTTTTTGGACCACAACATGGAGACCAAAAAGAATCAGTGCTACCAAGTCACAAATATAAGCGGACTACACAAGGAAAACATTTATGAACAATAGCATAGGTACAACATAACATGAAAACAACATATAGAAGATTAGAGATACATATAGAGGAATAGTACAATAGGTTCGATTCCTTTATCACCTTGTACCAACAAAGTAACAAGGGTCATATAAAATAATCTAACAAAAATTTAGCAAACACATTACAGGAGAAACACAATACAACAAGAAAACACACAAAAAGCTATCATGGAGGACAAGCCAATCAAGTGCATCACCTACTCTCCCCATCTTGGTCTATATCATTTAGGGAAGGTGGGAAACTCACAAGAGGGACTATATCTAACACAGTAGGAATAATAGCCAATTCCAAACAAGGATCCTCTTGAGAATCATGATGTTTGATACTAGGTGTAATTATCAATTGTGTTGAAAGCATATTAGGTAAATCAGTATCAATGTCAATAGTCTCATATTCATCATTAGCATCATTAGGATCATCAAGAGTATCTTCTTCATCAAGATTAATTGAAATATAATCTAAGATACGAATAGAATCGTCATAATCATTCATCTTAACATCATTATTAACATTAACTTCTTCCAACACGTCAGGTATAGGCTAGTCAAAATAAGGTAAAGAACTTTGAAGAATAGAGGCAGGGCCTTAGCTTGAGCTCGACGCTTCTTAAAATGTTCATTGGCAGATCGGTTATATTTTTTCTCATTTGAAATATGTTGAGAACTAGGAGGAAAACCCATCCGTTCCTTCACAGGTTCTATAAGAGGATTATTAGGATTCGTAGTAGGCTAGAAAGAAACATTAGGAGCTTGATTAACAAAACTAGAATCAATGGATAAAGGAGGTATGGAAGGCATAAGCAAAAGACCACAGTTAAGATCCATCTAAGGCATGCTTAACTCAAAAATCTTGTGATGTTTATAGGCTTTATATGAGTGAAAAAGGTTATCATGTAGAGAAGAACATGCATTAGGTAATGAAGGCCAAAATAAGTCAAGGGTATCACAATCCCTAGGCCTAGAAGGTTGATATAAACTATGAATAATTGCCTTCACTTTTTCATCATGAATGAATAATACACTTATGGATAGGAGAAGAAATGACATGCATGGCATTCAACCATGGCAAACCAATCTTAACTTGAAATTGATCAGAAGTAGGGACAACAACAAAGGTACTGTCCACAACTTTACCACAAAGTTCAACATGCAAGTTAATAGAACCAAATGATGGATAGAGAAAACCATTACAAGTTTGGATCCACACATTAGATGTATCATAAAAATCATGTTGTAAGTTCTTCATAAAAAGGTTTTCTTCAGTAATGACATTGACTAATGATGTAGGATCAACAAGACAACCATGTGCAGGTATCTTAGAAATCCTAGCATAAATGTAGAGTGGATCATCAGGAGCTTTAATAGTCTCAAGATCATCGAAGGTGATCAAGATTTCCCTAGGCCTTTTATTCTTAGGTTGTTTTCAAGGTTTAGGTTGAGGTTTAGGTTTAGGCTTAGGTTGAGATGGAACTTGAAGTTGAGGTTGAGATTGAGGCTGGGGTGGAGATACAGGTTGATACAAAACAACATGCTCTACATGGTTAACAATATGGTTGAGATCATCCATCTTTGAATCATAAACAATATCCATAGAAGATGGCTGAACAATGGTATTAGTATCATGTGTAGGCAAAGGATTCATATAGATTTGGAGGTTTTGATTAGGATGAGAGACAAATTTATTCCCACTACCATCAAAATTATCAACAGATAAAGTGATAGAATCAATTAAGTCTTGAACCTTATGTTTTAGAGAATAACACTTCTCAAAATCATGGCCATTCTAACAATGGTATTGACAAAAGGCTTTGGTATCAAAGGATTTGGATGTCATCATAGTAGGTAAAAGAGGTTGAATAGGAGGAAAAATAATCATATTAGCATTCAAAACTTTACTCATAATAGAATGTAAAGATTCAAAAAGAGGATTAAACATACGATTCAAATGAAAAGAAGTGGATGCAGAAGTGGCATTGTTGGATGCAACAACAACTTGATCAGCATCTACATTTTCTTGCTTATTTATCTTGACATAGTTTTTAGTTTTTTAAAACTTCTTGGGATTAGGAGCAGCATCACTCTTATCAACTATAACAGCAGCCATTGGAGTGTTGCTCTCAAATTGACTCACTTGTAATTGATAATGATGAAGCATTGCATAAAGTTGTTGAAAAGAGGTAAATTCAGTAAGCATAATCTTATCTCTAATATCCTTTTGTAAATTTGAAATAAACATATGCTTATTATCAATATCAGGAACATGATAAGAAATTTGAGCATACAAATGCTTAAATCTACCAATAAATGCAGTCAATTTTTCTTTAGTATTTTGTTTACAATGCATCAAATCAGTTAAGGACACTTGCAGACCAATTTTATTTTGGAACTATTGGATAAAGGCATTAGAAAGTTTTGGAAAAGAATCAATAGAATAAGGAGGAAAGGAAAAATACCATTGCATGGCCTTATCACTAAAAGTTCTACAAACAACTTGGCTAAAATCCTATGGTCATGAGCATAGTCACTACAAAGGATTTGAAATGTTTTAACATGAATGACAGGGTCTCCCTTACCATTGTAATTCTCAAGATGAGGCATGTCGACTTGCTAAGGAACATGAGCACGAATAATGTCTAGGGATAAAGGACCACCCATGTCACATGTAGGAATAATAAACTTGGATTGAGTTAAGGACGCAAGTTGTTGTTGTAAAGAAGACGTAGTTTGAGCCAAACTAATGATTATGGAATAATTAGAAGAAATAGGAGGCATAGAAACATTAAAACACTAGAGAAAATGTAGGAAGCTATAGGAATGGAAGACCCAACTGGTGGAACACTCACATGAAGAGATGAAAGAGATGTAGTCACTAAAGGAGGAGTATAAGTAGGAATGCTAGGTAAAGGAATGGAAGAAGGTTCCACACTAGTGATAGGAGGAGTGAATCCTAGATCTTGAGCTTCTTGAGCTAAAGGTTTGATATTTAAATGCACAAGATGAGTGATACCACACAAGATATTAACACCTTGATCACTATCTCAAAGAACTTTCTTAAGAGCCTCTATATCTTGAATAGAATATTGATTATGGTTTTCTTGAATAAGCTAATTTCTCATTTTATCAAATTCAGTTGAAAGTTTTTGGACTTGTTCAAGAGGAACTCTTAAAGCATCATCCTCATCATGAGATGAGTGAGAAGAGTTATGCTCCATAGTAGGATTGGAATCATGAGTGATCAAATTGTTATCTAGGATCCTAAGGAAAGGAGAGGAAGACTTGGGATCAAAGGAACCCATAAGTATGTGACTTCTTCTAACTGGGATATTATAAGTAGGACTAGAGGTAGTAAAGCTCATAGTACACCAGTGCAATGCAAATGAACTAAATTAAGAAAACACAAGGCATGAACAAATAAATGTTTTTGTATTTTTTCTTTATATGATTTTTTTGTTTTATTTTTGAAATGTAAATGCAAGCACATAAAAGAAGGCTAATCCAATATACATGCAAGATATAACATAAAATGTAAATCTAACACCACAAAAGAGAGAGTTGTCGTAAGCAGGTTCACCAAAATGTAAAGAATAAAAAAATGATTGGTTGGTTATTGTTGATGTGTTCACCAACATGTAAATAATATTCTTTACATATAGAAGAGTTGGGGAAGGTAAGATTCTCTTCTTAACCCCAAATTCCCAAAGGAAAGATCCAAATTGATTAACCACAAGAAAATGGTCAATGAATAAATGAATCAATCAATTAGTAATAAGAAAAAAGAGGAAAACCTTACATTCCATTTTGGAAGAGAGTATTAAAATCTTAATTGAAATGAATTGAAGACAAATACTAACCTCAAAGTATAGCAGATCTGGAAATTGTTTTTTTCTCGTGTCTGTACTGAGTTTTTGGAAATTTTGCAATTGGACCTAGAACGGAAACACAGAGATGGAGAAAACCCAGAAATATTTTTCTTTTCTAAGCTAGGTTGACCTTGACCCAAATACAAGGGCACGATTGTGCCCTTTTATGTTTACATTGACCTGCACTACTCTGATGGAAATTATGTTTGCAGATCCCAAAAGTTTTTTGAAAAAGGTATTCGAATATGTTTTGTAATTCATTGTTCCGCACTTGTACCTACAAGAAAAATGGTTTTGTTGTTTTGATGAGGGGTTTTCCTTGGTCAAACCCTAGTTTTGGAATTAACCTTGAAATAGAATTGAAATTGCAGTAATAAATAACATAAATAGAACAATTCACCTTGCTTATGTTGAAACCCTTGTGGAGGATTAAAATCCTTGAATCCAAGGGTATGGATGCTCCAAATGGATGTAGAATTATAGGATGTAGGATGTCTCAAATCAATTGCATTTAGATCTTTAACACAAATTTTTAATGGATCTTGGAATAGGAGGAAGCTTGAATGGATATGGATGGAGAAATCTTTACAAGAGGGCTCCATAGAGCTTGAATCCTTCAATGGCTACCAATGGATCTCCTTGATGAATTGAATCTTGAACGCTTGAATACTTGAATTCTTGAATACTTGAATTCTTGAATACTTTAATGCTTTAATGCTTGAATGCTCACTTTGATAAATTATGCATAGATGATCCTCCCTTTTATTTCCTTCTATTTTTCCTCTTTTCTCCTTTCTCCCTAAAATGAGAGGAGAAGGCTTCCTTATATACTAGTCTAGGACACCAACTTCTAGAGAGGCCGACATATGAGAAATAAATTCCCATTAGGCTCATAATCTTAGAAGTGGACCTATATTAAATGTCTTTTAAGAGTCATCATTTCAAAGCCCAAAGCAGCTAACCCGGAAGCGGGAAAGAATTCTTTCCAAACCCTGACATTTGGAAATCTTTAGAATTTGAAATTTACACCTTGGGTCAGGGTCGAGGTTGACCCTGACCCAAAAGGTCGACCTTGACCCTAAGGTCAAGAACCTTGAAATCTCAGAGCAAGATACTAGAAATAGGTAGGAAAGAAGTGGAAAACAAGGCAGGACAAGGGAAAAACCTGATCCAAGTCAAAGGCCCATTCAAGGCATTTGACATGACCCCAAACCACTTACTCAGACGGCTAAACCACTCCTAAATGGAAGTGCTTCCATTTTACGATGATACAATATCGAAAGGATCTTTTCTTACCATTGATTAGAAAAGAAAAGAAGCAAGTAAATATTAGAAATACATAATGGGAGGTTCTTGATTGAAATACATTAGGGACAATACAGTTGTGCTCGGTAGTACTAATGACTTTTAGTATATCAAAATAAACATTTGTGACTTAATGTCGGCTTTAGACAAACTATATGAAAAAACCTCATCTTCCAACAAGGTATTTCTCATGAAATACTTATTTAATATGAATATTTTATAAGGTGGATCAATTGATGATCATTTAAATGAGTTTAAAATGATCACTAGCCAGTTAAATTTCATAAAAGTAACCTTTTATGATGAGGCTAGTTCTCTCTTAATTTTTTTCTCATGTATAGAAAGTTGGAATAGCTTGGTCATGACTATAAGTAATTATTTCTCTGGTAGAAGCAATTTAAATTTTTATGATGTTGTTTGTGTTATCCTTAGTAAGAAAATGTGATAGAAAACACATGTGAGACATCATGTCATTTTTTGACTATGGAGAATGCAAAAAAAAGAGGGAATCAAGAAAGTATTAAGAACACATATATAATGGGGGTGAATTAGTTAGTGCCACTTTCAATTGATTAAACATTAATTACCATTAATAACTTCTCCAAGCATAAAAATCAATCCATTCAAGTGATATTTACTAATTATTCCTTAATGATAAAGAAAATTATCAACAAACACATCCACACAAATGGAAACCAGATTGACATGGATAACCAAAAATAAAAAATCATGATGATAATAACAACATGGATCTACTTCCTAAAGCTAGCCTCACAAAGATATAATGAAGAAATTATAATATAAAGTGTGCACCAACCTACCAAATAAACTAATGTCCAATTATATTTATAGGCACCATCCTACAAAAGACACCAATAACCTAATCCAAGATCTTAACACCAATTCAACATGTGAGACACCAATTTCATTAGAATATACACTATATGAAATTCATGTTGGAATATGTCCATCACATCCCCTAGAGATTCATAACATGATATAAAAACCTCTTGTGAGATACTTAAATAGAATGGTAGTGATTTCTTGAGGAGATGCATCTTTTTGGAGAAATGGCCAACTCAACTCCTTATAAGTGGTATCAGAGTACGGTC
The DNA here is from genome assembly GCA_027943335.1 of Chamaecyparis obtusa. Classification (NCBI taxonomy): domain Eukaryota; kingdom Viridiplantae; phylum Streptophyta; class Pinopsida; order Cupressales; family Cupressaceae; genus Chamaecyparis; species Chamaecyparis obtusa. The sequence goes on from BSBK01000610.1 coordinate 468,840, forward strand.
ATAGTTTTGAATCCCCTCGGGTAATACTAAGGGGGAGTTTGTTGGAATGTTTCTAAAATATAACCTTGGGATTTCTGAAATGGTCTAAAAAAATCTTGTGAGATCCTTAATTGGAATGGTAGTGGTTTCCTGAACAGATGCACTTTTTAAGAGAAACAACCAACTTAACTCCCTACAATGAAAACCTCCAAGGTTGAATTCTCAAATTCTATTTGATCTGATCAACTTCAAAACTACCTCGCACAATTCATATGATCTTAAAATGAAACCACACACAATGATTAGGATGATACACATCACCCACATACTCACACAGCGACCACATCTTTTAGATGTAAACATCAAAGAACACCTTAGGAAAGAACCTATATCAACTATATATGAATTATAATCATGATAATCATTGTACAATAGAAAAAGGGAGGTGATGCATAAGGGGCACTTGTCCACCTTTTCCTAATGCAAAATTGGAAGGAAGATGACTAAATAGGATTAAGGAGGACTTAAGCACTAAGTGAGTGCTATGACCCTTCATGATAATAATTAGGATGAGCTGATAATAGAATGACGCAATATAAAATAATAAATAGGATAAATGAAAACTCTAAAAAAAATAGATAGACAACAATCAAACATGAACCTATATTAAAAAGAAACAAAAACTACACTATAGAATTGAACCATGATTAAAATATTAGGTTGTTTTTTAGGGTATAGGACACCTAGTCACCCTGTACCTAGGTCTAGGTCATCACTCGGTTTGTATCTTGTATTTTTGCCTAAAACTTTTAGAGATCATCTGTTAGATACTATACTTTCTAGATTTGTGACAAAAACTTTTTCACCTATTCCTACACATAAAAATGGCAAAGAAGGTTGTATATAGTGGTTTGTCTTAGTCAAACCCCTATTTGGAATCAACCTTGAAATGGAATAATATAAAATAAAGCATGTTGTCATATAACAAAGGCTAGATCTAAAAAAATAAGTATACCATACCTTGAGAATGCAAATACTTCTTTGAATAAGATCAACTATGTTAATGCAATAGCTTTGACTTAACACAAAAACCCAAAATGAAATCATGAAAGAAAAAACTGTGTAATGGATGTTGTAGTTTTACACAATACCTTATTGGACAGAGAGAGGAGTTGAAGACTTGAATTCTTTGGTGAATGTGGATGGATCCTTGAATGTATTATCTTCTTCCTTGGTGGTGGAATCCTTTACTTGACATTCAATGAGGGAAGGAAGTTAGATCCATGGAGAAGATTTCTTTGAAAACACACTGAAATGCTTGAAGAATGCTTGAGAGTTGATCTTAAATGCTTGGATACAAAATTGTAGGAGAGAACTTAAAATATTGATCATGGTCCTTGAATTATTTCTTTTGGTTATGAAAATGAGGAGAGATAGGCCACTTATATACCTATCAAAACATTTTGGGGGGTTAAAACTTGGGAGGGCCAACCACAAATCTGGAAATCCCACCAAACTATCAGGATGGGCCCCTGACTCAAATTTCAGCCCAAAACCTATGATATAGGATGCCTAGGTGCCATATACCTAGGTATAGTACACCTAGCTTCCCTATACCTAGGTATATGATGCCTAGCCACCCTATACCCACCAATCAAGGGTCAAATTTTAACCTTGGGTCCTAGATATCTAGGAGATACCATAAATAAAGGTACAAGTGATTTCAGGGTTGGGAGAGATTTAAAAAGGCCACAAATGGTAGCATAGGACCTATTGAGGATAATAAATGATTGAAGAGGAGAAATAATAAAGGAGCATGTCTATAAATAATGGCTCACATCAATATTTGGTGCATTTGAATTAACACATGACTTATAATATTAATTTAAAGGTTTGATGAGTGTTAGGAGAGCATGAAATCAATATGGGAACACATACATGCTAAAATGGAGCTAAATTGAGCATCTAATTATAGGTGCTTACAATTTAGGATGGTAAAATTATATTTTCATGTTGGCCTAGAATAAGATTATTGCATCTACAAGTTGACAACAATAATAAACCTTACATCAAACGTGTAATAGGATTGGTTCAAAGTGCACATGTTACTCCATAAGAGGGGATAAAATGTGTGTTACCCAAAAAAAAATCTATTGGAACTTATGTACATGAACATGTAACCTTCTATTAGTGCACATTACAATCCTATGGTGCATCAACCTAGAACATCAACACAGTCAACCAACTAGCATAATGAACACTCTATCACTTCTAATTTTTGGTCTATTGAGACTAAGCCTCTAAAACTCTAGAATATGACACATCACATGTATTTGTACTTATTTTGTAAGCTATAGGATATGAGAATCAATTTTGACAAAATAAAATACCAAACACCATGACAATGCAATTGAGTGCACATATTGTTCCTAAGAAATGAACCTCATAAACATACCACAAATATTTTTTGATAACATCATATGTAATAGACAATAAAGAACTATTAAATGAGAGTATAGTGGTAACATTAAAAGAACTATTCAACCTATATTTTCATTAAGGAACTCAAATGCTCAATCATGTCATGTTAGAAGAAATTAAAATTGTTGTGGCAACTAGACACATTCAATCACATACAATTACATTTATATGTCACAAATCTACTAATAATTTTGACATAAATGAAAATATAATGTTCAATAATCTCCCCATTTTTTATTAATGACAAACAAAACTAATTTTCTAGCACATCAATACACTCAAAGTTGGAGACTTATGTTTGATTTATAACTGATATTGTAAGAAGCTTTTAAGCATTTTAACATAATAATCTTGTTGAAAGATAATATAATTTTGGGTCTCTTTCTATCTATTTGAAATCATTGGAAAAGGATAATAATTCATCTTGGGCCCCTTTCTTCAAAACATAAACTCTCTCTTTCTCCCCAAAATCTAGACTAAAACACTCTACAAGACCACTAAGTCTACTTGTGGAAGGTAGTCAATGCTCTCCCTTAACATGTACTTCCTCTTGAATCAAGAGGAGGGTGAAACTACTCCCAAATTTTTTAAAGATACTCAAAAGTATCCTTAGGAAGATGTTTTGTGAAGATGTTTGTGAATTTCTCCTTATTTTCAAGATATTGCCTTCACTTTGTTTTCTACAACCTTCTCTCTAAGGAAATCATAATTGAAATATGTTATTCCCTTGAATGCATCACTAGATTCTTAGAAATATTTATGGAACTATGATGCAAGGTTATCATATATTAACAAATTTACTTTATTATACTTTAATTTATTCAAACTTATTGCAGTCATTATATGCAAAGGAAAAGTATTTTTAATTTTTAATTGTTTGGGGGTAGTAACTACCCATGCATAACCACATTTATGCCCCAAGAGGAAGCCCAATAGATGACATAATGGTTTAGGAGGGATTTTTTTAGCTCACAACTAGTGGTGAGAATTTATTGAATATTTGTTCTTCCTACAACCTCTTAAGGTGAGATTCCAAGAAGTTTCTAGAATTTTTTTTTGGGGGGGGGTTTATTTTGGAAAAAGAACAACAATAGACAAGGAGTAGAAGAAAATATAAGAGAAGAGAGGAGAGGAGAGGAATTGTAGGAAAGAATAATAAAGGGATAACCCAACAGTCAGGGAAGATGAAAGAGAGAAAGATGAGTATATGAGGTCTAAGAGACAGAAAGAACATGGGAATTTGAGAATTTAACTAGCATTTTCAAAGAAATATGTAGTATAAATAAATGTAAAAAGACCATGTTTTGAGAAAAGTAATGAAATATTATTCTCCTAAATCTTATTTCTCTCTTGATTGTCTGTGTGCTCTTGTGAATGTTATGATCTATGAGTTCTTCTACTTGAATGAGTTTTTTTATATATGTGTGATTATTTGGGTGTTAGTGAGTGGTTACAATTTGATTTAAAAATCCAGCAACATGATTTGTGTTAGTTTGGTAGTTTATGTGCATGTTCATGCAGTCATAGACTATTCCTGCACATGTTTTATATGTCTTCAACTTCTAAAACATTACTTTATATAGATTATTTTAAGGCCATGTAGCACATATAAATTGCCAAAAATTTTATTTCCTGATTTGTGTTTCACTATTAGATCCTCTACAACTTATTCTAAGTTTTTACAGCCAAAATTGTAGGCACTACAACAAAACTAGTAAATTCTCTACAACCTCTGTTGGCCCTTTTTTTGTGTGAGTTAGGGCATCTACAAAAGTTTGGATTCCATTAGTGTGGTATTAGAGCATAACTACAACTTTGGAAAGGGATATTTGAGTTGGTATTGGGGTGAATAAAACCCTAGTGTGACTAGTGATTGTGGGTACATGCCTATTGCAGGAAGAAAATAGATGGAAGACAACAAGTTACCAAAAAGAAGAAAGGATAGAAAGATGCAATAACAAAATCAGAAGAAAATCATTAAGAAGAAAGAAAACATGATGACAAATCAAAGGAAGCAAGATGTAGAGGTTTTTTTTTAAAGAAGAATTGAGAAAGGATTTTGAGAAGTGTAAGATTTTTTTTAAGTGGTATCTTGAGGAGAGAAGCCAAAATTATGTTTGGTATTGGCCAATAATCAAGATGGTGAAGTGGCCTATCAAGTTTATTATTGAAAAAATAAGGAAAAGGTTGGAAAATCTGTATAGAGAAGAAAAAAGTGTGAGAAAAACTTGTAGGGAGTTGGAGTTTCTAAGTGATAAATGAACATCAAAAGAGACACATGAAGTTCTCATTATTGATTACTTGAAGGAAGACAAGGAAGAATGGAGAAAAGAGGAAGTGAAACAATGATCACTTGAAGAAGAGACTAAAGAGGAGAGGAATGTGTCCATAAGAGAGAAACTTAAGGAGACATCTTGGTCTCTTTCTAGTGATATGATTGAGAGTGTGAATGTAGGTATGAGGAAGGTTGAGAGCATGACCTTAAGGATGACAAGAGTAGGGGAAAGCAGAGTTATTGTAGATAAAGGTGAAGTTAAGAAGGAAAGGAAACAAGTTGCATAAATTCCAAGTAGATGAAAAACAATAATTTGCATCAGAGGTGCATTGCAAGGTACTTACATATGAAGTAAGGGTTATTATAGAAAGGAAGGAAACCCAGAAAAAGGAAGAGATGAAAAGAGATTAAGATAACTCGATGGAAGAATATTGGGATGACCAATTAAAGGGAAGGTAAATGATGCAGAGGCACATGGAAGCTTAATGGTTTTCAACCACAATACACCAAATTAGATCCAACCTTGTCACAATTTCTCATAAAGGCACCAATTTGCCCCAAATCTGATCAAACTGACTCAACACAATCCTAGGAACTTGGAATCACACTTTCCTTTACAAAAGTGAACCTTTCATCAACCCTAACTTCGTTAGATACAACTTATCACATCAAACATTAATACAAACACTCCTATCGCCATTGACTTTTTGGCATAACTAATGAAGTAATGGTAAGTAACTGATGCAGTGATGGTACAAATTTGGTGTTGAGATGATCAATTATTGTGTTGTCATTGATGTTAAGTATTGACCTAGTATTCTCAATGTGTTTCCAAGTTTGTGAGAAGGATGAACAGTGTGTTTTAAGTGGTTCCAACGGTTGCAATTCTTAAGGCAGACTTGAGAATGTCTCTAGATGATAACTATATAATCATAACTATTGAATATATGGATTGTGTAAGTTATGATTGATTGAAGTATGGAAGGGAAACTACTAGAACAATCTGTGAATAGAAATGAGTGATTTGATTGGTTTATCAAATCTATGGTGAGTTAGGTGGTGATATAATTATGTTTTTGATGTTGTACTGATGCTATGTTTATGACCGCAACTATTTTGGATGACTGGTAAGCATATTTTATGGTTACGAAAGTTGTTTCTATGAAAAGAGACAATGTTCATGAGCTACTAATGGTAGATCTTCTATCGATGACCAGTAATTGTATTGTGATGATCCATGTGTGTTCTAGATGTCATGTTGATGTGTCTAAATTCATTTATGGTGATGTGTTGGCATTACATTGATCGAGGTAGATGTTTTACCAAGATGAAGGAGTTGCTCAAAATGTATTTGATTGTTCTTGGTAAAATAAATTGTAAGGGTATATCCTCTAGATGACCTATTTGGTAAATATGATTATCACATTAGGATGTGTTTTTTGGCTTGATCTCTTTAGACGTGAAGATTTGAAAAGTGTTTTCAAGTGTGTTGGATGATTTTTAGGTTAGTGGCAGTTTAGGGCTTGAGAAGTGATATTTATATCATGAAATTGAAAGATATCTGTGATTAGATCATGATTGTGATAGTGCCATCAAGACAAGGTATTCCAGAGTTGTATGATGAAATAATGAATGTGTTACGAAGGATCTAATCAAGCAAAGTGGTCATTATTTCTAGATCACAAGACCCTAACAGGTTTCTTATATCTAAATCCCTAAACTACGTAGATCCTAACAGGTCTTATTGTGTAAATCCTTTAACAGGATGGCACTTTAGCTACTGTCTGAAGTCCTCTAACAAGGCTACTCCTAATAGGTTAAATCTCCTAAAAGGGTAGAGGTAAATCCCATAACTGGGTGATACCTAACAATGTCTTTGTAAAGTCATAACAGGGTTAAGCTCCTAACAGGGCGTACTTCAGAAGAGTACAAAATTTGTGACTCTCATCTCACACATGGTTTTCACCCACTTGGGTTTCCATGGGAAAATATTTGTGTTATGTGTTGAATGCATTATGGTGGTTTTTTTAATTTGGTTAAGTTTCATTTTATATCAATCAGTAAACTTGTGAATGGTTATGTTGAGTTAAATAAGTAAAAAGTATCAGATATCTTTGATTACTGATTCACCCCCCTCTCGGTAATCTAGGACCCTTAGGACTAAAAATTGGTATCAGAGCCTTGGTCCTCTTTGTGGTGAAGCTTAACAACTTGAGGTCAAGATCTAAGAATGATGAGGAAGGAAGGTCCTAATTTCACATGGGATAACTAATCGATGTGGAGTGATAGAATGAAGCTTTATCTAAAAGGTATGGGTAATCAGTATTGGAATCATGTTGTTAATCAATATGTTACACCTACTAGGATTATCAATGCAGATCGGCTAAGGGAACAACAAGAGAATACTATAGCTATGGAAACCATTGCAATTACATTATCTGATGCAGAGTTTGTTGACATCCAAGATCTTGAAACCGCCTATGATGTGTGAGAAAAATTGAAGTTAGTGTATGGTCATGACAAACATGTGCAAAAAGCTAAGGTTGATAACCTGAAGGGAAAATTTGATGACATGAGGATGGTTGAAGGTGAATACATTGAGAAGTATGGTTAGAGAATAAAAGAAGTGGTTTATGCTATCAAAAGTGTCAGTGGAACTATTGTAGAAGATGATGTGGTAAGTAAAGTATTAAGAACCTTTTTACCTCTATATGCCATTAGGTTTTATGTTATTCAAGAGTTAAGATCTGTAGGAATTGCAACTGTCACTCTTGATGCATTGATTGGAAATTTGACTACTTTTGAACTTAGCAATTTTGATAATAGTATTCCAAGGGTTGAGTCTGAATTCAATGCATCCATGTCCCTTGCACCTACAAGGAAAGGAAATGAAGTTAGTCAAGAATCATTTTCTATGTCAAGTTACTCTAATGACTATGAGTCTATCTTGTCTGAGTAAAATAAATAGGATGAGTTGGAACCATTTCTTGCTAGGAGGTTACCTAGGAGAACCGGTAAGTACAAGGGAAAGGGTGAACCCACAATAGTGGGTTACACTTTTTTGCCTGAACGGACACTCAAGTCTACATTTTGAGAAAAACTTTTAGATTCAGATGCATATTGTCATTAAACCGTTTGAAATCAGAAGATGAAGTAAATTAGAGTCTTTTAGGATTTTCTATCTAGATTCTAAATATATTTATTATTTTTATTTTTGAATTAATTTGAATGGTTTTTTCTTTCTCCCACGAAAACTGTTATGTTGTTGAAAACGTCATTTTCAAAGAGTTACATTGTTTTCATAGAGCATAAATTTTTTTTCTAAAATAGATATCAATGTGATTCTTTCAAAATTAGTTTTCTAACATCCATATGGAGGGAATGCAATTGGTTTCATGACATTATCATGATTATTTCATATTTTATTAACATTTGAAGTTGACTAAACCGTAATTTTGACATGCCTTGACTACATAGCTTATAACTTGTCGTGTATTTGTCCAATTTTATTTTTATTTTTTTTAATATAAAGATAGCTTAAATGCCTAGGGCATAGATATTTTTTAGAATTTTTTTCCTCTCATTTACTATTTTTCCATAAGCATCAAACATAGAGGGAGACATACGATGAAATATCTGTGTTTAGTAAAACTAACAAAATAAAGTCATAATAAACTTAATATATATTAATATTATAATCATTGGAAAGATTTTTCTCAGTACTACCTTACTACATAGATAAGTTTGTCAAATGGATTCATCTGATCTGCCAAAAGATAAAGTCAAAGTGATTTTTTGTCAGCATTTTAATAGGTGCGAAGGAGACTCCATTGTAGGTATGAATGAGGAGTATAGATGTTATATCAATGGTGTTTTTATCTAAGAGGCTTTGAGCTAACCATTTGTAATTAATTCCTTCAAATAGAACTTCTCAAGGCTTAAATAATCATATTTTATTTAAAATGTGTAATTTCAGCAAAAATCAGCATGTCTAAAAAAGTGTAACCCACTATTGTGGGGTCACCCGAAAGCTAACTCTTAAATGTTTCTCATGTAACAAGACTATACACATTGTTTCCAAGTGTCCTAATGGTGATAAGTATAAGAGATTCAAGGATAAGAGAAAGAAGACTTATTTTTTTGTTGTTGATGAAGGAGTTATTAATGAGGAATCTAAGGATAATGAAGAAGATGTATTTACCTTTGTTTCTATTAAGGAAAATCCACTTGCAGTTGGTGAAAAAGCCTTGATTTCTAGCATGGATCATGGTGAATATTGGGCAATAGACATTGTATGTACACATCACATGATCAGTGATAGGAGAAAGTTCACTAAGTTGGAAGAATGTGATGGTGGAGAGATAAGGTTTGGTAATAACTCTCCTTTCTTAGTAAAAGGAATTGGATCTATTGCACTAAATGACAAAACAAACTGTGATGATTTATATTGGGTAGAAGGACTAGGGTATAATTTTTTGAGTGTAGCACAACTGAATAAAAAATATTATTTGTAGAGTTCAAAGGAGGTGTATGGAGGATACTTGGGAGATTTGGTGATCTAATTACTACTGGTATGTAGACTAAAGGTAACTTATTCCATCTGAATACTACAGTAAAGAGTTTTCTAATTGTAAAATTTGATGATAGTTAGTTGTGACATAGGATATTGTTTCATGATAACTTTGATAGTTTGGTCAACATGAGTAAGATGAATATTGTTAGAGGTTTTCCAAAACTAGTGAAACCAAACAATGTCATGTGAAAAGAATGTTAGTTGGGAAAGTTAACTAGTTCTATTTTTATCAGTAAATCATTTTCATCTGAAGGTATTTTGGATTTAGTTCATACTAACTTGTGTGGTACTATGAGAAAAAGAAGATATTATGGAGATAAGTATTTTATACTTTTTGTTGATGATTTCTCTAGGATGATGTGGGTTTCTTTTCTAAAAGACAAATCATATGCATTCTATATATTTAAGGTGTTGAAAGAGCGAGGTGAAAAGGAAACATATAAGAGTCTAAAGTTCTCGAGATCTAATAGAGATGGTGAGTTCACATCTTTGGAATTCAATGAGTTTTGTGAAGAACATGGAGTGAAAAGGCAAATGTCAGCACTTAGAAATCCTCAACAAAATGGGATTGTAGAGAGAAAGAACATGTTCATTATTGATGTTGCAAGAACTATGATGATTCAAAGAGATGTGCCTAAGATGTTTTGGAGAGAAGCTTTAAGAAATTCTATTTATACATTGAACCAGGTACAGGTGAAGAAGGGCACCAATAAGACTCCTTATGAGTTATGGAATGGTCATTCACCTAGTATGAGCTACTTCAAAGTGTTTGGGTGAAGATGCTACATAAAGAGTGATAAATATATTGGGAAATTTGATCCTAAGAGTGATGAAGGAATTTTCCTAGGATATTCTACAAAAATAAAAGCCTACAAGTGTCGAAATAAGAGAACTAAAAAGTTGATAGAAAGTGAAAATGTGAAGATTAATGAATTCTCAGAACATGTTGATGGTTCCAGCAAAAACAAATTAGGATATGATCATGGGATTATATGTGTTCAACTAGTGGAGCAATAAGTTGAAAACTAGAATAATGAGATTGAACCAGTTCAATTGGTAGAAGAGGCTCCTAGTCTTGAACCAATAATACCAAGGTATATTAAGCTGAATCATTATGTTGATCAAATTAATGGTGATAAGAATGCTAGTGTTTAAACTAGAAGAAAGATCAGAGAAAGTACATGTTTGATTTCTGAATATGAACCTAAGTCAGTAGGAGAGGCATTAAAGAATGAAGAATGGGTTTAGTCCATGGAAGAAGAATTGGGTCAGATGAAGAAGAACAATACTTGGGTACTAGTTCCTAAACCTGATGATAAGAATGTGATAGGAACTAAGTGGGTCTTCAAATATAAACTCAATGAAGATGAACAGATGAGAAAAGGAGAGAAGAAAAGATATTTAGAGATTGAAGATTCAGAGACAAAAGTGGAAACATTTTTGTTTCTAAGTTATTTGTGTTGGTCAATGACATGCTTTTTTATTGTCGTGTTTCCATCAATGCCAAAGGGGGAGATTGTTGGCATAACTAATGAAGTAATGATAAGTAATTGATGCAGTGATGGTACAAATTTAGTGTTGAGATGATCAGTTGTTGTGTTTTCATTGATGTCAAGTATTGACCTAGTGTTCTTAGTGTGTTGCCAAGTTTGTGAGAAGGATGAACAGTATGTTTCAAGTGGTTCCAATGGTCATGGTTATTAAGAGAGACTTGAGAATGTCTCTGGATGCTAACTGTATAATCACAACTATTGAATGTATGGATTGTGTAAGTTATGATTGATTGAAGTATGGAAGGGAAAATGCTAAAACAATATGTGAATGGAAATTATTGATTTGATTGGTTTATCAAATCTATGGTGGGTTAGGTGGCATGATCATAGAATTATGTTATTGATATTGTATTGATGTTATGTTTATGACTACAACTATTTTGGATGACCGATAAGCATGTTTTATGGCTAGAGAAGTTGTTTCAGTGAAAGGAGACAGTCTTCCTGAGCTACAAATGGTAGATCTTCTATAAGTGAGAGGTAATTGTGTTGTGATGATTCATGTATATTCTAGCTATCATGATGACATGTCTAAATTAATTTATGGTAATGTGTTGGCATTACATTGATCGGGGTAGATGTTTTATCAAGATGAAGGAGTTGGTCAAAATTTGTTTTACTATTCTTGGTAAAATAAATTGTAAGGGTCTATCCTCTACATGACCTATTTGGTAAAGATGATTTTTATATTGGGATGTGTGTTTTGGTGCAATCTCTCTAGGTGTGAAGATTGAAAAAGTGTTTTCAAGTGTTTTGGATGAGTTTTAGGTTGGTGAAAGTTTAGGGATTGAGAAGTGATATTTATATCATAAAATTTCAATATTTTTGTGAGTAGATCGTGATTGTGATGGTGAGATCAAGCCATGGTATTCCAAAGTTGTCTGATGAAAGAATGAATGTGTTACAAAGGATCTGATCAAGAAAAGAAGTTGTTATTTCTAGATCACATGACCCTAATAGGTTTCTTATATCTAAATCCCTTAACCGAGTAGATCCTAACAGATCTTATTATGTAAATCCTTTAACAAGGTGACACTTTAGCTAGTGTTTGAAATCCTCTAACAAGGTTACTCCTAATAGGGTAAATCTCCTAACAAGGCTAGAGGTAAATCCCATAAGTCGGTGGCACTTAACAGTGTCTTTGTAAAATCCTAACAGGGTTAAGCTTCTAGAAGGGAAAACTTCATAAGAGTACAAAATTTGTGTCTCTAATCTCACACATGGTTTTCACCCATTTGGGCTTCCACAAAAAAAAATTGTGTTGTGTTGCATGCATTGTGGTGGTTGTGTTTATTTGGTTGATTTTTTTTATATCAATCAATAAAATTATGAATAGTTATGTTGAGTTAAAGAAGTAAAAAGTATCAGATATCTTTGATTAATGATTCACCTCCTTCTCAGTATTCTAGGACCCTTAGGACTAACATGACTAAATAACACAAAACTTTATATGAATGCATAAGTGTGTTAGACACATACTAATTTCTCTTAAAGACCTTAGGGACTCCAAGTTTGAGGAAACAAGTACCCCGATTGACACCCAAAACTCACAAGGGTTACCTATATGCAAATAAGCTTAATCCTAGTAGCCCTTTCTCAAGTCCTTTTTGGACATAACTTTCAAAATTCCCAAACACTTCCCAGGTTGAGTCCACTTTTAGATACCCTTTATCAAGACATGAAACATTCCCAATTCCAAGACTCGGGTCCCTTCATTTGATCAGTCAAAGTACTATGTCTTAGAAAGACCTAATAGGCTTAATTGGGCATATTTACAAAGAAAATACTAGAAAATAGTTTGAGCACTAATAAAAAATGGTTGGAATATGTATGAATACTTCTAAAATCACCAAGTCCACATTCAAATTGTGCCCAACACACTTTTTCATACCTCTATACACAAATTCTCAGTTATCTGTGGCTACTCACATTGAATCCAATTTCTCTTCGTTCAAGAACTCCAAAATATTTTATTATAAACCTAGCCACTTAAATACCCCAAGAATGATATTTTTCTCACTAGTGCAATGAAGAGGACCTTTTTGTGACAAAACCCTAGGTTCTTAGGGTTTCAAACTAATTTTTGCAAATCGGTATGGATCTCCCTCCTTAAAAAATAAAATTGAATGGGACCAAAACCAAAATAAATCCAATTAACTCTCCTAAATTCTATAATAGGTTTCCAATCCTATCCAATCAGAGTTAGTGCGTACAAAGCACTATTACAAGGAAAAGTGTGAGTTTTGCCAAGAAACAAAAGCAATTGTTATTTATTTTTTGATCAAATCTCCAAGTTACATATCCAATCAACTGAAAAGGTCTAAAAATATCATCCTAGAAATGTCCCAAATGATTTTGACTAATTTTCAAATCATTTAGTTGTTGGGTCAAAAGTGGCACAAAATATTGTCAAAGTTGCTTAGCAACTTTTGACAACTTTTACATCTTTTGCATTTGTGCATATAACCTATCAAAACATCCAAACATTATTACAAATAGACCACATATAGTCTAAGAACATACAAAACATGATATACACCCTTTTACATATATTGGGTGATCTTTGACCATAGTTGACCAAGAAGGTCCTGATAGGTTACAAACACCATATGAGCACTAAGGCCTTATTACAAAGAATGAAACATTATTAAGGGTATCACAAGACCTTATTACAACTTTGGAAAGCATCAAAACACCAAAATCCATCCTAAGAATCATTGATCTCTTGGGTGATCCTGCACCAGTAAATGTGAGAAGTAATGATGATTATGATTATGAATGTAGAATTAGAAATGTGAACAAGAAAGATAAAGGGGAGAAGGATCATGGGTATAGAATATTGAGTTGGAAGAGGAAACCAATTGAAGTAGGATAGTAGATGGAATGTGAAAAAGAAGTGGATTATGATAGAGTTTGTGACAAAAAGCAAAGACAAAGAGTGGAAGAAATGACAAAGTTATCAAGGAAAAAAGAAGGTAGGATAAGTGTAGAAACAGAGAGACATCTAATCAAGAATATGAAAAATAAAATATGGATAGAGAATCATGGAATATCCATAGAAGAACATGGTAATGAAATACATGGTGATGAGATGACACTATAAAAGAATAAGATATGTAAAGAAGGGGATAAATCCAATGAGAAAAGAATCACGATGAAGTCAATGAAGGATGATAAAAGGATATCACAACATGATGAACAAAAAATAATAACTTATGTAGAAGCACTCAAGAGGGGGAAATAGGCATCGACACTCCAAGAATATGATATGATAATAGAGCTTGAAGAAAAGGAAAATAAGGAGGTTGAAGGATCAGTTAGAGAGAAGCTTGAGAAAGGAAAAATGAAAGGTAGAATGTAAGCACAATAATTTGAATAATGAGTCTTTGAATGAAATTTTTAGTTTAAAAGAAGAATATGACAGGATTGAAGAAATGAATAGTTAAAATGAGATAGAAATGTGGAGGCTTATAGTTGAGAGATCCATGAGGAGAAAAAGATAGAAGAAGAAAAATGTGAACAAAAGGAGGCATATTGGAAAGCTTAAAAAAGAGTGGAATAGATTTAAGGAATGAGATAGACAAGGGTAATGGGAACCAAACCTAGACAACAAATTCTTGTGGTGAAAAAGACATAAAGAATAAAGAGAGAAAATTGGGAGCGACAGAAAACAAAGACAATGAAGACAAACACATTCATGATGGGAACACAATAGAGATAGAATTAGGAGGAGAAGAAAACAAAGAAATTGTAAATGATTTATGGGCATAATTTTGTGATATTAAACAAGAATGGCAAGAGAAGATTGATAGTGTGAATATAAATTCAAGTGGGGCCATATTCAATAACAAAGGAGCTAGTGCATAAATGTAGGAAAAGGTAAATATGAATGTCATCTATAAGAATGATGTTATGTATTCATTTATTATGTGGGATGGTGAGATGTTTGGGAAAAGACCAGGAATAGTGTATGAAAAAAATTTTGAAGACATTGGAGATAATGATTAAAATGAAGGAGTCCAAAATGATTTATTATTGAATGGTTTAGATATGATAAAGAAGAATATGAAATGGTGAAGACATATTTACATAGGGATGTTATTTTCTTTGATGAAGTTGATAAACTGATGGGTGAGGTTGAAATGTTTGAAGCATCAAGTGAGATTACAATTATTGTAGAGGATGAAGCAATAAAAAATGGAAGAAAAATACCTTGCGGGAGTTCAATGAATGGAAAAAATCCTTCACAAGATAAAAGTGAAATTGCATAGTTAAATAGTGGGGCAATGGATGACAAGTTTAGATTTCCATTTCCAAAAGCCTTCTATACAGTTGAAGACAAATATTGTGAATGTGCAATGAATCAAATAAAGGAACATGTCACTAGAAATAAGAAGTTAAAAGGGAAAAAGATGAATGTGAAAATGAGGATTTAAGCACATGATCAAGATTTTATTGAAGAGCTATAGCAAAAGTTGAATTTATTGGCCCTATATAAGAACATTGTTTTGCATCATTTAGATATGTGACATAGTGAGAAGTCTAGAAAGACATGTGGGATAGAGTGTGTATATTTTTTTAAGGATATTTTGAATTGTAATGCATATTTTTTTAAAGAAAATATTATAGCTTTTGCAACTTATTTTAAGTTTTTGCAACCAAAATTCTAGGCACTACAACAAAATTGTCAAATTCTCTGCAACCTTTGTTGGCCCTATTTTGTGTGAGTTTGGGCATCTGTAATAGTGTGGGTTTCATCACACTAGTATTTACACAAAGAGTTGAATTGGGCTCATCAAAACATACTTTCATCCATAAAAGATAAATGCAATAGAAAATTTCTACAATGTACTATATTTTTGCTATAGATGAGTTTCAATTTTTACACAAGCAAGATACAAGAATTTCACCAAAGAAGAAATCTCCATCACTTGTACTCTTCTGATCATCTACAATTTTGGTGAAACCTACATCTATCTATGCATTCAATGTGAATTGTGAAATTTTAAGAAACCAAAACCCAAAATCCAATGTAGTCTTTGGATATTTGAATTTTTTTTACTTCCCGAAAATAAGTTTCTTGAGAACTTCCTAAAACCTAGCTACCATACCCACTTCTTGTATTATATTAAGTATATATGTATTTATATACAAAAAAATACCAATCATTGACCTAGAAAAGGTCTAATTGATTAGAGAGGATTCACCATCTTTTCTCAATTTACACATAGTAACCATATGTGTACTTGCTAGTTTGCACTCTTCCATATTAAACTTATTCATCATTTCTTTTATTTATATGCTTTGTGATATGAATATACCCTTATCTAATAGAGAAATATGTAAAGTAAGTAAGAAATGGAAGTCACGAAGTATTTAACTCTCAAAGTCCTTATGGATGACATCCTATAACTCTTTGCACATTACATTACTATTGCCTCCAAAAATAGTGCCATCCTTATAAATAAGAACAATAATAATTGATCACATTTTTTAATATATCGATTGGTGTATGTATTATCTCCCTTCAAACCTTTCTATTGTATATATCTATCCAATCTCATATACCATGATTTGGGGGCTTTCTTAAGTTCATATAGAGCCTTCTTTAATTAGCACACAAAATCTATAATGTAATTGAAGGTTCGATTCCTTTGGATTTTTCAATGTAGGCTTCTTCTAACTCTCCATTAAAAAATATAGATTTGACACTCATCTGATATACCTTGAAATTATTGAACATTGATAATTCCATAAATTTTGATTGCCTCCAATGTGAAAGGAAGTAATGGTAATGGAACAAATTTATGTGCTATCCTTTAGAGGGGGTTATACAAAACTTTTCAAATCTTTACAATACTTGTATAAACTTAACAAAAAATAAATATAAATAGCAGGTTTAATACATCACATTGATTTACATGGGGAAAAATATTTTAGCATAAAAACTCCACACTCCAAAATCCACCCAATATATTATTCAAAAAATAAGAACAAATTACAATATACTTTTAGAGAATTTTTTTTATATGAGTATTACCACAAATATACAAAGACAAATCAACAACTATTAAACTCCTAGAACACATCAGAATAATCAATTATATTACAATGCCCCCATAAAATAGACTTACCTTCTATGGAAAGAAAAACACACAAAATTTTCACCATTAGATTTGCAATGTAATGATAAACGATCAAGATTTACAATGATAAATTATACAGTGATAAATCTTTATAAATCTAAATTCAAATATTTACTCTGGCCTAGCCATAAATTTTTTATTAATCTATCTCTTCTAATTTCCAGCTCAAGAATGTCTTGAGCTGCAATAGGATCTTTTATTTAAATTTAGTAGAAATTTGAGACTTTAGTTTTGAAACCATACATTTTCCTTTACTAATTAATAACATATCATCAACATATAATGCAATGTATAGGAAATGACCACAACTAGATTTATAATAAACATAGTGATTTGATTTAGAATTTCTTAAATTAACAAATATGCATCAAATTTATGGTACAATATCCTATGACTTTTCTTGAGGCCATACAAATATTTCTTCTATTTACAAACCAAATTACTTTTACTTGTTACTATGTAGGGATTTGGTTGTGTCATATAAATATCATCCTCCTAATCACCATGAAGGAAAGTGAATTTCACATCCATTTGCTCAACCTGTAAATTCATAAGAAACAACAATGGAAAGACAAAATATAATGGTTGTCCTTTTGCAACAAGAGAAAATATCTACATGTGAAACAACTGCGATCACTCCCTCCAATGAATCTTCCCGCCCATTGTACATTTTGAACTCAGAGATCCCTGTGTCAACACCTCTTCCTATAGTAGCGATTGGTGAAGTTGGGGATCATGCATTGGGTTTTCACCTTTGTTGGGCATTTATAGTGGCCCAATCTTGTGTGTACTTGGGATGTTGTCATGGATTCCAATGGTTTTCCCCCTGTACAATGGAATGTTCTCTAAGGCCATTTGTCTCTACTCTATCGATGACTGTTGGGGCTTCTAGATTAGATACAACTTCCTCTGCTAGGGTTGGGAACTTTGGTTTTGGGCCTTTTCTAGTTACTACTATTATAGATTCTAGTGGCTTTGGGACTAAGATTGTCGTGGATGGGGTTCCCCCCTCAAAATCTACTGCAACCATTCCTTCAATGGTGAAAGATCGAGCTATTTCATGTGCTCGAGATTCACCTATGGTGGTTTTCTAACTGAAGGTGATGGACAACATGGATTTCTACCAATGTCGTAGGTTGGTCTACAGGGTTGTGGGCCTATGGCCCTCTCTTCTAGATTTATATTACTAGGTAACTAGCTCTTGGCGACCCTTAGTCTCTGGTGACATTGAACTCTACCCTTATGCAAAGGGGTTTTTTTTTCTTTGTTTTCCTCTTCTGAAGATCATGATTTGATTTTGAACAAGTTGTGGATTTGTGGGAATCATTCCCTTTCTGCCAAACATTGGACGATATCCTTCAACCCCCTCACTAAACCACTCAATGTGCATTCAATGAGGGTTCGTCTCCCTAATATCCCACTTCATTTTTGGGAGATGTATTTCTTTGAGGCTATCAGAACTCTCTTGGTCATTTCCTTAAGGTGGATGAAATTATTACAATATTGGACCATTCTAATTTCACCCACATTTAATTGAAATGGATATTTCTACTCTACTTCCAGGGGATGTGGTGCTCATGGTTGGAGAGAGGTCATGGACTCAAGTGTTGGAATATGAGGGCTTTGACTTCTGTTGTTGACATTGCTTCTCTACTGGGCACATGGATATAAATTGTACTCTCCTACATCAAAAAGGTTTTGCAACTTGGTGGAGGGCTACAAGTGCTGATCATTTGATATTTTGTGCTTCTGATTACCTCTTTGATTCTTCCTCTAAGGACTCATAGTTTTCTGATGAAGATGAAACCCCTATAGAAAATATTGATGCTACTCATGTTGATAATCAAAATTAAGCTTCTACAGATCTTCCAAGTATTTATCCTATTTCAACTCTAGATGCTTCCCCTACTCCTTAAGATGCTACCCGTCCTAGCATTGTGGTCCATTTCAAACCTACTACTTCCACTTCTTTTCTGCAACAAGTTTCTACATATACTGTTCAACCTCTTCAACACTTTGGCCATTGTGTTGGCAGCTTCCCTAGCAGGGTTTCCTTCATTGGGGAGGCTAAGGATATTATTGCTTGGATATTTTTCTGATGATGTAGGAAGAATTTTTATTCAAACTCCCACTCATATTCTCTTGGGGTGTGAATTTGGCCTTTCCTTTGAAGGGCTTATAGCCTTTGTGCTATGTGTTTTATCTTTCTAGCCAACACATGTTGTGTTGTCTATGTGTTGTTGATGGCCTAATTTTTTTCATTTAGGCCTTTTTTATGTAAGGGTCAACCCCCTTATTAGGATTCTTAATTAATAAAAAATAAGAGAAAATATCTCACCATAATCAACACCCTCATTTTGAGAGTAGCCTTATACAACCAACCTTTCTTTATACTTCACACTACATCTATCTAAATGAATATTTTCCTTGAACACCCATTTGCAAGCATTAAATTTTTATACTTTAGGACATGATACAAGATATCATGTACCATTTCTATGGTTCCTTCAAATTTTGAAGAAATTTGAAGTGCATATGTTGAAAATTTGACTAAGGCACAAAAAATAATACCCTTGAAAATTATTCTGAGTTTCCCACTTTGAGAATGAATAATTTAAATCCTAGTGAATGTTATGAGACACTAATTTTAAGGTGTCTTCACCTCATATCATTAAGCACATATGCCATTTTTTAGCCCCCTATAGTCATATTGGACCTATTTTTGAAGGACTTGGTTTGAGGGGTTTGTAAAGGTTTACATTCTGAATATTTTACATAATTATTCAAGTGACCTACTTTGGGGGTCACATTTCAAATCCAATTGTTTATCATGAAAAAAATACCATACCTTTGTATTATCAACATATCAGAAAATCCTCATACCCATTTTGAAGCCTAAGTGACTTCATTTTCTATGTTTGCCAAGCTCAAAGAAAATACAATTTATTCACATTTGTTGACTTCACTATGCCAAACTTATCATAGGACCCAACTTTGAGGGTTAATAATAATTGATAGATTGATTATCAAGAAAAATCTATTTTTTCCCTGTATTTCTTGTATATAAGAATACTCGTGCAAATTTTCAGAGTCTCAAAGTTTGATTTGATATTTTTATCAAGCCAAAACCAAATGCAGTTCACAATGTTTTACATATGCATGTTTATAATAGTTTCAAAATGGTCAAGCTTGACCATTAACAACTTGCAAACCTAAAAATTTGACTCTTTCGATGGACACTAACGGTTATGGCTCTTCCCACTGTAATGACCCTCACCAATAGGATCACTAAAACTTCCAAATCTGACTGTGACAATTTGTCAAACAGTTGGCATACACTGAACGATGTCCTCTTGCAATGATGTGTTTCAAGTGTTTATTGTTTTGGGCATCAACTTTGCAATTGAGATAATAATACCAATGCGGAAAGTAATACAATTGAGCAAAGTCTCAATATAACATAAACTTCTCTAATTCTGATTTCAATTCCCAGAATATATGCCTGTCACAACTATCACATAAAAGCACTGTTTATGGACTGTTTACAACACACGAAACATATAAACTTTATTACATAAACCAGTCCTATAGATGCACTATACTTCTGTGCCAATAGATTTTGTTAACTTCCAGCTTTGCTATTTCCAACATACATGAACTATGATGTCTAATACATATGCATATGGTTACTAACATAGTTTGTGTATACCCTCATATTCAAACCATATCAATGCATACAAATCTGATTTACCAAACTGATTATGATGCACTGGACTGTATTACAATATCAGACTGAGGGAACTGTCACAATGTGCACTTCTAATGCAGCAAACCCTTGACAATGCTATGTTTTGACATGAACAATGACCAGTTCAGATTGGATAATATATGACTGGTATATCAACAGCAAATTAATGACTGTTTATAATATCTGATTTTTAATGGACTGTCACAGCTATGCAATTCCAGATTTCAGTACAATGAATTATGATAATGACAAGCTCTCACAGTGCACTTCCATTAACTATGACAATCCACTAATAACAGTGATTGTTTCAAGTATATACCGGACTGAATTTAATGACTATTACAACAGTGATTTCAATGCAGACTTTTAACAATATTTTACCATCAACTATCAAAGTCAAACAGTGTAAAAGAACCTGGATAATGCTGCATAAATTGCTGGCAAATGCTGATGACGGCTGATGAAGATGACACCCCAAATCTGCCCAAACAGCCCTCCAAACGGTGACCAATCTGCAGCCCTGTGCTGTGGACTGCCAGTCCAGATGCCAAAGCTTAAAACTGTAATTTTTATTTAATTTTTTTGTGCATTTTTTAAAAGTGACGAAAATGCCCTAAATGGAGGCACCTAGGGTTAGGTAAAAACCCCTCAAATGCATAAAATTAGTCTCCAGCTCATGTGTGAGATATGAGAAAAAGTATGAGTCCAAACCCTGATATGACCAGTCTGAATATGTGCCCCTGTATAAAATAATTGCAGGGATTTTAAGGCCCCAAAAAGGCATGAACTTGGGCGCCTAGGGTTAGGTAGTAACCCCACCAAAGCACAAAATGATTCTCCAAGGGGTTGAGAAGATATGAACAATTTATTGGTTCAAACCCTGATTATGGCAATTCTGAAAATGATCAAATTTGTCTTCAATCCTTTGCCAAATTGATTCACCAATGCCAATGATGAATTCCAAACCTTATTCCAACAATTGCAAACCCTACAATTGATTCTCAATGAAGTCCAAATGAGATGGCTGAATACCAACTCCACAATTGCAATAATTCAAGTGATATTTCACACCCTCAAAATTGCCAATCTAGGGGAGTGATTCGTTCCCAAAGATCGAATAATAATTTGCAGATCCAAAAGACCACAAATGTCTTCACAATGAAGAAGTAGAAGAGATATCAAATCAAGCATGTGCAAATGAGAGGCCCAGCCCTCTATTTATTCACTTTTTCTAAGAAGTTGCTAGAACTTCTAGAAACATCCTTTATAAAATCTCATTATAATGCACTTTTTATAATAAAGTAATTTTATAAAATAAAAAGTGCAACTCAACTTAAAATTATAACATGTAGGCCCCGATAATACATAATAATAAAATATAACCTCATAACACTTCTTCAAGAGCAAAATATGACCATCTGATCCGCAGAAATGACTCTCTCTCCAACCCATTTGCCTACGAGAGTCGAGGATAGGCAAATTCGGCATGCTAAACGAGGTCAGCCAAAATGGGGACATGACACCCACTCATGCATTTCAAATGATGGTGCTTCTACATCGGATGTTGCGTTGATGGTTTTTTCTCCGCGTTCAGATGCTCCTAATGCCAATGGGCATTCTCCTCGCCTATTAGGAAGTTCTATTATGCCCAAGCCCATTTTTGTAGTTCCTACCTATGGGGTTGGTCAAATGCTAGTGTTTCCCTAGGTTCTTTTGGTTTGCCATTTGTGGGGTGCTAGGCTTGGGGGTTTCTACCTCAAGATCTTTTGGGCCTCCTATTTCTCCTTTTGTTGTAAATCAATAATAACAACTTGGGTTTTTTGGTGGCCTCTCTAGTGATGAAGATGTTTCAGGGGTCTCGTGTGCAATCTGGTGAGCATCATGGGTTAAGATATGACATGTTGATAGAAGCTTTATTCTTGTCTCTAGTGTCATTTCCATTAAGATGAATGTGGAGACAAAAGAGGAAATATATTATAATGTATATGTTTGTCCATACAAGGTATAATCTATTGGTTTAGGGGTTTTTGTCCTAGCCTCCTTGAGCTTCATTCATTATCATGGAACATTGGGAGCCTCTCCTTACTAGTAAAGTTCATACTTATCCTATGGCTAAAGGTTTTTTTATTGCAAAATTTTAAGAATGCTTAGGACATCAATAAAATTTTGTGTGATCATTATTTAGTTGGGCGGACAATTTTTTGTTGATGATAAAACCTTGGAACTCTGATTTCAATCCTTCTTCTGAAATGTTTAATAAGATCCGGATTTGGGTTTGGCTTCCTAATCCCCCCTTCATCTATGGGTTGATCCTCTTTTAGAGGAAGTAGGAAAAGCACATGGGGACTTTTTGATGGTGGATGATGAGTCATCTGATATTCTTCATTCCACTTTTGCCAATATTCTATTCGAAATGGATGTTTCAAATGGGTTGTCTATTGAGATCTTAATCAAATCTTGAAAGGGTTTTTGGGTTAAAAATTTGGACTATGAAGGGATTCCCTCAGGTGTAGAAGATATTTTAAAACTGATCATGTAACTGGACAATGTGGATTAGAGAAAAAGATTATGATGGCCTCATGGTGGAAAGGTTCTTCAAATCAACATTATACGGTTGAGAAGAAATATAATAAAAATATGATTTTCACTCAGGGGGTTGTGATAGATTCTCAGTGTAATGAGGAATCCTCTTTGGATGTTCTGGTTACAAATGGAGGGACTTCTGAGGCTAAAGTATGAATGCAAGATCTTCATGTTGAATCCACAAAAGAGAGGGGGAATGTGTCTTAGGTTGCAGATTCCTATGATATTTCTAGTGGCATATGTGATATTGCAATTCATGTAAGGAGGAAATCTGACAATGCCCCTAAGATGGTGGACGCTCTCTCTGCTGGCATTATCTCTCAGGAAGGTGGACTAGTGATGGGTTTGTTGGTTTGGCATGGTAAGGTAGTAAAAGTGGAAGAGGGTTGGATCAATGTTAAGGGTAAGAAAGCTAAGAAGTATAAGCCCTCTTTTGACATAAATATTTTCTCCCAAAAGTGTAGTGTTAAATGTAAATCTTGATGGTTCTAGGTCAGGGGAGCTTAGGATGGAGTTTTTCTAGTCTTTTTTGTTGGATTTAGGTTGTTTTCTAGGAACTTTTGTTTTAGGTTGTGAGAACCTACTTGTAAAACCCATGTTTATGGTAATGGGAGCTTTTAAATCCCATGGTTGTCTAGTGATTTAATTTTCCTATCTTTTGACAATGTTTTGGCTATGGGTTCTAGATCCATTCAAAATCTAGTTGTAAAGGGTTTCAGGTCCCTTCAAAACCTATTTTTACCTTAATAAAAAACTTACAAACTTGAAAGTTTTTTGAAAAATCCTTCTGACGTGAGTTCTCAATGTATCTAAATGAATGATTTCCTCTAGTGATAACCTCCCAGAGTATTATTTTCTATTGTTTCTATATGTGTATTTGATGGCATTCAATTGTGTTCAAACATGTCCAGTTGTAGAAGTAATGAAGTGGCATACTTTGAGCTTCAATAACTCATACCTCAAGAAACATCATCCAAAATGGTTTTACAATTTGGTTCCCATCATATCAATCATCATAATTTCCGGTTGTCATGGTCTTACACTAGTGTTTGAGAAGCTTTTGATATCAATTTCAGAGGCTATCTGATTATTTTGAAGACTAAATGAAATGGTCAGAATCAGAACTTTAGTGAGGATATGCTTTGTGTTTTTTTATCCAAACTCATGCTGAAGTGGTTTTGAATCAATTTCATGGTCTGGTTTATCGCAAAAAAAATTAGCCAAACCCAAAGGACCCGACCTTTTGATGGCATTGCAGTTGTGTTCTCAAGACTGGTATTAATCTTTCATTATTTAAATCAGTCTCACGATTTAAATAATAGCATACATATATAAGAATTGGAAACATAAACTAACTTTAGAGTTTCTATAAATCAATTTTATGATTTAAAAAAATGTCGAAAAGGGTCATGCATCAAGACGCCTTTAGTAGGACCAATCTTCTAATTTCATAGAGATAGAAAAATGGTTTAAAATAAATACTTATTTCAATCATTAGTTAGTAATGATTTAAAACATTATTTTGGGGTCCCACTTTCCTAGCTCTGTAAAGTATGATATGAGATGGAGTTTGGAGGTAAATGGAACAAATAATTGATAAGTACGATACATTTTCCACAAGTCAAATTGTAATATTTCTACTATCTTAGTTTCTGGATTTGATTAGTTTCTATCAAGACTCAACTGTGTAGTCATTTGAGTCAAACTCATTGACCCATGTTTCATGAGTAGTGGTTCACAAGAACCCATCTATCATGAGAATGAATGGAACACTTAGCACTCATTTTATTTAGGTGATGCTCATAGATTTGAAGCACCAAGACTTCCCAGGAGGTCACCCAACCCAGTACTACTCCATCTCGAGCAGCTTATCTACGAAGTTTCCTCCATGGTTAAGCCCTTTCTACTTGCGACCCCCATTTTCAAAACCTTCAGAAAGTGTTGTGCCTTATGAAACATTAATTAGAAAGCCCCTTAATCTCATCAATTGATAAGTAGGAGATATTTTTCATAGCAAGTCAATTTGTGATATTTCTATCAGCATTCAACTGTGTAGTAATTTGAGTCAAACTCATTGAGCCATGTTTCATGATTAGTGGTTCATAAGAACCCATCTCTCATGAGAATGAATGGAACACTTAGCACTCATTGCATCTAGGTGATTATCACAGACGTGAAGCACCAGGACTTCCTGAGAGGTCACCCATCCTAATACTACTCCAACTCCATCGTTCTTAACTATGGTGTTTCCTCCATGGTTAAGCCCACTCTACTTGCAACCCGATTTGAAAAACCTTCAACAAGTTTTGTGCCTTATGAACCATTCATTAGAAATCCCCTTAAGAGATCATCAATTGATAAGTAGGAGATATCTTCCATAGCAAGTCAAATTGTGATATTTCTATTAGGATTCAATTGTGTAGTAATTTGAGTCAAACTCATTATATATCGTGGGTTCCTTTTTTTATGCACCCAAGTTGAATGCTCGAGAACTCGTCAAGGTTTTCAAGATGCTTTGACGAGTTGTTGAGCTGGAAAAGTATAACACTTATTTCCAAGTAATTCATTGAAATGTGAGAGAAAAGGTATGTAAAATGTTTAAGGGTGAAGCATATTGTAAATAGATGAGGTGAAATCAAATTTCAGCGGGGACCATCTCCTAAAGCCAAAAAAGGGGAGATTTAAAAGTTTTCATTGAAAACCATTACTTCAAAATGATTTTAAATGTTATGTAAATATCACGAATGAGGGGACCACCTTAATGTTTGATTGGATAGTGTATTTTTATCGGGGTCATAGAAAATGGTTTCCATTTTGAACGAGCATAAGAGTTGAAGTCGAGAGAAAAAATTTTCATTTTTTGGGCATTCCTTTTGCCTTCCAAGGCTTTCCAATTAATCTTTGGAATGCAGTCCTAGCTTAGATTGTAAAAAATATTTTATATTGGGTCACTAAGCCACTTTCTTTGGCTAATAAATTTTAGGTTTACTCCAAAATTCTTGCACCCACTCATGTTTACTATTCCTCATGTTGGGATCCCTCTAAAGCCTCTTAAGAAAACTTTTAAAGCTCTTGCGGGACTTTTTGTGGGCCTGTGTAGCTGAACAATATGGATTTCACAGAGTGCCCTAGGGATATTATTGCCTTCCCAAGGAATCTGGAGGCCTTGTCCTTCTTTCTACCTAGAAGCAAGGTTTGGCCTTGTGTTCTAAATGGTTCATTAGGGCCATTTCTGGCAATGAGGCCTAGAAAATTCTTCTCAAACGTTGTATTTCGTCTAGTTATCCTTTTCATAGACCAGCTTTGAAGGGGATTAGGTTTCAAACCCTTCTGATTATGAGAGAAGCTATCCAAATCCAAGGTACTTTTGTTGCTGAAAGAATATGACGTTCCTGGGATGCTGTCAAACCTTGGATTTGTTGGGATGGGTCTAGTTTTCGTGATGGCCTCTCATTCAACCAGCACAACATCTAGTGGTTTCTGCTAATTTAGTTACATGGACTTCCTTTAGGCAAAGTTCTTAGTATACAGGCTCTATATTTTCACAAACCTGGCTTCTGCACTCTGAGAGATCTCTTCTCTTGTGGTAGTATGAATCTTCACACTTGGGAAGATTTTCAAGCTCAGTTTCATCTTTCTCACCTAGATCGTCAGCCTTTTAACCTGGTAGTCTCGGTACTACCTTTGAATATGCTACACAAGCTTGGCATCCATTCTATCAAATCGTGGTGGAAAGACTAGTGGTGGTTTCTATGTACTTATTTTTGCAATGAGCCCAAGATGGGCTACCATTAGTTGGTTCCTCACTTTCTTATGGTCCCCACCTTGAACCAATGTTGGCACTTGCATTCTTCCCAAACTGCTTGGAGACACAAGTTCCTTACGGTTTGGTCTGCCATTGTGGAGCCTAAAGTGGATCACTTTGCCTGGTGTATTATTTTCCAAGGGTTTCCCTTGGGCTCTCGACTTCGACATCTGGGTGTGCCAGATCCTTGGTGCCCTTTTTATGGGAAAAGTAAGACATTCATTCATATGTTCTAGTATTGCAGAAGAGCCTAGCAATACTAGGTTTGGATTCATGATTTCTTTCAGCCATTAAAACCAGAACCCTTTGCCTAACATATGATCTTGTTGGGAGACTCGCCTAGGCTTCCTTTCAAATTCCTACAAATATGGAATGCTTTCAGGCTGGAAATTCTCTTCAATCTATGGAAGGATAAAAATGTGTTTTATTTACTCACAACTATCTTGATATAAATGTTTCAATGTACACTAAAGCGTGTATATGTAATAATGTTATGTTGCAGGTTCAGGTGCAAGCTAATAAAGTGGCTCTTGAAGTGGTCCACTTGCAAGAGTTACTTCAGCATTGGGGTAATGTCCCATGTACAGTTGCCAAAGTTCCATCGAATGTTTATGTTTTTTATGCTAGATCTCTGTCCTATGGGTGTTGGTGTGGCTATAGCTCCTCAGCTCACCACTCTCACATGTCACGACCCCAGACCCCATGCCATTCTTCCAATGGAGGAAGAGATTTTTGGAGGCGTCACTCAACTTCACCACCTCATGGTCATTCTTCTCCTTCTTTTTTCACTGACAATGGGTCTCCCACCGCTCTTAGTGGCAGAGTTTCTAATTGGGCCACTTTCTCCAAGTGGTTTCCATAGTTGGCTCTTGCCATTTCCCCTTCAAGGAAAGAGAATGAAGAAGAAGAAGAAGAAAAAGTAGAAGATGGTTGGTCCCTTCCAGACCCCGTTGATATATGGGGTAAACGGGATGACCTTGATCCTCCTCCCTCTTTCGGCACTACTCTAACCACTTTATGTGATTTGGTTCTTGGGCTTGGCCCATAGTTTTTGTTGTTGTTGTTTGATTTATGGGCTTGGCTCGTTTGACTCCGTGGGGCGATTTCATATCCCCCAACTTTTTTTGGTGAATAGTATATGTATATATATATATATATATATATATATATATATATATATATATATATATATATATATATATATATATATATATATATAAGACTATTCATAAAAATAAAATTAAAAAAAGTCAGGAGAAATAACATTTTCATGTCAACACTTAAAATGATCGCAAAAATAAATGCTCAAGTACTCCCTGGGAGATTTTAAACTCTTCACCGAGTTGCCAAGTTAAAAGAGTTGAAGGGAGAGTTTCCATCTCAGAAAAGAAAGTTTTGTATATAATAAGGGCCCGTTTGGCACCTGGAATTAACCTGGAATAAGAATTATTTAATGCGAGAATAAAATAATTCGTTGTTTGTGACATTTTTTGAATTTTTGAATTAGAAAACTAATTCTCATTTTCAGCCCAATGCTTGCATTAATTAATTCCAAAAAACTTGGAATTCATTTTATTTCAGGAATAAGCTTTTCATGGATTCGAAATTACAACAAAATGTATAAGTTTTTCAGGTCCGTGCGTGAACGGTTAAGGGATTATAATTTATTTTTTTACAATTTTATTTTATAATTTATTTTTTTATAAAAAAAAATTTTAATCTTATTTTTTAAGTTAATAATATATATTTTAATTTAAAAATATATAAACTAAAAATACATATATATTTTAATTAAAAAATCAACAACAAAAATGATAAGTTCAAAAATTAAAAATTAAAAATTAAAATTAAAAAAATATAAAATAATCCTTATTCCAATTTTATGGAATCCAAATGTAGAATAGATTATTCCAGCTTTCATTTTGAGGATTAATTAATCTGAAAATAGATACTTATTCTAGAATAGACCTATTTTGGATAAGTTAATTCCATGCACCAAACGGACATGTTCTTATTCCTATGTAAACTCGTTGGCACGTTGAAACTTATTAGGTGCCTAGGCGAGCTCCAAGTGAAGAGAACATGGTTCCCTAAGCTACATGCGCGGGAAACTCTAGGTTTTCTGTGAATCTAATTCCACAGAGGCTGAGCAGAATGGAAGGGGGCACCATGACTTGTAGAATACACACGATGGAATTATTAAAAAGGTTTGAAACCATCAAGCAAATTCCATAAGCAAGTGCAAAGCCAAATCCCACGACCTTTGCTACTGTTCACTTTGCCTGAATGTGCTAACATGGGAGGTGTTGGATCAAAGTCCCCCTCTCGCATGTATGTAATTTGCCACCATTTATGTCCCATCAGCGAGCTTGTGTGTCATTTATTTCTTGCAAATGATCTCAAACAGAAGTGGTTTCATGGCAATGTAATCACAGGGCACACATGAAAAAAAATTGCTGAAAAGGCTTAAAAATTTCACACATATGCGTTTGTTAGGTGTTTCCCCAAATTCGATGGCCTTTCCCAATGTCTTTCTGCCTGCTCGTAGAAAGGAAGCTCTCAAAACAGGGGATGAACTTCTATCGAAGCATTTTTTCAGCTATTAAAATGCTCCGCTAAGCATGAATGCAAAATGTGGAATCATAGGCAACACACCTGAGTATTTGACAGAACCCCTCAAAGATATGTGGTCTGCAATGTTCGCAGGGAATACACAAAATGGATTTGTTGAAAGGCTTAGAAAGTTTCAAGCAAATGCAAACGACAGGTGGAACATTTTCCACATCCTTCCCGTGGCTTCTCTGCCTATAATGGGAGCTTGGAAAAGGGTTTGGACATCCACATATACAAAATAGGAAAGCCCAGACACGACACATGACTTGTTTGGAAGAGTGCCTCAAATAAACATGGTTTCACATAAATTCCTTCCAATGAGATGGGGCAAGATTTTTCAGGAGCAAACATGAAATTGGTAAATAGAAATTTGAAGCATGCTATGAAACCATGAAATTTGCAAATGAATTTGTTCTGATAAAACTAAAGGATCTGAAAGTTGGGAAATGGTTCTTGCCCTAGGAGATGATTTTTCATATATGAAAAGTTTCTTTGAAAAAGGAAAAGGGTGAGTGAAAATATGAATTTAGGTGCATGTAGAGAATTACCAGCAGAAGAGGTGATATATAAATGTAAAGACTTTATCTCTACTTTATATTGTTTTCTCACAGAGGATTTATCTTCTGTGGAATACATTTGGAAATGAACATTTAGTGATCAAAATGAGTGAAAAGCTTTCACCTAGACAACAATTGGGTTAAAATGTGATTTAAAAATTAGTTTAAGGGATTATTGTGCATTTTGAAAAGGGTATCTTCATTCTATTTGTCAGCTTGAAGGGACCCTTGAATTTGTGCGGTACATTATTTTTACTAAAAGTAAAAAATAAGGTAATCTGTGCAGCATGCTTGTACTTCCACAACATAAGAGACAAGGGATATTCTTCATGGAAAAAGACATGAAGATACAAAAGAATCAAAATAGAAAATCAAGGCATTATTGAGAGAAGAGCAAAGAATAAATAAAAAGAGGGAACATAATACAAAGAAAAGAAGAACATTTCTAGTTACAAATTGGACAAGTATGCATATCCATGTTCTAAAAGAAGAAAACACAAACATGGGATCAAACTATAATTCATTTGCAAGTGGACATTTGTAGATCAATGGAATGGGTAGAAATTTTTTTAGTTTTGAGGAGACAATGAGTATGACAATCAGATTTTATGGGAAAAGGACAGGCATTAGCAACTGCTTGAATCTAGAGGTTTCCTTATCTTCTATTTATTCTCTTTCTTCTCCTTGTAAAAGGGTTCCACTTCTAGTTTTTCTAATGTAATTGTCTATAAACTATAGTTTAGGCTTGTGAGACCTCACCCCGACTCATCATAGCACTATTGACAAATTCACATTTTGATATTTCATGATTTGATACTTTGATACATTTTATGATCATTCTGACAGAGACTCATGATATTATGTTTTATAATGATGATTATATTATGTAGATTACATTTTGATGTGGATTAGGACCTACGACATATTGTTGATTTTGGTTATACATGCTTAGATATGTGACTTGATGAGAAAGACTTAATCATGATTATATGTGACTGTTTCATGGATTATGCTCTACGTTAGGAAGTAACATGGATAATATGTCATGATGATTTATGAAGGTATTATGTGTAAACATTACTGAATGAAAATTACAATTAGGAATTGAATTCTGCATATTGACTAATATTGTTAATTATGAGTTGTACATGTGTGTGTGTGTGTGTGTGTGTGTGTGTGTGTGATTTTATTACCTTGGATTATTGATGTTTGAGTTTAGTGTGCAGGAAAGAAAATAATAGAATTATTCAAAAAATCGGGGCTAAACACATATGAATTGAGTAAGTCAAGGTTTAATCTAAAAAAAGATTGAAACCTCATTGTAATGTGATCTTTGTTGTAAACGTGATTTGAATGTGTGTTAATAGTTTAAATTCATGTTGTTAATTGGACATGTCATTTGTGAATGTGATGTGTATTTTTTGGTGTCGCTTGACACTTGTATTGTCCATGTGGATGGTCATATGTCGATTAGGGTTTGGGCAAAAATCACCTAACCTTATAGGGTATTATATTAATCTCACTTGCATGTAGATGTCTTGTAGGGATCACATCAAGTTGGAACTCGGATTTGAACCTTAGAGGTACTTTAGAGGGGTCAAAAGTGACCCTAGAGTGCATTTTTGGCCAAAATTAGCTAATCTTATGGGGGTACCTTGAGTTGGGGGCTAGTTTTTACCTATGGAAAAGTCTAGATCACTATTATGGCCCTCCAAAAAAGCTACTCTTCAAAAGTGGCGAAAATGGAGATGGCCACATGCATTCTAACTTGTCCCACACTCCTTGCTAAACCCACAATTAAGAGGGGGGACAAGAGGTAAGGTCAAGGGCTAGGGGTCATGTCTCATTAATTGCTTGATCATAAGTAGGATTTTGAAGATTTTTTTAGAAGGCTTAGAGAGACTTAGTGGGTGTTCACCCACTCTCTAATTTTAGAGACACTTAAGGTTGGAAAAAAGAAAAAGTCAAGGGAAAAAGGATAAGGGCTCTTCTCAACTACCTTTTTGTCATTTGCTTTGGACAAAGGTTGGTGATTCTTGCTATGAAGGAATACTTTTTGTATTGCACTGTTGATGTTTTGTAGTGTAGAATGTATATGTGAAATCTTGTATGTAATGTTTATTGTGATGTTTGTTATTGTTGTGTTAGGTTGGGATGTATTTGGATTTTGAATCATTCTTTGTTCATTGATTTTGGGTTGTTGTTCATGGGAGTTTAAGGCATCACTCACCCTTTGGGAAGGGAAGTGGCCTTGGGTGAAAGGGTTAGTTGGCCTCTCCATTGTAGTGAGAGTCTCTTCTATTGAAGAAGAGGGAGAATTTCATGGGGTATGGGCTCCATAAAGCCATGTGGTAAATCTTTGTATTTGAAAATGGAAATGACAAAAATTTGTATATGGAAGGAATGTCAATGTAGCCTTGGAAAGTCATGGAAAACTCTTGTTGGAAATTTATATTTGTATGGCATTCTCCTCCTTGGAAAAGCCCACCTTCACCCTCTATCAATGGTTTATATGAATCCATTTGTGAAGCCACGGTCTGGGAGTTTAATGTAGTTTTGTTCATATATATATTTTTGTGAGCTATATGTTTTGTATGTACCCATTTAGTCTTGATTCTCCAAGCTCGGGGGTGGTCTCTTTGAGACCTTGGATGGGAGGTGAGCTCTCCATGGTGTATCTTCTTTATTTGCAGATTTTGGGAGCCAAATTATTGTGGAAAAAGTTTTGGAAGAGTTTCATTTTGGTGTTTTTGTGAAAGCAAAATATGTTGTTACATTGTTGCAATTCTTGTAATGGAGGAGCTCTCCAAATCTTGTAGTTGTTGCAAACTTATGTATTTGAGTTGTAGAAGAAATATCTTGTTTCATTATGCAATAGACTCCTGCTCTTGAAGAAAATATAATTTTACTCAAAATATATGCAATGTGATCATGTGAAGTCAAAAAAAAAGAATGCATTAATTTTTTAGTGCTTATTTGTATTGAGTTTCATTTAATAGAATTAGTTGTTTTAGTATATGTGTAGAACGGAATTCAAGTTGATGGATTTTACAAAATAGAATTATGAAATAAGTTAACTTGGATAACTTATTAGGTTTGTAAAAGAAAATTTATGTAGCACTATTTAAAGACTTAATTAAACCATCGTATGGTGAAAATGAATTAATGTTGTAAATCTCCTTGTTGTTTCAAAGTAGTGCCCCTCAAAAAAAGAAGTCATAATAAACACCATATCAATGTAAATCCTCTTAGTAAACCCGCACACCCCTTCAGTAGTCATTAATTGTTTTTAACTTGTTGATTTGTAACCCCTAGGTTATGGATGGCTTGACTGTAGTTGACCTATCC